>OX461812.1:46941208-47541208 GCA_949802685.1 Dicyrtomina minuta
TAGATGAGTGCAGAAGAACATAATAGTTAAGTATATGGGTGAAATATCATTGTTTTTTGTTTTGGAGTGGAGGCGAGAGGTGATGGTAACGAGAGGCCCAGATTTCGATGAAAGTTTGAATTGTTTCTCTTGAACTCAGGAGAGGTTGTTGCATATTTTGATTTTCTCATTTTGAAGGGACGTTACAAGAATGCTTGTGATGTGTGTGTGTGTCTGTGAGCCTTATTGTCTGTAGGGCAAATAATTTGAATGCTCAAACGTCTGTAAATTATGATTATGATTATGGCAAGCCTGTAATCGCCTCAATGGAGAGCATGTTATATGGTCGAAAGCCACTTGCTACTGTAAAGTAAAAGTGACGACACCTCATACATACAAGTATTTGTTGTAAAATTAATTGACGATTAAAAGTGCAACAAGGTACCTATCCCTCCCTGAAGGTGCAATACCAAACATTTAGATTTTATACATATTTTTTATTCATTTGCTAAATAATGCTAAGTACATATCCGTATAGCTGATTTCATACTTAAATTGAGTGTCGTGAATTGAGTCTTCAACATATATTTATAAGCTTTTATGAAATAAGATTGGAATATTCTGTTAGGTCGGTGGGTGGACTGAATTATAATGGCGTTGAATGCTTTTGTTGAGACTTGCAATTGAAATTATACATGTAACTGAAAAACACCTGAGTAGTGAAGACCAACACCAGCGGGGGTACATGTATATTTTGTAGTAATTTAATGGTATTGCTTTCGTAAATTATCTTGTGTGTAGCATTTTGTCAAGATGACCTGGCTACTCATTTTTATTTATATGTATTTATGATTTTTTATTGGCGATGACACGATAGGGCAAAGTAGCTTGGTATGTTAAGTTGTTGGTCACGGTCATTGCTGTGTGTGTTGGTTTAGAATCAAGTCAGAGTACCATATGATGGCGCGGTGATATTGATAATGAATATGAATATGCACCACATAAAACCACAACCGCGATGTGTGTAATTAATAGTCTGTGTATATAGCAACACTGAGTAAAGTACCGATTCTGAGAGGATAATATTCCGAAGAAAAACACGAGAGACACAGCAGCAGCAGCATGGCATAAGGCACACATGGAGTTGCTTCATAACTTGCTCACATTTTGCAATTTCTTTATGCTACAAGCTTAAAGTACACAAACAAACAAACAAGGGCATATACAGCCTAACCCATACACATTTTCATTTAATCTTATAAAAGTTTTGATAAGTTGATGTACTTAACGTATGAAAACTGAATTTATCGTCGGGCAAACTCATAAAAACTTACTACATGTAATTAAATTACAAACCGCTACCTAACTCTGCCTCCAACTATCTGTATGTACACTTTTACACACTACTATTTTATTATTATGATATATTATTGTGGAAGGGATTCTTGACTGGCTCATAATCAATGTACCCACTTGTACCACAACAAACATTCAACAGCAACAAACCCTACTTATAGAACCTTTTTGGCAGATTCGAGTGATTTCTTGTTCGAATTTAAATTATCAAAAAACCGCAGACAAAAAGTCATGTGTATGTGGAGTCTGTTTTACTGTGTGCAGAAAACTCAATAAATAGTCATTAAATGGATATAGCACTTCTTCTGCTTACCAACAGCAACAGCATGGTAGCGTCAGCTACTGCCAAGAAATGTCAAAATTTTATTTATGTATTTATTTCAGTCAGGTAGAAGTAGTAGTGTAATTGTTATTATTATTATTATTGTAGTTGTGGAGATCAGGATTTATTTCTATCTAAAGAAAAAGGAGAAATTAACAAAACTCTGAAAGGTTCATAACGTAGAGTAATAGTATATTGAATTTTATTCTGTGGGACTCCTAGGATCCACTTTGTTATCTCTACTTACGATCACAATAACAAGGTATTTACATCATTATCATAATAACATTATAACAATCATGATCATGATCATATGGCTCTTCAGCTGTAATTATTATTGTATGTAATATGTAATACAAACTACGTAGATTGAAGCTTCATGTTATTTTGCGTGTTTGTGGTTAGTCTTAGAGTATTGTAAAGTGAAGCTATAGAATCAAACCTTAGAGGATTATTATTGCCATTCCAAAGACCTCAAAAAAAGACGTAAACTATGATTATCTCTGACGGCACGTTTTTTTCTTTGGTTGGGGGGAGGGGGGGAAACAAGAGATGACTAATCGTAAGACATAGTGATAGGGGGTATGCACACTTAGGCGGGGTCGTAAGTCCCGGTGCACCTTAACGTCCACCCTAACTGGACGTCCTCTGTGTAAATAAGAGGATGGGTTGGTTTATTCCTAATTCGCTATGAAGACGTGTTTGATTAGGTTGGTGGGAGTGTTGCAGTCGGTTCCAAGGTAGGTGAATGTGATGGGTTGAGCTAGCTGCAGTGATGAGATCTGGGTTTGTTGCTGTTGGGATGAGGTTTGAGAAGATTGAGACCAGGTTGAAGAGATGGGAGACCAGGTCCAAGAGCTTAGGTTAGATGAGAGCTGGGACCAGAGCTTGGGTCTGGGACCAGAAGAGAGCTGGGACCAGAGCTTGGGTCTGGGACCAGGAGAGAGCTGGGACCAGAGCTTGGGTCTGGGACCAGGAGGTAGCTGGGACCAGGTGGTAGTTGGGACCAGAGCTTGGGTCTGGGACCAGAAGAGAGCTGGGACCAGAGCTTGGGTCTGGAACCAGGTGGTAGTTGGGACCAGGTGGTAGCTGGGACCAGGTGGTAGCTGGGGACCCGATGAGCTGGGGACCTGATGAGCTGAGAACCTTAGGGCCTGGGACCAGCGGAGACCAGGTGAGCTTGATACCGACCGACCGACCAACCGACCGACCGACCGAGCTGGTCTGGTATGACGGTGCGATGTGAGCTTGAGACCGACCGACCGAACTTGAGCTCGAGATGGGACCGGAGCTTGAGCGTGAGATGAGACCAGAGCTTGAGCTCGAGATGGGACCAGTGCTTGAACTTGAGATGAAACCAGAGACTGGGACCTGAGCTTGAGCTTGAGATGGAACCAGAGACTGGGACCTGAGCTTGAGATGGGACCAGAGAGCTGGGACCAGAGCTTGAGATGGGACCAGAGAGCTGGGACCAGAGCTTGAGATGGCACCAGAGAGCTGGGACCAGAGCTTGAGATGGCACCAGAGAGCTGGGACCAGAGCTTGAGATGGGACCAGAGAGCTGGGACCTGTGCTTGAGATGGGACCAGAGAGCTGGGACCAGAGCTTGAGATGGGACCAGAGAGCTGGGACCAGAGCTTGAGATGGCACCAGAGAGCTGGGACCAGAGCTTGAGATGGCACCAGAGAGCTGGGACCAGAGCTTGAGCTTCGGATATGATGATGCTCTGGTATGATGAAGCGAGATACCGACCGACTGAGCTTGAGATCGACCGAGGATGAGCTGATCCGGACGGGCTATGTGAGCTGAGACCTACCGAGGATGAGCTGATCAGGACGGGCTATATGGTATACGCTTGAGAGCACAAGGCGGCTGCTCGAGAGAGCGAGGAGAGTGCTTTGGAGCACAAGGCAAGTGCTTGGGAGCACAAGGCGGCTGCTTGAGAGAGCAAGGAGAGTGCTTTGGAGCACAAGGCAAGTGCTTGGGAGCACAAGGCAGCTGCTCGAGAGAGCAAGGAGAGTGCTTTGGAGCACAAGGCAAGTGCTTGGGAGCACAAGGCGACTGTGAGTCTAGACCTATCCAACGTCTTAGGACCGGGGCAATGAGGAGCAATGATGGTCCGGTCCTGGTGCTAAGGCAGGTGCTCTGGAGTGCAGATTGGACGTGATCGATGTCTGAGAACCGGGGAAACGAGCAACAATGATGATGACGGTACCTTCGGTCCCGCTGCTCTGGCTCTGTTCCTGGGGTGAGTTGAGATTCGTGCGATGCCCGGGTGACTGTCTTCTTCGAGTTTTTGCGGGTAGCGGAGGTCTCAAGAATGATGACAGCCGCCCAAAGAGAGATGACCACGGATGCAAATGCTTGACTACACGTAAATAGCGTGAAAACAGCACTGGCAGGGTCTATGGAAGGTTATGGTATGGTGCACTTGAGAATCTGATTGTGATGCAACTAATGGTTATGTGGTGGAGATTAAGGTGTGGCAGCTCAATTTTGAATAAAATGCCGGTGTTTTTGATACTTGATTGTGTTTTGGTATTAAGTACCAATTTAGTCTTTTAATTTAACACTAATACACTTAATTACACCGAATAACAATTAAATTAACGTCAGGTTTGTAAATTACTACGAAGACTTTTAAATATATAATTTTGAAGTAATTTTGGAGGAACGGAACTTCAGAGCACAGAGCAGGGAGATGGTTACAGTAGCACAGTTGGAGTCAGACTCGAGAGCGGACACTTGCTTTCGCTTTGGTGGTTTTTGGTCGACTGAGAGCAGTGCCAAAAGGGACTGAATGCTACTGCTCTCTTTCCTTTGTTTGAGCTGATGCTGAGGCATGCTGAGGCATGCTGAGGCATGCTGAGGCATCGGCTCCTTCTACTACTTGAAGCTCTCAGACCCATACAAAAGTGGGAGTTTGAGAGCAACTTAAGCAAAGTCGTTAAGTACTCTGGGTTTGAGAGCAACCCAAACCCAAATGATCTGACGTCATGGCAAATTTCTGACCATGCTGTACAGTTACTACTGAACATTCCGCCCACCATGAGCTCTGAGGGCTTATAAGCACAAGGGCTCATAATAGACCTTAATCAGGAATTTGAAATATTGAAATTTTGTACTTAACCGAAGGTATTACCTAAAAATTGATTAGATCATATTAAAAGGCACAGTACAGGCTAAGAGATTTACATTAGATTAATGTATGAATATAATTTGGATTATATGAACTAACCTAACATACTGAATTAATGGGTTTGCTTTACTTTAATTTGATTATATTAAAGTACATTAGAACTAAATTATTTGCTAAATAGCAGAAAATTGTAAGAACTAACTTAAATTTGAGCACTACACCGAAATACACTAGGACATCATATCACATTACATGAGTGAGCAGATATGAGCTCGTTAATCGAATAATAGTTGATCTGAACTTATGCCTAGAACGATGGAATTGCTTGTAGGTGGTGATTGCCTTCTCGGATGACTGCACAGTGGTAGCAGATATGCGATGGTCTGCTGCTGGGTGATGTGGGATGACCTTGGATCTTCTCCAACAAAGTAGAGGAGGATAGAGGTTCTTTGGAAATCCAAACTTGATGATTTGAAGCTCGTTCTGAGGTATCATGAACTTTGGACGCTGCTGATGCTCGTTAAGATTGTCAGAGTACCAGCAGTGCCAAAGGTTCAGATGCAGGTTTGTGATCCAAGACCGAGGAGACCGAGAAGGAATGAGAGGTTGAGGTCGAGCTGGCATGCTTGTGAGATGATGATGGTTAGTAACTAGAGTAGTAGGCAGATGTTGTTGTGGCAGAAGCACCGGGTGCTTTCTGGCTGGGCAGAGATCAGGTTTTGTAGGTTGACCGCCCACCCTGGGAAGTTCAGATGCCTTGATAGATGAATTCAGCTTCAGAGCTTCCCAATGCTTTGGTACACTAGTCGCTACACCACTATACACCTTGGGCTGATTTTGATGTTTATTGATGAAGCATGTTGAGCCAGTTGAGACAGTCGGAACGGTTGAGGTGACGACCGATGAGCCGGTAAGGATAGTAGAGCTAGATGAGGCAAGGACCGTTGAGCCGGTAGAAACAGCAGAGCCAGATGAGACAGAGACCGTTGAGCCGGTAGATGAGGTCCAGACTCTGGATGCGGAGACCATCACGTCGGTAGATGCGGTAGACCCAGATGAGGTGAGGACCTCTGAGCCGGTAGCGAGTGTAGACCTAGATGAGGCGAGGACCTCAGAGCCGGTAGCTGCGGTAGAGATGGACACCTTAGAGCTGGTGAGCATGCTTGCTGCGGAGACCGTAAAGGCAGTAGAGATGGTATTGTTGGTTTGGACAGCAGTCACTGTTGAGGTAGTAACTGTAGAGCCGGTATCTGAGGTGGAGCCGAGCACCGTCGAGCTTTTAGATGATGTTGAGATAGGGACCGTCAGGCCAGCAGATGTGGTCGAGGCGGTAGACACGGTTGCAGCAGAGACCGTCGAAGCGGAGACCGTCACGTCGGTAGATACTGCAGAGAATGTAAATGACGGAGCTGGACGAGACGGTAGACCTGGTCGACGCGGTCGGAGCGGAGCCGATCGATTCTGTGACTTTGGAACACCAGGAAGAAACGATGGTGATTGAGCCGTAAGACGCAATGGAGACGGTAGACTTGGTTGAGCCAGAACCTTTGGATGGATTGGAACCTGTCGGGACGGTGGACCCGGTCGAGGTGGAAGGCTTGTTGGAGCTAATCGATTCTGTGAGGTTAGTACACCAGGTTGAAGCGAAAGCGATTGAGCCGAAAGACCCAATAGAGAGGGTAGACTCTGTGGAGCCATAACCTTCTGATGAAGCGGATCAAAACGGTGGTCCTGATGGAGCGCATCCGATCGAGCCGATGGAGCACAACCGTTCAAGCCGGTAGGGATGGTGGGGCCGGTTGAAGCGGATGGCAATTGAGTCGGAAGACCCAATGGAGAGAGTAGACTATGTTGAGCCAGACCCTTTTGCTGGAGCGAGTCGAAACGGTGGTCCTGATGGAGCGCAGCCGATTGAGCCGATGAAGCACAGCCGTTAAAGCCGGTAGGAATGGTGGGGCCGGTTGAAGCGGATGGCAATTGAGTCGGAAGACCCAATGGTGAAGGTTGACTATGTTGAGCCAGAACCTTCTGTTGGAGCTGAGCCGGTCGAGACGGTGGACCCGACTGACGCGGTTGAGATGGAGCCGGCCAAGACGGTAGACCCGACTGACGCGGTTGAGATGGAGCCGGCCAAGACGAGAGACCCGACTGACGCGGTTGAGATGCTGCCATTCGATTCTTTGATGTTTGGACACCCGGAAGATACGAAGGCGATTGAGCCCGAGGACCCAATAAGGAAGTTCGACTATGCTGAGCCAGATCCTTCATTTGGAGCGAAGCCTGTCGAGATGGTAAGCTAGATCGACGAGGTCCTGTTGATGAGGCCGGTTGTGTTGAACCGTTTAACTTTGGAATGTGAATGGGAGGGAGCTTGTAGATGAGTTCAACAAGAGGAGGAGGTTGAGCTTTAACATTATGTAATGGTTGCATTGATGCTAAAGACTCAATTGAGGCTCTGATTTGGTCGTACTTGAGACATAGTTTGATGTACTCCATTTCATTATCCTCGTTTGCGCAGTTGTTGATTTGACCCTCTACCCTAATCTGCTCTTGAAGCTCATTGAGGGTGTTCAGCCATAGGTTAAGGCTGTCTAGAATTCGAATGCCTCTTCGTTGGTTTGCCTTGTCTTCTACAGCTTGTTGAACTATCAGTTCATGGGTGGTTAGAGCGGAAGTAACTCTTCTCCTTTTGCTTAGCAGAACTTCCATGTTGAATTTGGGTAAGACTGCCAAGATTGGAACAAAGGATGTAGGTTTTAGATTTAACAGTCTTACACAGGATAGGAATATCTAGTATTCGAAGGACGAATGATGACTGATCTTTGGGTACTAGTAACGAACTAGAAACTTGGGTATCGACAAACACAAACTTGAATCTTGACGTCTTCACAGGACAGAAATATCCGGAGATCGAAGGACCAATGATAGGGGGTATGCACACTTAGGCGGGGTCGTAAGTCCCGGTGCACCTTAACGTCCACCCTAACTGGACGTCCTCTGTGTAAATAAGAGGATGGGTTGGTTTATTCCTAATTCGCTATGAAGACGTGTTTGATTAGGTTGGTGGGAGTGTTGCAGTCGGTTCCAAGGTAGGTGAATGTGATGGGTTGAGCTAGCTGCAGTGATGAGATCTGGGTTTGTTGCTGTTGGGATGAGGTTTGAGAAGATTGAGACCAGGTTGAAGAGATGGGAGACCAGGTCCAAGAGCTTAGGTTAGATGAGAGCTGGGACCAGAGCTTGGGTCTGGGACCAGAAGAGAGCTGGGACCAGAGCTTGGGTCTGGGACCAGGAGAGAGCTGGGACCAGAGCTTGGGTCTGGGACCAGGAGGTAGCTGGGACCAGGTGGTAGTTGGGACCAGAGCTTGGGTCTGGGACCAGAAGAGAGCTGGGACCAGAGCTTGGGTCTGGAACCAGGTGGTAGTTGGGACCAGGTGGTAGCTGGGACCAGGTGGTAGCTGGGGACCCGATGAGCTGGGGACCTGATGAGCTGAGAACCTTAGGGCCTGGGACCAGCGGAGACCAGGTGAGCTTGATACCGACCGACCGACCAACCGACCGACCGACCGAGCTGGTCTGGTATGACGGTGCGATGTGAGCTTGAGACCGACCGACCGAACTTGAGCTCGAGATGGGACCGGAGCTTGAGCGTGAGATGAGACCAGAGCTTGAGCTCGAGATGGGACCAGTGCTTGAACTTGAGATGAAACCAGAGACTGGGACCTGAGCTTGAGCTTGAGATGGAACCAGAGACTGGGACCTGAGCTTGAGATGGGACCAGAGAGCTGGGACCAGAGCTTGAGATGGGACCAGAGAGCTGGGACCAGAGCTTGAGATGGCACCAGAGAGCTGGGACCAGAGCTTGAGATGGCACCAGAGAGCTGGGACCAGAGCTTGAGATGGGACCAGAGAGCTGGGACCTGTGCTTGAGATGGGACCAGAGAGCTGGGACCAGAGCTTGAGATGGGACCAGAGAGCTGGGACCAGAGCTTGAGATGGCACCAGAGAGCTGGGACCAGAGCTTGAGATGGCACCAGAGAGCTGGGACCAGAGCTTGAGCTTCGGATATGATGATGCTCTGGTATGATGAAGCGAGATACCGACCGACTGAGCTTGAGATCGACCGAGGATGAGCTGATCCGGACGGGCTATGTGAGCTGAGACCTACCGAGGATGAGCTGATCAGGACGGGCTATATGGTATACGCTTGAGAGCACAAGGCGGCTGCTCGAGAGAGCGAGGAGAGTGCTTTGGAGCACAAGGCAAGTGCTTGGGAGCACAAGGCGGCTGCTTGAGAGAGCAAGGAGAGTGCTTTGGAGCACAAGGCAAGTGCTTGGGAGCACAAGGCAGCTGCTCGAGAGAGCAAGGAGAGTGCTTTGGAGCACAAGGCAAGTGCTTGGGAGCACAAGGCGACTGTGAGTCTAGACCTATCCAACGTCTTAGGACCGGGGCAATGAGGAGCAATGATGGTCCGGTCCTGGTGCTAAGGCAGGTGCTCTGGAGTGCAGATTGGACGTGATCGATGTCTGAGAACCGGGGAAACGAGCAACAATGATGATGACGGTACCTTCGGTCCCGCTGCTCTGGCTCTGTTCCTGGGGTGAGTTGAGATTCGTGCGATGCCCGGGTGACTGTCTTCTTCGAGTTTTTGCGGGTAGCGGAGGTCTCAAGAATGATGACAGCCGCCCAAAGAGAGATGACCACGGATGCAAATGCTTGACTACACGTAAATAGCGTGAAAACAGCACTGGCAGGGTCTATGGAAGGTTATGGTATGGTGCACTTGAGAATCTGATTGTGATGCAACTAATGGTTATGTGGTGGAGATTAAGGTGTGGCAGCTCAATTTTGAATAAAATGCCGGTGTTTTTGATACTTGATTGTGTTTTGGTATTAAGTACCAATTTAGTCTTTTAATTTAACACTAATACACTTAATTACACCGAATAACAATTAAATTAACGTCAGGTTTGTAAATTACTACGAAGACTTTTAAATATATAATTTTGAAGTAATTTTGGAGGAACGGAACTTCAGAGCACAGAGCAGGGAGATGGTTACAGTAGCACAGTTGGAGTCAGACTCGAGAGCGGACACTTGCTTTCGCTTTGGTGGTTTTTGGTCGACTGAGAGCAGTGCCAAAAGGGACTGAATGCTACTGCTCTCTTTCCTTTGTTTGAGCTGATGCTGAGGCATGCTGAGGCATGCTGAGGCATGCTGAGGCATCGGCTCCTTCTACTACTTGAAGCTCTCAGACCCATACAAAAGTGGGAGTTTGAGAGCAACTTAAGCAAAGTCGTTAAGTACTCTGGGTTTGAGAGCAACCCAAACCCAAATGATCTGACGTCATGGCAAATTTCTGACCATGCTGTACAGTTACTACTGAACATTCCGCCCACCATGAGCTCTGAGGGCTTATAAGCACAAGGGCTCATAATAGACCTTAATCAGGAATTTGAAATATTGAAATTTTGTACTTAACCGAAGGTATTACCTAAAAATTGATTAGATCATATTAAAAGGCACAGTACAGGCTAAGAGATTTACATTAGATTAATGTATGAATATAATTTGGATTATATGAACTAACCTAACATACTGAATTAATGGGTTTGCTTTACTTTAATTTGATTATATTAAAGTACATTAGAACTAAATTATTTGCTAAATAGCAGAAAATTGTAAGAACTAACTTAAATTTGAGCACTACACCGAAATACACTAGGACATCATATCACATTACATGAGTGAGCAGATATGAGCTCGTTAATCGAATAATAGTTGATCTGAACTTATGCCTAGAACGATGGAATTGCTTGTAGGTGGTGATTGCCTTCTCGGATGACTGCACAGTGGTAGCAGATATGCGATGGTCTGCTGCTGGGTGATGTGGGATGACCTTGGATCTTCTCCAACAAAGTAGAGGAGGATAGAGGTTCTTTGGAAATCCAAACTTGATGATTTGAAGCTCGTTCTGAGGTATCATGAACTTTGGACGCTGCTGATGCTCGTTAAGATTGTCAGAGTACCAGCAGTGCCAAAGGTTCAGATGCAGGTTTGTGATCCAAGACCGAGGAGACCGAGAAGGAATGAGAGGTTGAGGTCGAGCTGGCATGCTTGTGAGATGATGATGGTTAGTAACTAGAGTAGTAGGCAGATGTTGTTGTGGCAGAAGCACCGGGTGCTTTCTGGCTGGGCAGAGATCAGGTTTTGTAGGTTGACCGCCCACCCTGGGAAGTTCAGATGCCTTGATAGATGAATTCAGCTTCAGAGCTTCCCAATGCTTTGGTACACTAGTCGCTACACCACTATACACCTTGGGCTGATTTTGATGTTTATTGATGAAGCATGTTGAGCCAGTTGAGACAGTCGGAACGGTTGAGGTGACGACCGATGAGCCGGTAAGGATAGTAGAGCTAGATGAGGCAAGGACCGTTGAGCCGGTAGAAACAGCAGAGCCAGATGAGACAGAGACCGTTGAGCCGGTAGATGAGGTCCAGACTCTGGATGCGGAGACCATCACGTCGGTAGATGCGGTAGACCCAGATGAGGTGAGGACCTCTGAGCCGGTAGCGAGTGTAGACCTAGATGAGGCGAGGACCTCAGAGCCGGTAGCTGCGGTAGAGATGGACACCTTAGAGCTGGTGAGCATGCTTGCTGCGGAGACCGTAAAGGCAGTAGAGATGGTATTGTTGGTTTGGACAGCAGTCACTGTTGAGGTAGTAACTGTAGAGCCGGTATCTGAGGTGGAGCCGAGCACCGTCGAGCTTTTAGATGATGTTGAGATAGGGACCGTCAGGCCAGCAGATGTGGTCGAGGCGGTAGACACGGTTGCAGCAGAGACCGTCGAAGCGGAGACCGTCACGTCGGTAGATACTGCAGAGAATGTAAATGACGGAGCTGGACGAGACGGTAGACCTGGTCGACGCGGTCGGAGCGGAGCCGATCGATTCTGTGACTTTGGAACACCAGGAAGAAACGATGGTGATTGAGCCGTAAGACGCAATGGAGACGGTAGACTTGGTTGAGCCAGAACCTTTGGATGGATTGGAACCTGTCGGGACGGTGGACCCGGTCGAGGTGGAAGGCTTGTTGGAGCTAATCGATTCTGTGAGGTTAGTACACCAGGTTGAAGCGAAAGCGATTGAGCCGAAAGACCCAATAGAGAGGGTAGACTCTGTGGAGCCATAACCTTCTGATGAAGCGGATCAAAACGGTGGTCCTGATGGAGCGCATCCGATCGAGCCGATGGAGCACAACCGTTCAAGCCGGTAGGGATGGTGGGGCCGGTTGAAGCGGATGGCAATTGAGTCGGAAGACCCAATGGAGAGAGTAGACTATGTTGAGCCAGACCCTTTTGCTGGAGCGAGTCGAAACGGTGGTCCTGATGGAGCGCAGCCGATTGAGCCGATGAAGCACAGCCGTTAAAGCCGGTAGGAATGGTGGGGCCGGTTGAAGCGGATGGCAATTGAGTCGGAAGACCCAATGGTGAAGGTTGACTATG
Organism: Dicyrtomina minuta; assembly: GCA_949802685.1. Taxonomy (NCBI): domain Eukaryota; kingdom Metazoa; phylum Arthropoda; class Collembola; order Symphypleona; family Dicyrtomidae; genus Dicyrtomina; species Dicyrtomina minuta. Next base: position 46,953,506 of record OX461812.1, read on the forward strand.
TTGAGCCAGAACCTTCTGTTGGAGCTGAGCCGGTCGAGACGGTGGACCCGACTGACGCGGTTGAGATGGAGCCGGCCAAGACGGTAGACCCGACTGACGCGGTTGAGATGGAGCCGGCCAAGACGAGAGACCCGACTGACGCGGTTGAGATGCTGCCATTCGATTCTTTGATGTTTGGACACCCGGAAGATACGAAGGCGATTGAGCCCGAGGACCCAATAAGGAAGTTCGACTATGCTGAGCCAGATCCTTCATTTGGAGCGAAGCCTGTCGAGATGGTAAGCTAGATCGACGAGGTCCTGTTGATGAGGCCGGTTGTGTTGAACCGTTTAACTTTGGAATGTGAATGGGAGGGAGCTTGTAGATGAGTTCAACAAGAGGAGGAGGTTGAGCTTTAACATTATGTAATGGTTGCATTGATGCTAAAGACTCAATTGAGGCTCTGATTTGGTCGTACTTGAGACATAGTTTGATGTACTCCATTTCATTATCCTCGTTTGCGCAGTTGTTGATTTGACCCTCTACCCTAATCTGCTCTTGAAGCTCATTGAGGGTGTTCAGCCATAGGTTAAGGCTGTCTAGAATTCGAATGCCTCTTCGTTGGTTTGCCTTGTCTTCTACAGCTTGTTGAACTATCAGTTCATGGGTGGTTAGAGCGGAAGTAACTCTTCTCCTTTTGCTTAGCAGAACTTCCATGTTGAATTTGGGTAAGACTGCCAAGATTGGAACAAAGGATGTAGGTTTTAGATTTAACAGTCTTACACAGGATAGGAATATCTAGTATTCGAAGGACGAATGATGACTGATCTTTGGGTACTAGTAACGAACTAGAAACTTGGGTATCGACAAACACAAACTTGAATCTTGACGTCTTCACAGGACAGAAATATCCGGAGATCGAAGGACCAATGATAGGGGGTATGCACACTTAGGCGGGGTCGTAAGTCCCGGTGCACCTTAACGTCCACCCTAACTGGACGTCCTCTGTGTAAATAAGAGGATGGGTTGGTTTATTCCTAATTCGCTATGAAGACGTGTTTGATTAGGTTGGTGGGAGTGTTGCAGTCGGTTCCAAGGTAGGTGAATGTGATGGGTTGAGCTAGCTGCAGTGATGAGATCTGGGTTTGTTGCTGTTGGGATGAGGTTTGAGAAGATTGAGACCAGGTTGAAGAGATGGGAGACCAGGTCCAAGAGCTTAGGTTAGATGAGAGCTGGGACCAGAGCTTGGGTCTGGGACCAGAAGAGAGCTGGGACCAGAGCTTGGGTCTGGGACCAGGAGAGAGCTGGGACCAGAGCTTGGGTCTGGGACCAGGAGGTAGCTGGGACCAGGTGGTAGTTGGGACCAGAGCTTGGGTCTGGGACCAGAAGAGAGCTGGGACCAGAGCTTGGGTCTGGAACCAGGTGGTAGTTGGGACCAGGTGGTAGCTGGGACCAGGTGGTAGCTGGGGACCCGATGAGCTGGGGACCTGATGAGCTGAGAACCTTAGGGCCTGGGACCAGCGGAGACCAGGTGAGCTTGATACCGACCGACCGACCAACCGACCGACCGACCGAGCTGGTCTGGTATGACGGTGCGATGTGAGCTTGAGACCGACCGACCGAACTTGAGCTCGAGATGGGACCGGAGCTTGAGCGTGAGATGAGACCAGAGCTTGAGCTCGAGATGGGACCAGTGCTTGAACTTGAGATGAAACCAGAGACTGGGACCTGAGCTTGAGCTTGAGATGGAACCAGAGACTGGGACCTGAGCTTGAGATGGGACCAGAGAGCTGGGACCAGAGCTTGAGATGGGACCAGAGAGCTGGGACCAGAGCTTGAGATGGCACCAGAGAGCTGGGACCAGAGCTTGAGATGGCACCAGAGAGCTGGGACCAGAGCTTGAGATGGGACCAGAGAGCTGGGACCTGTGCTTGAGATGGGACCAGAGAGCTGGGACCAGAGCTTGAGATGGGACCAGAGAGCTGGGACCAGAGCTTGAGATGGCACCAGAGAGCTGGGACCAGAGCTTGAGATGGCACCAGAGAGCTGGGACCAGAGCTTGAGCTTCGGATATGATGATGCTCTGGTATGATGAAGCGAGATACCGACCGACTGAGCTTGAGATCGACCGAGGATGAGCTGATCCGGACGGGCTATGTGAGCTGAGACCTACCGAGGATGAGCTGATCAGGACGGGCTATATGGTATACGCTTGAGAGCACAAGGCGGCTGCTCGAGAGAGCGAGGAGAGTGCTTTGGAGCACAAGGCAAGTGCTTGGGAGCACAAGGCGGCTGCTTGAGAGAGCAAGGAGAGTGCTTTGGAGCACAAGGCAAGTGCTTGGGAGCACAAGGCAGCTGCTCGAGAGAGCAAGGAGAGTGCTTTGGAGCACAAGGCAAGTGCTTGGGAGCACAAGGCGACTGTGAGTCTAGACCTATCCAACGTCTTAGGACCGGGGCAATGAGGAGCAATGATGGTCCGGTCCTGGTGCTAAGGCAGGTGCTCTGGAGTGCAGATTGGACGTGATCGATGTCTGAGAACCGGGGAAACGAGCAACAATGATGATGACGGTACCTTCGGTCCCGCTGCTCTGGCTCTGTTCCTGGGGTGAGTTGAGATTCGTGCGATGCCCGGGTGACTGTCTTCTTCGAGTTTTTGCGGGTAGCGGAGGTCTCAAGAATGATGACAGCCGCCCAAAGAGAGATGACCACGGATGCAAATGCTTGACTACACGTAAATAGCGTGAAAACAGCACTGGCAGGGTCTATGGAAGGTTATGGTATGGTGCACTTGAGAATCTGATTGTGATGCAACTAATGGTTATGTGGTGGAGATTAAGGTGTGGCAGCTCAATTTTGAATAAAATGCCGGTGTTTTTGATACTTGATTGTGTTTTGGTATTAAGTACCAATTTAGTCTTTTAATTTAACACTAATACACTTAATTACACCGAATAACAATTAAATTAACGTCAGGTTTGTAAATTACTACGAAGACTTTTAAATATATAATTTTGAAGTAATTTTGGAGGAACGGAACTTCAGAGCACAGAGCAGGGAGATGGTTACAGTAGCACAGTTGGAGTCAGACTCGAGAGCGGACACTTGCTTTCGCTTTGGTGGTTTTTGGTCGACTGAGAGCAGTGCCAAAAGGGACTGAATGCTACTGCTCTCTTTCCTTTGTTTGAGCTGATGCTGAGGCATGCTGAGGCATGCTGAGGCATGCTGAGGCATCGGCTCCTTCTACTACTTGAAGCTCTCAGACCCATACAAAAGTGGGGGTTTGAGAGCAACTTAAGCAAAGTCGTTAAGTACTCTGGGTTTGAGAGCAACCCAAACCCAAATGATCTGACGTCATGGCAAATTTCTGACCATGCTGTACAGTTACTACTGAACACATAGGATGCGAGTTCTATATTTTTTTAAACAAATCTTCAAGTGCTACGAGATGTATCAACATTAACTATTAACTATCAACTTTAAGAAGTTTTTGTGAATTATCTATAAGTACACACTTGAGTTACTACAGTGTCCATCACTACCATGGCTATTACCACGAATAAAACACGACCAACGTCAACGTTAACCAGTTCCTTACAGGATCTGAGCTGGGTCTGGATTTTTTGTTGACTAACTAAACTTTGAAGTAAACAGTATCAGCTTTGTGGTTCTCACTCAACAACCAAATCAACTTACAAATGGTTGAATTAAGTTCAAATTTTTATTTTATGTTATTTTATTTATGGTCAATCAATGACGACTGCTAGATCCGCGCTGGCGCTACCTTGTGGACTATGATCATGTACGACGTTGACTTGTACGAAAATAACGCAATAAAATGACAACGACCAAAAGACGAAGCTGTTTCGATTGGTTTTTATTAAAGCAGGGATTAAACCAAGTATTAAAAATTTGTCTAAATATTGGTTTGGAATGAAATTTTCTTTAACAATTAAGGTATAGCAGTGTCTCAATGTAAAAAGTATTGCCTTTGAAAGAATAGAAGCACGTAGTTGGTAGTTTTTGCACCTTTTTGAAAGGAATTCAAATGCTCTAATTTTACTTTACGTGCTTATAGAAAGTTCAGTGTACGGTTTGATTTCATTTTTCTTGATAAGTTCAAAACGTTATATGTAAGTATGACGTTGGAGTCAACAAATCACATTTATTTGTCATATTTTACAAAGTGATGGATGACTGTAATGGCACTTGAACGAAAGCGACGATTTGCTCAGGGCTTCATTTTCAATTAAACACTTTGATTTACATGCCAAAATCAGGGACCTTGTAAGTAGATGGAAATCTCTTTTATACTGGAACCACTCACTACCAGTCAGTAGTCAGTCAATGCTAAGAATTATACAGAAATATTGTTAGTATTACTTATAAATGTTATTGTGTACTGAAGCACGTTGACATTTAAAATTAAAAATTTTACTACACTTTGAACACTACCAACTAAATTTAATTTACAAAACAATTTCAATGCCCCTCCTGCCTTGAGAATTTAATGGAAATTAAAAGTTGTTTTGTATTTGTATTTGTACACCCTTCCTCCCTATACACCGTCACCGTCGCCGTAGAACTTGAATTAGTGAAATTTACAACCGTATTTGGTCATCTTCATTTCAATTTCTATTCGAATAATCCACAGCTAAATGTCAAACTAAAACAATTATGCTTTATATTATTTTGTTGGATGTTGTCGTTGTTTTTATTGAATAAGGGTCACTAAATTTTAATTGCCCTTGGGTTCTACATGTTTTTGTTTAGCAGGAGGCAGGGGCAGGAGAAATGCATACGCATGGATGTTTTTGTGTGTTTGTGTGAACTTCAATTGCTTCTACTATTCATTAAATTAATTATGTTTTTTCTTTTAAAAAAACTTCAAAGAAAATGAAAGCTTAAGTGAAAGGGGGTAAGCATTAGATTTTTTTTTAAACTTTTTTGTTTTGTTTATAGAAATGGATAAAATCAGGTTTTGTCTCGAAAATTCATACAGGTATCAGTACAAGTAGTTTCATTTATAAAATTGGATTAATTGGAATCATGTAAGCATTATTACAAAGTTGCTTACACATTTCACTTAAGCGTAAACTTAGTTAGCGTAAGTATTTGTATACCATTCACATTTTGCTAGATTTGAGCAGTGTTGGATTGCCACGTACAAAGATTTTTTTTACTAATTCACCTGTCAGCCAAATCAGCGCACTGCAAGAAATACATACATGCACTTGGCCATTTTACCACAATGAGATTAAAAAAGTGAATACCCCATTCAGAGAATCGTGAGTTTTGCGTATATTTAAAATGTGAGCCTGTAGAATTAAGAGTTAAGTCCCATTGACTTAAGATTAGTTGGGAAATTTTTTTTTACTCAAATTCTTCAAGGTAGTTACTAATTTAGACCAATTCTGTCTGCATACTTACGATTAGGCTGTCTCATTTTTTTGTGTGTTCAGACCACACGAGTGCACTTAAAACTGGACACCTTAAAGCAAAATACACAGAAATTAAATGTGAACATGAATTATGAATATGCTACACCTTATCTAAGGAGCTTAACAGGCAGTGCGCTACAGTATAGCAAATGAGTCTAAATGACAAATCAAATGAAACCACAAAGAAATGGCACTACTACAGATGATTTCATAATATTTTAATTAAAGCCATTCGATTGTCTATAATGCCGTGATTATATCTCCAGTCAGTAATGATATCTCATAAATTAAAATTATGGGTGTGTTACATGTTATAGTCCTGCGTGAATATTATAAATAATTAAATTAGGTCAATCTACCTACTTATTGATGTGCACTCAACATAAGATTTTACTTACTTAATTCTAGTACAGACGATAGTCCATTTATTTCTACTCGTTTTTTTACTGCTCACTTGTGGCTTTTAATTTTGTTCAAATTATTATTTGTTTTGTTGAAGTAATGTGCGGTTCGAAAACTTAAGGTGTATATAGGCAAATAGGCACCCAATTTCTATTAAGTAAAAAAATAATAGCATGGGTTCTGTCGTGCTACATACGTGACTAGGTACATACATATCTGCAACACAATGTTATATGGCTTATCATATCATTCTCAATTCTTTTCCATTCGCTTTATATTTTAGTAATTTATTAGTTGGTAGACCTTAGACAGAAAAAGTGTTGAGAGTTGAGCCTTCAAAGACGGTAAGCAATTATACGAAAATTCCACTCACTATCATACATTCCCATTTTCATGATTAATACCATGAATTTAAAATTATATTAACTTTTAGTACTTCATTCCTTATAAAAAGTTGTTAATTTCTGGACTCTGGACATGATATAATAATGATTATACGTCTTTTATGGCTATGCCATCTTTATTTGAATCCGAATTTACAAATCTCACTGCCGATGAAACTCACAGTAGCGTGTAACCTTTGTTTTCGATGACTAACACAAGAACCTAGGAATTAGAACTGGAATGAGAATTAATCATATGTTGGAATTGATGGAACTACGCGATGATTTCTTGTATAATACATGGACAATCTGATTGAAGGACAGAGTAATAATTACTTCCCCGTAGTTTCACACCAAATAGCAGTCTAATGTTAATTTTGAAATTTATGCAATTAGTTTAAATAGCCAAGCAGTGCAGTGCTCATTTCTGATGTTTTTTCCCGCAAAATGAAGACATACCAACATTAGAATTAGAACCAGAACTGGCACTGGCTATATGAAAATGGAAAATACACGATTTATAATTATACTAAAAATTTCACATATCACCGCATAATCACTTTAAAGACACGGGCTCCTAGGAATTTTTTTCTGTGCGGCGTACATGAAATAAAATTTGCACATGCATGTAGTATGTGGTTAAGGTTAAAATAATAGTAATAATAATATAATTTTGGTTTTTTTTACAGTTTACTTCTACCCATTTTCATTAGCACTAACCTGTCGTTACAATGCACAACGACAAAGACGTGCACCATTTTCAAAATCTGCTAATACTTTTCCATCGAAAATCATGTAATCGTAATCTTAAGTTTTGCAACTTGTTTATACCAAATACCAGTACTGCCACTGCCAGCATATTGTATAAATATTGCAAGCACTATATGCACTCAAGTTTACTCAAACCACAACAAGGTCCTTGGGCAAAATGTGTTTATTGTGTTTTATGCCTGTCTAATGATTCATTTTCTATAGCGATTAAATAATAAAAGTTATACTTTTCTTACACTTTTTGTACAAGCAAAAACAAAGGTAAAGCAATAAATATATAAAGCTAAATTAATTTGTTTTCTACAAACTCAGAAACTACAACTGCTCCATATGTGGCACCTATTCAAGAATTTAAAATAATCAGAACATTAAATTCCGGTAAAAAAAAATGAGGCTACTCTTATTTTTACTATAAATTCGTACAATAGTAATGCTGTCTATAGAGAAAACACTCTTTGGATTTTGAAATGGATTCTATAATAATATGCTATAGTACAACCTACTTGTATGTAGTATGGAATGGTAATGATTTGGTATTGGTCGTTGAGGGGCGAAGGCGAAACTACTACTGCAGTTTGCTTTTGTTTTTCAAGTACTTCCCTATTAATTAATTATTTTTCTCGCCGATGCGATGCAATGAAACGCAATGTAGAGGTTTTGTAAGTTACATATATTAACTTTTTTTAATAGAAAAGTTATAAATTCTGCATAGTAAACGAAGTCCCAGTCATCACATCCCATAGGATTCGAGATGGGGAGACTTATTGGTTAGACTGTCGGTCCGTTCGTCCGTCCGTGCGTTCGTATGTCTGTGGTGTACCTTAAATCGAAATCGTAATCGTCACTCGTAATCATAATCGTATTCGAATTCGCATTCACATTCGTAATCGTCATGGTACGTACAATGAAATTCAATGAGTGTTCCCCAATACCCAATGCCCAATATCCAAATGCCCAATGCCCAATGCATTGCACTCGCAGTCAGTTAGAGTAAATATAATTATATAAATCACATACAGCGATTGACATATTAATGAGCAGTAAGAGCTGCAATCATCCTTGTCTCACAAGATAGTGGTTGTGGTTAGTCAAAAGCTGTGTCATGTATAGTATAGCTTTAATTAAGAAGTATGTCTGAGTTCCTTGCATTTGTCTCTGACTGCCTCTCTGTCTGTACGTAGTACATAATTATGCAGCTTACCTACTTACAGACTGAGGAGACTGAGGTGTAGCACCCAAAGCTCACAGCATAATATGCAAAAGCAGCCAACAAGACGTGAACTGACTATTGACTCCTTTGATGGAATGACTGAAGGGAGCATATGGATGAGAATTGACAAGCGTATATAATATTATACGCAGCATATTAATATTGTTATAAGTTTGATTTGATAGTTGATAGATCCTCGTTCGGTTGTGTTGTTTTTTATAATCATATTTGAGGAGGAATATGAAACTTTGGGCGAGAGAGAACCCAGCTGTTCTGGCTGGCCTGACTGGGGCATCGCATCATATGGGACGAGTGTCAGTTGTTTTGTGAATGAATCTTGTCGTGAATTTCCCACATGTGTATACACACAGATAGATATGTAGATAGTCCCCTCGGTCCTCGGCTGAGATCTCGGCTGTCAGCTAAAAAGCATTCTACACTCATATCTATATGTGTATATAGCTATATGAGCTAGTCAATAAATATGCGATTACTTAACAAGGTGATTCCTTCGTGGATAAGTGCGAGAGTATAGCACTACTACTACTACTACTACTACTAACTACTACTACTACTACTACTACTACTACTGCAGCCAGAGCAGCGGAAACATCCATCTCCTATAGTAATGTAATGGTAGAAAGAGTTAAGGAGTTAAAAGATTATAAGAGTCTCAGTCAGAGTAATTTCCATTGTGCACTGGGTCAACACTGCGGCTCCTCGACACACACATACACACACACACACATCTGTGGCCACAAAGAGACAAGACAAGGTAGGTACTGCAATCTGAAGCACTATCTGCACTCTCATCATAGTTGACTTGACTCGGCGATGAACGGACTACTATGGAAACTATGGACGATGGGACGATGACGATGATGAAGTCCGTCCAAACTGTCTGCAGCACAACTCCTACAGTCCTGCCAGACCACCACTGCATTAGTAGACTGAGGTAGTAGGGTATCAGGAGGGAGATTGAAGACTCTTGAAGATATGGAGATCTAGATATAGGAGATAGATACAGAGTCAGATCCTCCTGACTACAGCATCCCACAGCAACACAGAGAGCAGATCGAGAACGAGAACTTGTTACTTACTTGCTCCTTTTGGTTTTCGCGAACTTGTTGGCGAAAAGTTGGACGAGTGTGAGGAGCACGAATAGGGATACAAAAAGAAACAATACGAAACTACAGCTACAACAACAACAACAACTGCCACTACCACTACAACTACAACAAGCCAAGAAGTGACAATAAGGCAGGGAGGCAGACATAGGCACTGTGAGGGTACCTCACATACACACACACACACACGGATGGTGCCTGCACTCGACGACTCCAAGTCGAACCCACGACGACGACCAAACGCGCCTCTCCGAGTCCTAAACACTGTCAGTGTGTATGCTAAAGGGGCAAAACACATTTAAAAAGAATAATAATATAAACACATTTAACCACGATGAGAGTAAAGGATCGTGGTTGGAAATAATAATGTAGAGTTAGAAGTCACATAAGGGAGGCAGTAGAGACAACAGGTTTTCAAGTGAAAGTACTTAAGTATTAATCATCTCATTTTTACTCAGTCATGTAGAAGAGTTCCCAGTCGACAAAGGTTACCCTACAGCTCCTGAATTAAATAGTCTTATTCACAGAAAAAAAAACACAATTCAAAGATTCCATCCTCAAGGAAACTCACACTTGGAGTTGAAGTCCTTCTCCTCGCGTCTCATTCTTTGTTCCATAACCGTCCGCGCGAGTCTCCAATAATTGCGCTCTCTCACACATCACAACACTTTTGGACTCATTTGAAAATGTGAAAACAAAGACAGTTCGTTGGAAGCGTGCGGATGCATTGCATAATAATAATCTTCAGTCTTCACTCCATTCATTCGTGTACCTCCATGGATTTCAACTTTTCTCACCCATTCTGAGTATAATCATGGGTGCACTGATTTGAACTTGAAATTGGACTCAACACTCGGACACTAAAAAAAGAATTACAAGTTTTTGTTTGAATAACATGGAAATTTCGAATAATTGGTTTTTTCACCCGGCAATTTTACCGACTAGTTGGTGTAGTGCAGTTTTTTCAGTTTCTCACTTGTGGCTAACTTAAAGAAGGAGAAGAAGAAGAAAAAGGCCTCTTCATTGACACTCTTTTGGATTGTTAACACATTAAAGTTACAGTGACAGTCTAGTATATACAGAGTATACGGTATATAGTAGTAGTCAATACTTAAAACGTATTACATACTATATACTTATTACTATATCCAGCTAACAATTTCAAAGAAAATTTAAACTGAGACAGTTTTTTTTCTTGTCTGATTAGTTCCATTTTCTCATTTTTTTGTTTGTTTTGTAATAAATTTAAAAAAATGATTCTCCCGTTTATACTGTGGATTGTGATATTCGTGATAGTTCTGCCTATACTGGCTCTCATCACCATACCTCTAGCACTATGGAGATTAACTGTGAATTTGATAGTTTATTTGAGTAATAAAGGATTTGTGGGGAAATTATCCTCCAGAGATTTAGTATTTACGAGTGATGACTTTTATGGGAAGGCGAGGAAAAATGTTATAAGTTGTTCCATTACACTAGGACCCATGAAACTTCATGACCTGAGAGCCACATTCAAAAGGAATATACTTGACAAATCGGATTTTTTCAAGCTTAAATGCAGACCTGTTCTCTACTTAGGATATTGGTTTTGGGAATTTGTGGGTGATCACGTGAGTTCATTTTAATTCATTGTTTATCGATTAAGTACGTAGTTTTGTATGTAGAGAAGTGGACTTTGTATGTACCTAGTGTCATAAATGTCAAGTCCTATATAGTTCGGTATATTGGTCAATAATGAATTTCAAAAATACAAAGGCATGAAAATAGTTGTAGCTACTATTTGGATTTACAATGTAATAATTCCAAAAATAAACCACGAAATAAAACCCGCGAATTCTTTTAGTAATGGAGTAATGGTGAAACTGTCTAATTGAATTTGTCTTTGACATTCAAAAGAAACTAAATTTTACACCCTGTCTACTTACTTACGAGCGATCATAACGAGAATATACGAAGATGCAATAATATTACCCCGCAACAATGAGTATAAAATTTTAGAATTTATGGTCGTAAGAATGTTTTGTCATAAAAATTAAATTTTTTAGATTAATACAATGCAATGAAATAATTTTTTATAAATGTTTCCTCATTTGTAGACGACTTGTATTTAGGAACGTTTATACTACTTGCAGTATAGCAACAATTTTGATTGTGCTCATAAAATGTTGGTAATATTTTGTTTGAGGTACTACTTACTTTAGTATAGGTAGGTAGATATACAGGTAGTTAGTTCGCTCTCTACTTCGATTTTTTCATCTCCATTCTCCATCTCCATTCCACGTTTTTCGCTTAGAGATTTCGAGAGAGAATGGAAGGAGACGTGGTAGGTACTTAAATACCTGTTGTAGCATCACGATCAGGATAGTATCGCCCAAACGGCGGGATCACCTATGGATTATTTAAATTATTAGGCCTTCTTAAGTAAAAGATATTAATGAATTACATTCAAATTTAGCGTGTATGTAGACTATAGTATGATTCGTAATTAGTAATTTTTCACTTAATTTACAATAAACTAATACAAATATGTAAGCACAGTCCAGTGAATTTGTAACAAAGGATAGCCCTTGCCGCTCCGTCGCCATTTCTTTTTTCCTCCTATGGGGAATTGAACTTATAGCCATATAGTAGACGAACCACATGGTTGTCTGTTGTCCTGTCTTCTTGTCTTCCCCAAGATCAATTCACAACTCTGTAATTAGTATTATAAATGCAAAGCACATTAATGTTTCTTCAAAATAAATCCTTCTATTCTACTAATCGCACATCACATCACAATCAATCACTCCAACCGAACCCTTGTAAATGTGTGGCGTGGTGAATATACAATATATAACATTACTCTATACAATTCCAAGCAGTCGAGCAGAAAATGGTATAAAATAGCCTCGGCTGAGCCCACTAATTAAAATACATTAGATAACAACAATAACATGTGCTTCTGAAGTGTATCATTAAAAAAACGAATATATATATATCTGTAGGTATAAACTTGTTTATTTTTCCAGCTCTTAATCAAGACCACACTAAAACATTTCAGAATGTCTCGATCTCCACCTCCTTATTTACTTCAATATAAAATAATTATTGCTCAAAAAAGAGGGAGAGTATTTATTCGAGACGTAAGAAAGGCCAGAAAGGAAACATGACAACTTTGTTCAACTACTTTGGATTCTGCACTTGATTTTATTTTGCTGGGCTCCGACTCACAGTATTGTTGAACTTGTGTGTCTGTGCGTATTGAATTAAAATTAAAGCTATCAATTCCTATTAGAAGGTCGAAAAAAGACCTAGGGAGCAGGACAGCGAGAGCACAGGACCAGTAGTCACATTCATATATACATTCATTATAGTATATATGTATAGAAAAACACGAATATATTTTTTTTTAAAACAACATTTCAAGGTTCTAACCAAAGTTAAAGAATTCTTGTTCGAATATAGTAAAGATGCTTAGATTTTAAATACAAGAGGTTATGACTACATATGTTGGTATATACACAGGGCACAGGATAGGCCGGGTCGCCGTCCATGATGTCCATCTAATGCTATAATGTATATATTTCATATAGGGGATTCATACATCAATACGAGTAATCAGTATACACTATACTGCTACAACTAATTCTTTCTGTGCATTATAATGAAGATGATCTAACTAAATTTCTTGGTATTACTAAAAACAAGTATAAAATGTTATCGATTTAATTAAACATATTACATCTTGCACTATAAAATCAAGTTGAAGTTGAACATAGTTAAGTGTCAGTCAGGAGTTGTGTGGCTTTTACTATATATATTTTGCACAAAGATAACCTAAAGATACGATCTTATCCACACAGAAACTAAAATAATATGTATACGAATATACTAATTATGTAAAATAAAATAATATTACTCACACAGTACTTACATATTATGTTGAATGGGGAAAGAATTCAGAAGGAGTGAAGGTCTATCATGTTGTTACTATACTTGTTTAAGGGAGCTATATAGGTAGATATAGTGTTATTTCTTTGTAAGTATATTTCCAAGCTTCTTCTTGCCTAATCCTCCTAGAAACACTTGTGAATTTTATTTGCAGTGGATTAGATGCAATGTAAAAAAAAGTCATGGCATTTAAAGTAGAAAAAAAATTATATGTATTTTTTTTGCAGACTGCGTAAACATCGAAACCAGAATGTCTTTAATTATATCTATACGTCATAGTCATAGTCATATAGTCAGAGTACATAATAGCATAGAACATTTTAAATTTTAAGTGGTAAGTCGTAAATTCTTGGTAGGTAGGTAGGTAGTTCGTTTTTCATAATATGTCTTTAGTTTTTATGTCAGTTCTGTTTCAAATTTACAAAATACAAAAATGCATGTGAGTATCACTCCAACTCAACTCACTAGTCAAAGCTACTGCTATTAGAGCCAGAGATTTGCTCTGATACATGCACAATCCACTCATTTTACATGCTCTTTTTAATCTTGTACACACAATGTTGACTGACTGTAGATTACGTCTCCGCCACTATAGCCCCACAATTAGGGACATGCAAACTAAAATAATGCTCCATGTTCCTTTATTATTAGTCAATTAGTTAATTATTGATGTTTAATAAATAATTGTGGCTCATTTCGTGTCGTGTCATTTAAAGAGTCATAGTTGCTGTTGCTATATAGGTACTTTTGTACATGAATGGTATAAAGATAATTAGGCTGTGCAGTCTAGTACACCTGTCTGCAGACTTAACAGTCCTATACATCTTACAACAGTGACAGGTGCCGCCGATTCTGTGATGGTTTCATGTTAAAATTCTTGAAAATTGTGGAATGTAATAAGACTGACGTCTAAATTAGCTGACACTGACAACTTTTCAAACAATTCCAAAGAAACAAAATTGCATCTCGTATCCAAATCAATATATTTAGGGGCCTATCATTCTATAAAAATTGTGCATGCTCCTTTGGTTTTGAGTCAGTGTCTATCTGTGGATTGTGGATTATAATCTTTAAGAGAACAATAAAAGGTTGATGAAGACTGCAATAAGTCATAAAATAATGTTAAGTACAAAATGTTTAATGTCAGATCGTAAGATTTTTTGATGATTTTTGATGTCTAAAACTATTTTACCTTAATGCTTACATCATACCCTTGAACTCATTTACAAACAAAAATGAAATTGTTACCAAATTGTTAAATTTCATTTTCATAAAGAGGACGAAAAAAAGAGAGTACCTACTACGACCGCATACGTATAATCAATCTTTTTAGTCTAAAACATCCAAAACCAAATACAAATAATAATTAACAAATTATCATTTTCATTGCATTGTTTCTCACTCATTTATAAGCCCTTGCAAATAGCTCCATGCATGACAAACCTTTCACAATGCATTACCTCTAACGAGACTACACAAGACTGACAAGACAGCAGAAGACTCTGATTAAAAAATATCATGTGGCCATCTCTATAAGTAGCTATCTTCTCATATGTGTACGGCTGCTACAGGATGCCTCCTGCAAATAAAAATATTTATTTATTTTGATGTGTAAGCATGCCTATAACATTTCACGTGTGAACGTTATATAATATACTTGTGAGGTTCAGCATTATGATAACAAAACATATTAAAACTTATTACGATTACAACTTAAAACCCTCACTTAGCCTCAAAACTCTCATAGCTATTCTGCTCTGTAATATATATTAGTTACATTAATATTCTCTGTATAACATAATGTTGGACAGAAGTACCTAAAGGACGATGGCGATGAGAGACCGCAAAGTGACGGTGACGATGAACCCTTGCTGCTTGATTTTTATGACGAAATATACAGCATTTTACTGTACTACAATTTCAGGTTTAGAAAATAAAATGAATTCGCTTGACTCCACACGTCTATATTATAAGCTTGAAATAACTGTATCGGCAATAGAAATATACAGTGTGTGGTGTGGAGATAGTGTTTCACAGGATAGGGTTATAATGGAAGGGAGTGAGAGAGACAGGCATCGAGATAGAAGTTAAACATGAAAGAAAAAGAGGAAGCATATCATTAGTTACCTTTACGTTACATTTTTACATGTACATTCTTAGCCAGCCAGGTCATCTAACAAGTATAGAAAATTACATAGGATCTACAGAATATATAATATATACAGAGCTTCTTCTAAGATTGTCGAGATCGAAATCGAGTATCCTCATTATCCTATTCTCCTGGCTGTGCTACAGCGCTATATACTTTTCTATATCACTCCAACTTTTTCTTTGTACTTCATCAATTGGTCTGTCTGTTGTGTGTGTGTGGTGTGATGATGCGGATCCAATGATAAGGAACTGCAGTCTAGAAAATCAAAAAATCGAAACGTAAGTTTTAATATGCCTCTTCCTACTTTACTATTTGGACTTTGAAAGCAAACAATAAAGGAGTGCAATGCATTCTTTTTTATCTATAGAGCTAAAAAAAACTAATTGTAAGTGTTGGTGTCAGTAGGAACTTTGCCAGCTTTATGGAAGAAAGCTGATATTTTTTTTATATAGAAAAATGTATAGATTTTTGATTTATTTTAAAGGAAATTCCTCATTAAATTGTACTCACTAGTGTCAGTCTCAGTGTAGTCATAGTCTGTCCTGTTTTTAAGTCAACCAGTGCCAGTACGAGCAAAGAAATCAGCTTTGATTATTGTTGAGACAACTTAAAAAACTTATACACTAGACAGTGAGATGTATGGATATATGACATTGCATTGGGGTGTCGGACTTGTTGATGTAGTACAATGATAATAATAAGGAATAAAAGCAGGATCTTTTATGTTCGAGTATCATTTACTCTGTTTTTTTAACCTAAGTATATACTATTATGTCAGACGTCCGACGTCCCGTTGTTGCTGAGTTGTTTCGCTTGAAATGAAAAAAAGCATGTGCAAAAGGGGAAAAAAGAATAATGGAATCAAGGGTAACCATTATTCAAGTATAAGAAAGTATATCTAATTTCCACGCTTGCAACAAGCAATTTAATACAAAATAGTGTCATCCATTCTCTACAACACTTCACGATCGAGAAGTGCATTTACTTTCCTGCAAAAATTCATTGAGCATATACTGGCATATAGACTTATTATAAAAAAAATATTTTATCAACTATCCTGGCGGAAAATGCAATACACAATATATTATTTATTTTATTTTGTTCCCACATAACATGACATAAGAAATAATCAAACTAACAATTTGACTATATAACTCACGAAGCGTATATATACTGCGCTGTTACAGACAATGAAGTAAAATGAATAAATTAAATAGGTAGGCCAATGCTTTGAGAGAGGGCAAATTTGTAAATGTTTTTTTTGTGTGTGTAAGTCATTAATAGGCGAGACTCGTGTGTTTCGTTGTTTTGTTTCGTAGTTTACTTGGTCAATCCAATGATGTCTTTTGACGCTTTCCGCTATGTAATGAAATACCATGCCATACGCCATATACTTTAACCGTTCAAAGTTGCATCCTACATTTGAGCTATTTTGCATATGATTTGCATCTTGAGATTTACTAACCGTAAATATTTTGGAATGAATTTACAAATGCAGACGGCAGACTGAGGAGTACCTCCATAGCAATAATAATGTTGCACCTACCTCCTACCTACATAATATCTGAGTGTGTGTGTGCCCAATTTGCTTGGAAAGCTCGACGGTCCTTATACATCTTACTAATTTATCATTTATATTATATATAGTGAGATTGGCAGAATAGGCGGTTCTAACTGGTAATAAGGGGGGCTGGGCTCATGCACTATATAGTCTCTTACCATGGGGAAATATTTTTACAATTATTTCGACGAAAACACGGATATTTAATTTGGAATGACCACCTACCATCATCGATTTTCGATGAGCCCCCTCAATGAGCATTTTCTGGATCCGCCGCTGTTGAATAGTACATCTCTCATCTGTGTAGAGTAGAAAACATTCAGTCGAGCAAAAGTTACGGTCAGTCAGCTATGTTATTGTGTAATTGTGTAGAGTATAAAGTGAAGTTTTTAACTTCATTTCTGTGAGAATGAAGGAGCAAAAAGAAACACAGGACTGCAGAATGTAGAGGTGGGCCAAGGTTACATTTTTTTCAAAGTGTCAGAATCAGAAGAGTATTTTTCTGGTGTTAGCTTTGTTACTTTCATCATCATAATAATTATTATAAAGATAGAACTTGTTCAATTAGCACAACAGATGTACAGACAGCGATGAAGATCTCTACACACAAAAACCTTTTACAATTATTATCTCTATCTTGCTCTCCATGCATGTGTTGATTGGCTTGGAGGTAGCGTGTGTAGGCAGTTAGGCATGCGTTTATTTCAGCTCATGTGGGTAAATAATATTTTTTGATTTTGTAATTATTTAATCCACAATACACAATTGTCTCAAAAAGGACGTATAATTAATCACAGTCGTATCAATAATTTTATTATTATCATCTCATTTTCTACCGTCCGATGAGGTGGTACTTTTCTGCTCCGCTACAGCTTGTGAAGTGAACAAGAATGCTGAGGGCTGAGGATATTGTTTGGTGGATAATTATTTCGAAGACGTAGCTGTAGCTGTATCTGTAGCTGTCGAGCTACTTACTTGCAGAGTAATTGTGAGCATTGTTATAAGTAGTAATGCTTTCTGACACTCAGGGATTCAGCAAGAAGTAACGTTATATAATTTATATTAGATACATTCTATGAAATACACATCAAAACTGTCACGGTTGAGCTGAGCAAAAGTGCAATTGAAGTAGGTGTACACACGTACAAAATACAGAGGTACATAAATACTTGGATCACTTTTGGATGCCATTTACATTCTTGATTTTTACATTGAAAAGAAAACGATTTTTACCTTCATACTAATAGTCCCTTATCACATTAAATAGCTGTGAAGAAAGATCAATGCCCATGGTTTCGTGAATAATAACATCGACATTGTACTAACTGGTGTACATGTACATACAATGTTTTTTTGTTAGTACAAAAAAGGCGGCTGATGCACTAAAAGCATACTAACTGACTTCAGCCTCTACAACTCTACACTGCAATTTTAAGAGAACTGAATTTATCTTTATCATTTAATTTATTATTATTTAAAAAGGTGGCGAAGAAAATTATTTAGCACACGTATAAGGTCCAATCAGATCTTTTATTACCGCACTCAACTTCACTGATTTAAATTCAATTTTTAATCCAAATACAAAGCGCCTTAATTGTTAATAGCTATTAAATTCAGGCACCTTACTACATACAAAGTTGAGGTAACTGCTCTAGTTGAAGAAATCCGCTCAGATCGCATTATGACAATGAAACGTCCAAATGGCGCCAACCTTTGTAGTTTAATGCGTAGTAGTAGTAGTAGCTATTGAGATTTGCGATAATTTGCGATTGTGAATTATATTTTATTAACTTAAAATTATGTTTAAGACGAACACAATTCAAACTCTCAAGTACAAACTATAAAAGCATTCGTAATTATAAAGCGTAATCGTATTTAAATTTATCACCACGAAACTCGACGCACAACTTCCTTTGACAGGCGTGTTTAATCTTACACAGATTTCTATATTTGTGATTAAGACATTACTAGTTAGTATTTCCAGGCTGTTCAACTGAATATAAAAAAAGAGTTGGATATTGTTCTGTTAATAAGGTTAAAATTTTGAGCCATATGGATAATTCAAATTCAGCTGACATGGGAACCTACCTTGCTTGAACAGTAGTAGTAGTAGTAGTAGTATTGATTTATTGCGTTTCGGGCTATGCCCATACACAAATCATTTTTACAAACATCAATCCGCATATAATTAATTTAGGGAGAACTCCCTTTTTTGTTCATGTTAGATTGTACAAAATTGAATAGATTAGAAATAGATTGCACATCATATGATTTTAGCATTAGAGTTAGTTTGTTACAATTATTTTGAACGCTGCCTAGTGACTCCTTCAAGTATTTATTCCTATCATTACTAAACCGAGGGCATACATACAAAAAGTGGTAAATCGAGTCATCATCATTGTGAGTGCATGCATTACATTTTTTATTCTTATCCAAAATTAACATATTATTATTTATTCTTAACTGAACCCTGTTTTTATCGGCTAGCCGGATTTGTGCAAAAATTCTAATTACATTTACATTCACCCGGTAGTCCAGATAGTTTGCAACTAAGCCGGGGACCATGTATTGTAGATAAGAAGTATTATAAGTCGAATATATTGTATTTTCCATATCTTTTTCGTAGGATTGCAGTGCCATTGTTTCAATTATATTGTCTAGCTCAGATTTTAGGGATTGTCCAGAAAGGCTATTCCATACCCATCCATAACCTAACTCATGCAGCTTGGATCTTATTTGGCTTACCCAGTTATAGTTAACATTGTTACCCTCCTGCCTATCCAAAAATTTTAACCTCTCAAAAAGTAGCCGTGGAACTCTTTCCATACCCATTTCCAGTAATTTTAGCAGATATCTGAGGGCCTGCTTACCTTGCTTGAACACATGGATTCAAATGAATTCTATCATAACGTCTTCTACTGTGACTAGTAACTACTGCTAGTATAGTCGTTCGGTTGCAAAATCGCTTATCTCCACTTTATTTGAATTTGAATTTTCGAAATTTTCTTGAAATAAAAAGTCAAGAAAATTCAGTACAAATAACAGTGGAAAATTTTAGTGAGGACAGGGTCCCCTTCCATACTTTCGTAAAAACAAAAAAATTATAACTTCCAGTAAATGTAGTGTTTAATTTATGTTTGCTAACAATTACTATCTTTTTGCAACGGAACATAACAAAAAAGCTTAACCTTCAATAGGGTCGTCCATAAATGATTTCATAGAAACTCTCCAGTTTTAGGACGGCAATATATGGATAATATATATAGGATAATATATTTATATGGAAACTGCAATTGGTTCTAACTACATGATTTAAAAAAAATAAAATCCACTAAATACATCATGTTAGTCCCAAACTGTTCTAACTACATGATTTCAAACTCAAATTTTTCTAACTACATAGTTTTAAGCTGCAAACTAATCTAACTGCATTATTTTAAGTTACCAAGTAATCTAACTACATTATTATAAAATATACAAAACGTTTTAACTACAATGTTTAAAATTGCAAACTAATCTAACTACCTAATTTTATAAAGTGCAAAATATTCTAACTACTTGATTTAAGAACATAATTTTCTCATACTGCGTGGTTTTAGAAAGTTCAAAATTTTTTAACTATTTGATTTAAAAATGCAAATTGCTTTAACTACATGGTTTGAGAAAGTTCAAAATGTTATAACCTCATAGTTTGGAGTGGCAAAATGTTCTATGATTTTAAAAAGTGTAAAATGTTTTAATTGCATGTTTTAAAATTGTTTAAATGTTCTAATTACAAAATATTGAAATTTCAAAGTGCTCTAAATACAACGTTTGAGAAGTGCAAAAGCATTAAGTACGTGTATTATTTAAAAGCACATAATAAGAACATTTTGCACTGTTCAACATTATTTATTCATATTAGTGTACGACGGTACAAGTTAGAACCATGTAGTAAGACCATTTTGCACTTTTTAAAATCATGTAGTTAGATAAGTTTGCAACTCAAATCCATGTAGTTTGGGTAGTTTGCAACATAATACCCTGTAGTTAAAATAGTTGTCACTGTGATGTAGCTAGAACAGTTTGCAGTTTTAAAATCCATATAGTTAGAACGTTTTGCGTTTTAGAATATGTTGCAACTAGAGCAAGTTGCACTTTTCAGAAGCATGCAATTATGATTTGGATAGATAAAACGCTTATTTAATTCGACAGTGGAAGGTAGGGGATTTGAGCCTTCACCAGCGATATATATAGTTATGCCGTCCTAAAATTAGAAAGTTTCTATGAAATCATTTATGGACGACCCTATTGAAGGTTAAGCTTTTTTGTTATGTTCCGTTGCAAAAAGATGGTAATTGTTAGCAAACATAAATTAAACACTACATTTACTGGAAGTTATAATTTTTTTGTTTTTACGAAAGTATGGAAGGGGACCCTGTCCTCACTAAAATTTTCCACTGTTATTTGTACTGAATTTTCTTGACTTTTTATTTCAAGAAAATTTCGAAAATTCAAATTCAAATAAAGTGGAGATAAGCGATTTTGCAACCGAACGACTATACTAGCAGTAGTTACTAGTCACAGTAGAAGACGTTATGATAGAATTCATTTGAATCCATGTGTTCAAGCAAGGTAGGTTCCCATGTGAGTGTTATTGTAAAATGTATAAGTATAAGTCGTATAAGAGTATGAGCAATTTAATTAAAGGATGAAAGGTATTTGGCAGCACGTGTCATAGACAATATACAATCTATTAGTAGTTCAGCTTCAGCAGATATTCGCGTAGTAGTTGTAAGCACACTTTGTGAGTTTGTAAAGTCTGTGTCACTAACGGAATACTGTCCTCATCTGATACTCTATACAAAGAATCGAAACAGGTGGGGAAGGTTTATTTTTTGTGACAGTGGTACTGCGATAATGGAATCTCTTAAACAATAGCGTGTAGATAGCAGTAAGTTAATTGTAAAACATGCATTTAGTACAAATACCCAATCTAACTGTGCTTTTGTTTCTCACTGTGTAAATGTGCAGCCAGAATATGATTTAATCGAAGAGAGAGGAATTCATACGGATCAGGAACTCAAGGCATTGCTCCCCGAATGGGTCTCCACCGGATACAAAAAAGGATGTCCGCTATGGGGAATTTTACTAGTTCCAATGACAGAGAACCGGACAGCAGTCATCATCAAATTGCATCATATGGTGGCGGATGGTGTTTCCTTTATGAAGTTATTAGAAAATTTCTGTGATGCGGGATGGGAGAATCTTGCGACGCCGAGTACAAGATGTTTTAGTTTGATGCACTGGGCTTATGCCTGGTACAACTTTCCGTGGAAAGCTTTGAAAGCATATTGGCTAGCAAGGAGACGAAAGGGCTTTCGTCCTAAAGGTATGTATAAAATTGTAATTAAAATGAAATCTTAACAAGGATTAAAATATATAAAAGAAACACACATAATTTTGACTATACAATTACAATGACTATCGCCACTGACATTCTAATTTTCTTGTCACGATTCCAATAGGATTTTAAGTGTACCTATATGAAAATTAATCTAGATAAATTTCATTCCCATTCTCATCCTAACTACGACGATAACTAATTCTAAACTATGTGGTACGAATACGAAGTAAAAGTCTTGTGAAAGAAAAACAGTATCTTGTTTTCTTAATCTAAATACTTAGTGTTCCCTGATATTGATAACTTAACGTGCATATAGTTAGGAATGAAATATTCAGTATATGATTCACCCCTCCTACCTTTGAGTCCATTTGAATACATATATACTGTCTACCTAGTTTGTTTCTAATTTTCTGTAATTAAAAATGAAATGTACACACATTCATCCATGAAAACTTTTCCTTTGATGATGCTACTTAACATTAAATTTTATTAGCATAGGGGTATTTGATTGGGATTGGGAATTGTACTCATGCATATCAAATTTGTATTCAACTCTCTTGTGTGTAGTCCACTACCCAAACAGATTATGCATCTCCAAGTTTTTTTTATTCTTCTCAATTCTCAATGCTACTTGTTGTATTTCTCAAAATAAAGAAAATGAACAAGTGAGAAAATTGACAAAAAGAGTGTAATTAAATAAGTATTCAAGTAATGATTGTAGTACGAAATATAATTTGAAGTTATATGATGATGTACGAATAGGAACGAGGGAGACTTTCGAGCTCGTATTTACACACGCTTAATATTGACTACGGGAATATGAGACATCTGATTCTCATTGTAGAGCCCGACCACTTTTTTTGGTATTTCCTTCATCGTAATCGTATAATCGTATCTCGTGAGTTTGTAATGAGTATGCACTTAGCATCTCGTATTTTTTTAGCAATGTAATGGAGCCACAGACAACTCAAAGATTCGTGAACGTTGGGCTCAAGAAATCAAGTATCATTTTTATTGTTAAGTACAAGTTTATATCTAGAGGGGGAGGCTTGGTTCAATTTCTATTTGTCTATATGGTATATATACTAGATATATAGTCATAGTGCATAAGATGACTCGTCCATATATGATTCCATTATAATATAATATGAATACGAAATCATTCAGATAAATGCTGAGCAATTGCAATGGCAATAATTATTCTGAATACTTTTAATAATTTGTGCTTGTCCCTTGTAAAATGAAAATATTGTTGTCAAGCCAGGTTTTTCACTCAATTACAATTATTACATGCCTCTCATTCGTTTCTAAAAAATTGAAAGCGTAGGTTGGTGTTGCTATATTGTATTGCTTGCACGTAATTACTTCCATGTAAAATAATAAATACCACGTAAAATCAAGTTTCTGGTGTATATGACATGAGAATGATATATGTGTTGTAGGGAGATACATTTTGTATTTAGTTTTATGTGTACAGTGCAAGTCATAATGGTCATAATAGAAATCCATTGTAAATTGTGAGTAAAGGAATTCTACAGTGTGTGTCTCTTTTAATTTGAATATTTCAGTTTTTAATGGAACAGCCTTGACATCATGGACTAACTTGTCATTGGACAAAATCCGCAGTATTCGGCGACACACGAAAACTATGTTCCCTACGGTTTTGGCTGGGATTATGTCGAATGCATTTCAGAAAACATTGGAGACATCTGGAAAACTAGAAAAGCCAAAATGTGTTCGCATCGTCATTCCAACTCCATGGCCGCAACGTCCTTCAAAACTTAGTAACCATGTGTAAGCTCAGAGCCAGTGAACAAAATATCTTTTTTACTATATACTTTTATATTCACTTGCCTTTCTTAAGGAAGTTCACCAGTTACTCGCACAGACATTTTGCAAATCTAGTTTTGTATGTGCAGAGTGTGTAAGTAGTTTCTAATATGTGTTTGTAAATGCTATCTGTTTTATGTTTTACCCATCCGCATGTCACGACGACCAAGAGAGTAGTTTGTATTTGGGGTATAATGATGATAGTAATGATGATTCTATGGAGATAGAAAACAATGTTTTTGCGTGATTTGGGTAAACTCTCCATTTTGCACTCCCAGTAAATGACGAGCTGGCATGCTTGCAAATGTTTTTGTAAAAAGTGAATTTTAGTTTGAAATCATTTTTTGTAACTGTTTAGAAGAATGAACATATACTATTATCTTGATATATAAGTAGTGATCAGAGTAATTCAATTGTGACTCATTCGGAGAGTTTTGCAACGCGATAATGACTCCAAACTCTGAATAATATTATTTGTAAGGATGTATTTATAATATGATGATGATGTGATCTTTACGTAACTGAAAGGAAGGTGTGTGAGAAAGATAGTATAATTATGAGAAAAAACATTAAATTAATTACAATTTTCTCGTTTATTTTTCCCAGAGCATGGCTTCATGCTGACCTTACCATTGGAGACCCCAAAGTGATGGAGAACTTTGAGAAGAGTGTTAAACAGAGTTACATATCAGGAATGCATGGTGTAATGTGGCAAATCTTCCGTGGATTATATATTCTCCCTGCTCCCTTCTTAGCCGTCTACACCAACTGGGGTGAGACTAATTTACCCCCAGTGGTTTTATCAAGTATTCCTGGATCTTTGAACACTGTTTCGATGGTTGGAAATCGAGTTCAACAATGCGTTCCTATTTTGGCTTTAGGATGTTCCACAGGTAAACCACATACTTCTCGCGCAAACTTTATAACCAGTAACAAAGAAGGAAAATTCGTAAATTAATACATATAGTTGATAGTAAAAAGGATTGTTCTGCAATAGGCCTATTAGTAGCCTAAGAGCCATTCCAGTAACTTTGTCTTCCTCGATCTTCTTCGAACACAATGTAATACAGCCAATAAAATACTTCGAGATTTCCTAAACGCATTCTCATTTGCCAACACGGCACGTTTACATCTTTATCTAAAAATAAAAACGGTCTTCACTATCTCATACTTACTTTAATGACATTTTGTAGTTTCCAGTGTAATATACTGTGTACACAATATACTCCTACTTATCTTGTACGTACGACAAAAGACAAAAAAGGATATGGCTAAAATATGGTACACCGCCAAACAAGAAATAAAGATATACGGGCCATTGATATTTAACTGACTCATACACAAATTAGACGTACAACAAAGTAGTTATTTAATTTACATTCTATCAACATTCCCGTATTGTAAATTATAACTTTGCAAAATCTTTTTCCTCCAAAATTAAAAAAATTACAACAATAATTGAAGCAAAGCGCATAAGTGAATCTCACGGTCGGTTGGGAATTATGAGATTGCATAACCTATGAAACTAGCCAGAACCAGAACCAGAACGAATATTTGCAAGTAATTAGGCATATGCTAGTATCCTTATGTATTTTTTTTATACTTCCAGGTGCAAACGCTTGCGTCACAACCTATGCGGACAGAGCATGTTTTTCACTACGAGTGAGTAAAGAAGTCTTACCTACTCAAGAACTTCTAGACCAGTTGCTCAATAGATATATGCAGGAGGAGCTAGATCAGCTTTACAAACAGGTATGAAATATATGTTTATTGAGGGATATATACATAGTAAAAAGTCGAGTATTCCGGTGTGCTCGTTGAAATCATAATTATAGTTGATAGTTTATCATTATAAACTAGAATTCTAATCCTTTAAATTTGTCATAGATTCTTATTCAAAATAATCCACTCTATTTTCCTCTCACAATTGTAAATGCATCCTTTTGAATCCTTTGTGTATCACTTATGAATTATTATTCCAAACAAAGGTCTCAATATCACATTCAAAAAATTGTAAATGCGGATGAGACTGCAATATTAATTCATCATGTAAACGAGACGTTATAAAGGAATGTTTAGTTTTTTTATACATTTTGCGAATGTTGGAATCTGTCAGAATATTATTTTGTAACAATGTCTCTACTTGTAATTCGTAATTGTAATCATAGTCTTCAGTTAACTTTGTAAAAAGTGAACAGGGAACATTACTAATAAAAACCTCTTTCTTTTGTTTAAAAATTATAGACACTGAATGGAGACTCAGACTCAGACTCGAAGTCAGAAGAATTATCGAATAATAATGATCACGTCAAAATTGTTATTCCTCCGGATGAGTGAACGTACCATGCAATGAGTCGCGCCACGTTCACGTTTAATATTATATTGCTTAGTCATAATTCCTTTTTTATATATTATTATATAGATGATTTAAGCAAGGCTATAAAATGCAAAGATGATACATTTACTTAATACGTTCAAACCATGAAAACCATGTCTCTTCATTTAATTGTTAAAGGGGAAAAAATTCTTGGATATAGAAAAAAGATGCGAGATATGCTACTTAAAGAAGATGGAACTTCATAGCACTCATTAAAATTTTAGTTTTCTTTTTAAATGCTCATAAAAAACCGCCAATTCAATGTGGCATCATTTTTTTGTACTATTTTTTAATTGAATTAGTCTCTCTGTATCAATGCTATAATTATGTAGGAGTACGGTAGGTAATATGTCTTACCCTAATTTTTACATATAGTTAAGCTCATGTAATGTACGAAAAACTTTGATTCTCATAGATGCGCTAAATTACATTATTGCTTGATGTTACGTTCATTATACTGTGTCTTGTATAATTATAATGGTTTTTACCCATTTTATCTGTGGGGTAATTATTCATAATAATTATCAATTTACTTAGCAAAAACTAGCATTTCGTACCGAAATTATTTGAATCGTACTGTGTGTTTTAAACTGTTGCCGTCCGATATTGTACATGTGGTGTAACACAGTAATTAATTATACTTTTCCTAATTCCTAATAATATTGTCATTGTCGCTCACAACGGCTAAACTGAAGATTCACCAATCAGTGGTTTGGTTAAAATTTGTGTATGACGAAAAGTGATTATTCAAGATCTAGTATGCTATTGTAACCTTTTATCCCCTAATACAACGTCAGTCGCCAATTTCAATAAGTTTTGATTGATATTGAAACTTAAAATTAGACATGTGGTTGGTGGATTTACAGGTTTAACGACAACTTGAAGACTGACATACCATTGTAATATTAGGGTAATAAAATATAATTTAAATCAAAATTGTGCGTCTATTCCAAACCTGTGTAATTAACACGATGAGAAACTCTAAAAGTGTAATTCAAAGCCTCTAGGATCGACTGCCTTAAAGTTTACTGACGAAAACCAATAAAAATCATTTTATAGAAGTCGCTAATAATCATATAATAAGAATATTATTTGTTAACTTCCCAATCTCTAATATGAAATGTTTAAGTCAATAACAACCCTTGAGCACTGTGCATGGGCGGATGGCATTCAAGAATTGGTAAGTCAACATAAACTCGACTACCACAGCTAAAAGTATGTAATATGGATTTATCGAATCCTGCTCACACCAAGGAAGCTAGAACGACAAGTAACGAAAAGTGTCCTAAAATTGCACTGACTGATACCATGTCCATAGTGACCGCACAAATTTTACCATTTTGAGCAGAAAATACTTCCGATTCAGCGCTGGCTTTTAATGACACTAAACAAAAATAACATTCGAGCATGCTCAGCTCCCACAATATTTATAACATAAGCAATTGCAATTGCAATTTTTTTTCGTTCTTTTTTTAAAAACTGCAGGCCGTATCATTGGGTTTGAATACCGAACTACAGATAGTGCTGCAGCAGTTTCACTTATTGCGTCAACGCGGAGTAGGTCCTGTAAGTAATCATTTTCTAAATGATGTTTCCACAAACTTTTTTTTAAGTTTGCCAACCGTTGTCTGAGTGCGGCAAGTTGCTTCTTTTGGTGAGAGGAAATACCCCTTAATTTGGCATATTTGGAGGAAATGGTACTTGTTTTTGTGGATTCCTTGTTTTTACAAACTTCTGCATCTGATTTCAGACTGTTCTTTGGAGTTCCTTCGAAGGTAATCGAATTAGAGAAATCAGATTTAGAAGAATGTGCTTGCAGTAGTATAGTTGAGGTTTCAGACATTTCGGATTGTTGTAAACTCTCTAGTTCCGGTAATTTCCCTGTGATCACACAATGCGACAACAAATCTGAATGACTCCCGCCCTCAAATACATTTGCCGATAATTCTCCGAAGTTGAAACCTGAGTAAAATTAAACACACACATCATGTAGTTCAAATTAACTATGGGTCAAGCAATCAAAAGGGTCCATATTCGTCATAATAACGGCAACATATAATTACAAATAAAGATAACGTTTATTAGGCTACAGGGAGCACTCTTTGCCTAAGTATTATAGGGAGTAACGACAAGTTTGAAAAGTACTTCTTAAGTCTTATTTAACAATCCCCTACTCCGTATTTAAAATGTTAATTACTGATAAACTTTTAAACTTTGATTATTTAACTTAACATATTTGAAAGTTAACAGAATAACTTCCACGGAAACTTAGTGTGATAATTTAGTGGTCGGAGGATACTAGTACGAGATATACATTATTTGAAAATTAGTGGGAGAACGATAATCTAGACTTGCTAGACTAGAATTTTAAACCAATTTTTGCTTACGGACAATTGAATACAACACAGAACACAGACAAAAACGTACTTTCATGTTCTGAATAATTGTTTAGTTCCATTTTGGTTCTGAAATTGTACTAAAACTTGAAGGTTTATTTGAGGACTTCCTGGATGAATTTGGTTCCTCTGATTGATTGGTTCTGGCAAAGATGTAAAATGTAAAGTATTCAGAATTCGAAATCCAGGCTGAATAAACTATCCCAACGCATTTTTAGTGTGGAGGCGGATTTGCTGCACTACTAACATAAATTTAAAATACATATTTTTAATATGACATTTTGTGTATGCAAAAATTCCCTGATAAATGACTGACATTAAAAATAAAAATAACATAATATTGCTTACAAGTTCTGACAGTGTATTATTAGTAATAATGACTTGCAGGTTATAAGTAGTCCAGTAACTGTGAAATCGTCCTGTGCAACCAACAAACTTCCTTATTTCCATCACGCATGCATCTAATTACACGAGCTTAAGCACCTTAAACGAGATAGAAGTAACAATAATAATATAGTTTTAGTGTACAAAAGTTTTCAATTTAGAACATTTTATAATTAAATACATGCATTAGCAAGTTCGAATTAAAAACACCGCACGACAACTAGGGTAAGATTGTATGCAACAATATAAAATATGCACTTAACACTTATATTTACACGATTTATGCAATTATCAATTGCGTAATTTTTTCACTAATTTATATTCGGTTATTCACATCCAAACTTTAATTTAGAGTATGAAGTACTTAAAGATATTAAAAGTTGTAACATTATACAAAAACAAACATCTTGCATAGCATTTTTGATGACAAAAAATGGTATAAGTTTGCTCTGATTTATTTATGCACTCAAAAACATACAGGTGCTACTTACTTTTTTTTACTACATTTCGCTGTACAACTAACATGGCTATAAGTCTATAAGTATAAGCGTATATATTTTAACCTAGATATCACTAAAAAATCTAATGCATAATGAAGAACTTAGTGTTGATAAACACTAAGTTCTTCGCTCACTAAACACCGCCGGTGTAGCCGGAACTCACAGATCCTTTCCGCACACATCATTCTGGTACAAGAGCCTTACTACTTCAATGGTAAAATCAGATGCCTTGGAAACAAGGATCAAATTTTTGTTGCTGACACACATGAAGTGCCTAGGGCCTGTGTGTTGGCATCCAGAAATATTCAAGCATCTCTGCTTTCCCGCTTTTGTGACAGAGATATTGTTACTGTGCAAACATGCTGAGAAAGCGAGAAGATTGTTTTTGCTTCAGTGTACATGCCGGGTGACTCAACTTCCCCTCCTCCGGGGCGGAAGCTGATGGAACTCGTTGCGCACTGTGAAACTAATCAGTTACCCCTTGTTGTTGGTGCGGATGCTAATGCACATCACCTTCTGTGGGGTAGCACAAACACCAACACTAGAGGAGAATTACTTCTTGACTACCTTATGTCAACAGATGTTAGTGTGGTCAATGTTGGTAATACTCCTACTTTTGTCGTTGCTAACCGGAGTGAGGTCCTTGACCTTACTTTGGCAAATCGTCTAATGGAATCTCGTATCTCAAAGTGGAGGGTGTCGGATGATGAATCATCATCTGACCACAGATACATCAGATTCCAGGTCCAAGCGGGAAGATCCCTCCCACCTAAACTATCGCGTAATATCCGCAAAGTGGACTGGCACAAATTTGAACTAACTCTTGAGAGCAATGTTCGTAGTCTATCTACTGGTGAAAATGTCCTTACTCCAATGGAAATGGACACTTACGCTAGTGGAATTACGGATGCACTCATGAGTAGTTTGGACTTAGCCTGTCCGCTGAGACCTACAAAACCCCTAAATAAAGTTGTTCCATGGTGGAACAAAGATCTCACTCTGCTTCGTAAAAGGGCTCGTGCCCTGTACAGGCAAATGGGATCGGTTAAAACCCGGAACCCCTCTCAATGGGAGGGGTATGTTACTGCGCGTAACGCATTTAAAGATGCCTTAAGAAAGGCGAAACGGGACTCCTGGGTTGAGTTCTGTAGTGGAGTTACCAACTACTCCGATGCGGTCCAGGTTCTTCGGAGGATGGATTCGACGGCATTTAGAGTCCCGGGTGACCTTATGGACCCTGTCAGTAACAGGAGAAGTGAAAGCCATGAGGATACCCTGGACCTTCTGCTTCGCCATCACTTTCCTGAGGACCTAGACTGCCCTACGAGTCCCCCGGACTTTGATCCATACCCTACCCAATGGGAGGGTGCGGACCTATTAGTTACGCCGGACTCTTTAAAATCAGCTGTGTACAGCTTTAAACCATTTAAATCTCCGGGGGTTGATGGGATTCTACCTGTCTTGATACAGCGTGGACTGCCCATCATCTCTGGTCATTTATGTCGGTTATTTAAGTCCTGTCTGTCCTTAGGATATGTTCCCTCTGGATGGAGGACTTCAAAGGTGGTATTTATACCTAAACCAGGGAAGGAGAACTATGGTTTGCCCAACGCTTGGCGACCTATTCAGTTAAACTCCGTCCTTCTTAAAACTCTCGAGAGATTAGTTGACAGGCATCTCAGAACTCCTGCCTTGGAAACGAGGTTAAGGAACAATCATCAATTTGCTTACATTAGGGGAGTATCAACGGACGCCGCTATTCATAGAGTCGTGGCGTTTGTTGAAAAGTCCCTGAGTGACAACTTAATGGTATTGGGAGCGTTTGTCGATGTTGAAGGTGCATTTAATAATGTGCTATTTAAGGCTATTGACACTGCTTTGGGTCAGTTTGAGGTGGAGACTCCCATTCGGCTCTGGATTAATTATTTTATCCGGAACAGGGTGGTGGTCTCTACCATCAATAATGTGTCCCGAACAAGAAGTGTCAGCCGTGGATGTCCACAGGGAGGTGTCTTATCGCCTTTACTGTGGAACCTAGTAATGGATGGCTTACTGGTTTCCTTAAGCACATCAGTGCCGTCCCTTCTCAATCAAGGATTTGCGGATGACACTGGAATTTTTCAAAGAGGAAAAGTTTATGACACTCTTGTATCCAGAGTTCATGATGGCCTTCGGGTCACTAAAGCTTGGTGTCAGGATGTTGGTCTTAAACTTAACCCCAATAAAACAGAACTAGTTTTGTTCACAAAAAACCCAAGGTTACACCCGCCGCCAATGCGGTTTGATGGCGTTTCCTTGGAGATTAAATCAACAGTGAGGTACTTGGGGGTCGTTCTAGATAGAGGACTCACGTGGCTGCCTCACTGTAAATCTATTTGTTTAAAGGCATCAATAGCGCTAGCTAGATGCAAAAGAATGGTTGGAAGGAAGTGGGGACTATCTCCAAGAGTGGTCAAGTGGGCTTACACTGCCATCGTCAGGCCTCTGTTGGAGTATGGCATAGTGGTGTGGGCCCCGGCTCTTTTGAAGGTCTCGTATGTCTCCCGCCTTCAAAAACTTCAAAGGCATGCGTGCCTAATGATTACAGGAGCATTACGCTCAACTTCAACATCTGCCATGCAGTGCTTGATTGGCCTCACGCCTATAGAGTTTACTTTGAAAGCGGTGGCTATACGGTCCTGGCATAGGCTTAATACAAGGGGTCTCTGGACTCCCAATCCGATGTTTGGGGGGTCGTTAAGTCACACGGCAATCTGCGAGGGGTGGGGTAATTCCAGCCCTACCCTTCGCATGCCAACTGACTGGACGAACCTCAAAGACATCAATTCTAAACGCTATGATGTTGATATTCAATGTCGTAGTGTGTGGTCTTCTGATCTTTCGGAACTTCCCTCGGGTGTTGTCTGCTACACGGATGGTTCCAGTAATGGAGTCCTTACGGGTTGCGGAGTACTCATTGAGGGGAGGGCAGAGACAAGGAGAACACTACTCTCTAAATCGGTTTACCTAGGTGAATTCACCTCGGTTTTCCAATGTGAAGTACTGGCTATCTTCCACGCTATTACATGGCTGGAGGATAACAACATACGTGAAACATCTATACACATTTATGTGGATAGTCAGAGTGCTTTGAAGGCACTTCAGGCGAGGCTAACTACCTCGCTATCTGTCCTGGATTGTCATCACTGCCTTAACAGGGTTGCTGCAAGTAACTGTGTCAAGCTGGTGTGGATCCCAGCCCACTCTGGTTACCGTGGTAACGAGGAAGCTGACAGACTGGCAAAATTGGCCTATGATGCCGATCATTGCCGTTTTATTGGCCCTACTCCGGTGGTCCCTATTCCTTTATCGCTTGTTCACTGGACAACCAAAGAGCTGTCCTGGGAGGAGCATAAAAGGTCGTGGAACATGGAGCGAGGGTGTAACAAAACAAAAATATGGATTGACTCACCACTCTATGGTAGTCGATCCTTAATTCGGCATTCGCGCAAGCACCTCCGTTGTCTGGTTGGTTTAATCACCGGACATGGAGAGCTTAGAAGGCATAAATTTCTTTTGGGTTTATCGGACTCGCCAACTTGTTTATGTGGTGAGGAAGACGAAACCCCCATACATTTTCTTACCACGTGTCCGAGGTTTGTCTTTACCAGGAATTTATACCTAGGTAGCTGCATCCTCACATTAGGTATGTTAGGTCAGGCCACTGCGGGAGAACTGCTGGCGTATGCATATGCCACTGGTTATCTCGTGGGCCAAAATTAAACATTATTAACGGGACGTCCGCAATGGGCCTTATTGGCCTTGGCGGTGTCCATGTGGATCAATCCCATGATCCACATGGTGCCCAATAAAAATAATAATAATAAATAATAATAATAAAGTTCGAATTAAAAACACCGCACGACAACTAGGGTAAGATTGTATGCAACAATATAAAATATGCACTTAACACTTATATTTACACGATTTATGCAATTATCAATTGCGTAATTTTTTCACTAATTTATATTCGGTTATTCACATCCAAACTTTAATTTAGAGTATGAAGTACTTAAAGATATTAAAAGTTGTAACATTATACAAAAACAAACATCTTGCATAGCATTTTTGATGACAAAAAATGGTATAAGTTTGCTCTGATTTATTTATGCACTCAAAAACATACAGGTGCTACTTACTTTTTTTTACTACATTTCGCTGTACAACTAACATGGCTATAAGTCTATAAGTATAAGCGTATATATTTTAACCTAGATATCACTAAAAAATCTAATGCATAATGAAGAACTTAGTGTTGATATTTATTTATTAAATAGAAATACAATTTTAATTATATGTATAAGAACCATTTAGTCGAGATTAAAAAACAAAGATACGTAGTATGTACACTTATATAGTATCACACAATGTACAATGTAAGTAAGTACCTTGACTGTTTGTAAATTGTATCACAGATCTGTCTAAAACTAAAATAAATGCACGTATAATGTACTTAAGTAACTAGAAAGACCATATATGAATACATTGTGATTGCATTCCATCCTGCCCAAAAGGAATAATTACATAATATCTTTCGTACATTAATTGATTACTAGTATAATTCCTTTGTCATTAATACTGCTTGTGTGTTCTTCTAATACACATTGAATTCTTTGATGATTTGCGGTATACTACAAATAGAAGCCAAAAGACAATTTACCTTCAGTCATTTAAGAATTTTTTACGCAATTATCAAGTTTTAACCAAATTAATTAGTAGGTATGCTATCTAATTATTTGAACACCATAGAGAAATAAGCAAAGATGGGGCAACGTATAAAAGGGGCATCCTGAAATTAATCACATCCTTTTGTCCTATCTTACTTTACTAGCAAACACATCTTTAACATTCAAGAGTCAAAACACCACAGGACAGATTATACATACAGTCGTTTACAATATTAATCATTTGAATGCATGAATATTGACTAAGGATAAAATTACAAAAAAATTTACCTGCTTTTCTCTCCATTCGTGAAAATGTCACATACCACAGACTACAGATCCTTACATCACGGTTTAATTATGTGACAAAATTGACATCTAATATGCAAATTAAAAGATCACTACGAGATTGTGGAGGTGAAAAATAAGATCAGCAGAATCGAACGGCTCGCTCTAGGAATACAGACGCCGACTAGAGAAAATTGCCGGGCGAAAACTTTTACGCTGTTCCCCATAATGGTGACACAGATGGCAGAAAATACCATCGTAGAATTACGCGAACTTGTTTTGTTACTGGAAGCAACCGCTAGATGTCTACCTCTGCGCCAGGTTTCCACAACGTTCAACTCGCTCGCATTGGGGAAGTTGAAGTTGGTGTATATTTTCGTGGCTTTGATTTCTGTATTATTTTCTTCGAAATTAATAGAGAAAATTAAAATTTCTGAACTTAACGAAGGCACTGTTGACAGTTAGTACTTACTAAAGTACCGTATTTCCTATAATAATGGACGGGTCTGGGTGATCAGAGTTTGAATAGTCGACGGATCTATTGAACACACATATCGTCTGTGAAGAACCAAAATGACCCATATGCATTTGTAGCTAAAAACAATAA
Source organism: Dicyrtomina minuta (assembly GCA_949802685.1). Taxonomy (NCBI): domain Eukaryota; kingdom Metazoa; phylum Arthropoda; class Collembola; order Symphypleona; family Dicyrtomidae; genus Dicyrtomina; species Dicyrtomina minuta. The sequence continues at coordinate 46,988,930 of OX461812.1, forward strand.
CCACTATTTTACATAAAATATTGAAACATATTATATCTTGAAGAAAGCATTTAAATAGAATATTTTGTACTTTTCAAAACTATGTAAATAGAACATTTTACAATTTTTTAAAACATGTAAATAGAACGTTTTCCACTTTTCAAGACTATGTAAATAGAACATTTTACAATTTTTTAAAACATGTAAATAGAACGTTTTCCACTTTTCAAGACTATGTAAATAGAACATTTTACACTTTTCAAAAACTCTTAATTAACACTTTATCCATGTTTTTATGACATAGCTCATTTTGATTCTAGCTTAAATTGGATATGGGTCATTTTGGTTCTTCACAGACGATATATGGCAGTAGACGGGCCTGTAATTGTAGACTTGAGACGAGTCTACTGGAGTTCGGAATATGAATAGTAAACGGGACTACTATTATAGGAAACGCGGTAGGTAGTTTAGTTAAAAGTGTAAATTCTAATCTTTAATTCCATATAATGTATAATAATATAATTTCAACATCAATGATGGAGGTACCCTCAGCCCTCAGTAATTCTGGGGTATATTGTGTATTCTACGTATACACTAAGTAAATATGCCAATACTAATACAGTACTATTTATAAAAGCTACATAATCAAAGAGACGGCATATTGAGCTGAAAGTTAAACTTGTTAAACCTCATTAAGATTTTATCAGGAAATGAAGTGCAATCAGCAATCGCTCTCCAGTAGTCCAGTCACTGGTCTGGCCACTGTTTGTGTTTCCATATACATAGTAGCTTTTACTTTCAAATCAATTATAAATAAAGTACATGGTCAAGTAAATTGCCCATTATATTTACACTGAACCCAACTTAGTAATTGACAGTGACAGCTCCTTCCGATATGGCCATTGCCTTGTGTGTCGTTCCTATGTATGTGATGTGGTGAAGTTGTGTGATTTATTAATTAGCTTGGATTGGTCTGTACCATAATATAGCTTAATTGAATTAACATGATGGCATCCCGTTGACTACTTTACTTTCCAGCAACCCAGGTGATTTAATACCTCTGACCTCTAGGGTCTAGACTCTACTAGGGTAGGATGGACATGCAGTAATTCATTGTTTTGGAAATAATCTCTCTCTATCAAGCTGACTGAGACAGACTGCGACTGGTGTGTATAAAATCTCGTGCATATTTTATTTGAAGTCTGCTACAGACGATCGAGTTATTTTCAACAAAACTATTTGTTTGTTTGTGTATAAATTACTCCTTTCCGTAATCACCCAGTAAAGAAGAAGCGGTTTCGGTTTATGGGTACCGGCACCGGTACCGGAACTCTGATAGGAAATGAAGTTTAGATTGAAATATTTGTTAGATTGGTTGTTAGTAATAAGTAAATAAGGATAGTTTTGTGTAGAAATTTCAATTGAACACGTGTAGGTTGCCTCTTCTGTATCGATTCAAACTCTAAATTTGTATATTTATTTCAAATTGGCTAAAATGATGACAGGTAAAATAAAGTGTTCACGATGCGCGGGACCAGCGACTGTTATTACTACTGATATGTTGTACTAGCTATGTAATTCCAACGAAGAATGAAATAATATTTAAGAATATCAATTGAATTGGATTTATTGGGAAGAGTATCAAGATAATATGTCATGTAGATACCTCCATAAACATTTTGTTTGCCCATTTTTAGTTAAATTTAGAATTAAAATAAGCAATACCTATAGCTATAAGTTACTTGTAACTGGTGACACTATTTTAGTTTGTGATAATGTACTACACGGCTGGATCGAAATCGAGTACTATGATCTATGATGTCATGAGTGATGTTTTTGGAATGTAAAATGTAAAACCTCTTTTTTTTATACTCGTTACTCGTTCGTTAATATTGAGTACTGTGTTTCGTTACTGTTTTTGTGATCGCATACCTAATGCAAAATCCACTGGGTTGAGCAGCTTTGTTAGACAGACGTATAAAATGAGCAAAGGTTACTAATCAGTGGTTAAACAAGATTCCTTAAATGCAATCCAAGCATATATTCCGATATTCCGAACCATGTTGTATGTTACATCTTCTGGCAAAGCACCTATTGTGACTCTGACTGTCATCATTATTTATGTGGAGTAATTTTTTATAACCTAACACTTTTGACTATGACTCTACACATTTTTTTTATTTACATATAACCAAAAATTTAGTTGTTGAAACTAACCAGTTATGTTTTTTAAATAAAATGTACTTATGTAAGTACATGCCCAGCTGCGCAAAAGATTAAATTAGTGTAAGTTGTATATGTTTCTTTTAAAATTTAGCGTTGATTTAAAAAATATTAAAATATTGACCTATCCGATGACAATGCGTTATATTTATACAGATAAATTATTCGAGTCTGTACTGTTACAGTACATACAACTTAATTGTACTATCTAAAATAAAGCTGGGTGTAAATGCATGAAAACATTCGAACAAGCCCTGTAGTGTGGCACAACAGTATAAAACATTCGGACCCCTGTGATTGTACAACTTTAAAGACATAATAATTCTTTATCGTATTTTACTTTCTACAAAATGTGTGTCTACGATGTAACTACAGTAATTACGCTATTGAATCATACTTATTTTCTTGATTGCAGGTAGAATTCCAACCCAACTACCGTAAAGCTCCAAATAGAAGCTGTCTCTAATAGAGGCTGGGTGGAACGGCGAAAAAGTTACAAAACAGTCCGGGTCCGTACCATAAGCAGTATTGCTGTTATATGTTAAGCTCAAAAAGTAGTATTTGAAATAAAGCTGGGTCTCCAGGTTAATAACACGGTCCTTTACCTTTACGGTATTTAGTATAATTAACGCTGACTCTAAAACGTAAGTCAATACTACTGTTTGCGAGTTTGAGCATTGGTGATATCAAAATGATATCAATGGAAATCGAGCCATGTATAATAGGATATTGATTGATGTAAAGGAATTAAAAAAGTCGTAAGGTTTTCAGTATCACATAGTATTCAGAGTAGCTGCTTCAGCAAAATAATTCTTTGTGAATCAGAAATTTTACATTTTACTGCAAAATACTTGTCTATTTTCTTAAATGTCTGTACTACGTGAGTGTACATTGGTTCTTGGTCCTTGTATCGATTTTTGACAAAATAATGTCTTCTAAATAATTTTACTTTTGGAGCTCAAGGCAGGTTTGTCATTTGTATTCTGTTCAGTATATAGAACGGCGACAGCTCTTTGATTTCTCCGATGGATTCAGCCGTACACCGTTACACGCATTGCTCTGCGAGGATGAGAGGATGTGGCCGGATTATCGAATGTCGAACTGTTGGAGTGTTGAGTGCTCTGGTGACAGATGCGTTTTCTTCCACTTGGTCTATTTTCTATGTTAACACTGTAAATGAACTCAGGGAGGCGTGTGTGAGTAACTATTCTGTGAAGGTGACCAACTGGAATGACCCCTTATTATTCTCTCATAATGCCTGTCATGATACTTCTCATCAAAATCTCCTTCATTTCTACACAATGTAATCTTTCTTTATTACACGGACTGCCTGCAGTGAGCAGTCAACCTCTATTTTAAAACTTTAACATTTGATTCTTCTTGTATTTTTTTTTCATGTCGTGGTCGTCGTCGTCGTCATCGAGCCTTTTGGGAATTTTATTTCTCTAACACCCATGTTGTAGGCGTGCTTCTTCTTAATTGCCATTAAATTAAATTTAAAGTTTTACTTTCATTTTCTCATTTACTATTTGTTTGAGCGTATCGTACAGGTACCTACCTGCCTACCTAGGATAGAGCACAGCATGACGTTCTATTAAAATCGGAATCAAGTTGAAACATAAATGTGTGTTCACCACACATCGCCACCTTCACCATTGAGCATGTTTTTATATCGGCTTCCAGAATGGGAAATTTGTTTTTAAACAACTTTTGTAATGCTCGTCCCGTCATAACCTGCTGTGGTTCACGTCCACCCTTTAAATTTCAAAAGTATTTAGTATGCATATATCAGTACGCATCGAATATATATGTGTGGCGTTTCCCTTGATGCTCTGTGTGAGTAATTATTGTACCCGTTAAACTCAATTCATTTGTTCATACATTCTTAATACAATTAGTATGTAGTAGTAGGTATATATCTAGGAGGAACGATGGGTTAAACGAATATAGAGCTCGGCTCCTAATGACGATGGTGCCCTTCATGATTGCGCTTGAGAGCGGCTGCTGCTGCTGCTGCATCGTGCAATTAAGTTACATAGGTGTTTTTTTATCATCACTATAATATACATGGTTGAACGATTTCCGGTAATTTCATTCCCTCCATGTAAATATTATTAAGAGCAGGAACACATAATTAGGACTGAGAACTTTATAGGTGAGTAAAAACAAACTGTATATGTAGATTTAAATGATTCTCACACACACACACCTTATCGGAGCAGCACAGTCAGGGTCTGTTGATACAAGACATGAGAGAATGCGGGACAACTGTGTGAAAATGAAAAGAGCTTTGGCAAAATGATAATTTCTCTCAAATTGATGTAGCTACACAAAGTAAATAAGTGGAACATGGATGTATGACAATATTGTCGGATGTGTCGTCGCTTCGTCTACCGTCATCACGCGGGGGGGACAACTACTTTTACTACTACATCCCTACAGTCATGTCTCATGTCATGTCAAATTCAAAAATCTCTGCTCCTCAAATGCGAAAAAAAATTACTATGGATTTGTGTGTATCCAGGTGTTCACTTTGCCATAGTTTACCTATTCTCCTCTCCAAAGTTGATATATTTTATTTCGGCGGGATATATATTCTATGTGTGAATGAACATTGTATATATTTGACATATTGGAATTAAATAAAAACCATAAGAGACTTAAGGGATATACATGGCAAATACTATTACTTATCCCCCCCCCCATTCCCCTCCCCATCCAACTTTCAAAAGGTACGACGGGACGGAACGAACGATCAACGTAAAGGGATTTGTCCACTCACATAATAGAAAGACCAGGTATACAAGGCATGAGTAAATAAGCAGTTTTAAAATGTCATCCTTCAACATAAAATAGCGCAAATATTCATTCATTCAGGATGCATCGGTATCGGTATCGGTATTGGTATTAGTGAATCTCTTCCCTTCCTTTGCATTCATTCTATATTTTTACCTCTCTCTCTCTCTCTCTCATTCTGTCTGTCTGTCGTCTACAAAATATTCTACATAACTGTTTTCACACAGATGCTCTCAGAGAGTAATGGTAAAAATTAACAAGGATTTAATATATGTTTCTTTTCTACTTACTTACTACGAGGAACACGTACAATTTTTCATATTCACCGCAGTTGTATAAGGCTACTTAAATCCCTTTTATTACCCAGTAAGATTTAAATAATTTATGTACTGAACCCCATATATCCCCTCTGCGACCTCCCTTACTAGAATCCAAGATTGACGCATCTATGTAAAAAAAATTAAAATTAATACTAATTAAATTCAATTAAAGTTGCATGAGATTTTGTATTGACTATATAGAATCTTACATCTTTAAATTTGCTCTGTAGGTTGTTCAATATATTACATCAAGTTCGTTTCAACAAAGTTGAATAGATAAAACAACAAAGTCAGAGCAATGAAAATGTTAGTGTGCAGTTCAGAGTGCGGATGCCGGTGCCGGTGCGGTGGTGGTATAAATTTTGATTGAGTAAATCAATATGACAGACTAACTAATGGACCTGCTGGTCTGAATACATATAGGCGCTGGGAAAATCTGATGGATTTTTAAATGACCAGAGAGAGAGGAATTGAGAGTGAAAATATTTGGGATTTCAGGATGAAGTTTACAATGGGGAAGACGGTTTTACTGAGTTATTGAGTGGATGGTAATAAATGCGAACGACTTGAGGGATTTTCCATTCCTCAGAATAATAGGAATGTAATGGATGAATTCGCCGTTACGCTGTAAGCATAATGGCTACATTTCACCCGTGTTATAGAACACGGTGAAAGGTCGGCGTCGGACGACCTGTACTATATACTACTACTCACTGTAGGTCGTAGGTAGGTAGCATATTATTTTCACAGGCATATTTCCAAGCAAATCACACAAAATAGGGAGGTTTTCTATTGTTCCCTGAAGGACTCATATTCCATTGTATCACACTTCCCTTAACCTCTCCATGTTCATATATATCGCTCCATAATACTCCATACTACGTACAGCTGATATGACTGCGTAGAAATATTGAGTATAGAGATCTGTATGAGTGGATCTGATCTGTATTCTGCAACTGTATCGGTGAGGATCATGTGTGTGTGTATTGTTCAATGCGACTGACATGATGGGCGCTTGCCCGTTTACATTATATGTATGAGGACGACACTTAAACACTGTTTGGTAAACTTAAAGTAGAATTACTCATATTCCGAGAGAGAATAAAGTTTAAAAAAAAAGAGCGAGAGAGAGATAGAGAAGAAGGATCGGACGAAAAAGCAAAGAACCGAAACCGATGCAGGGATTGCAGAGTCAGATGTGACAAATGAGGTTGAGGTAATCAGATTATGAAGGTTGGGAAAGCGAGTGCAAACAAGGAGGGCTTTACTGCCACACACGTTTCCATAGGCGCACACCTGACTGCTCACATCACTGTCACCTTAATCCTATTCATGCCTCCGTATGTACGATGCCAAGTGTGGAGTCTATAGCCAATCCGATCCGATTTAAGTCCAAATAATATCTCTGTATACACAATGTTCACAAATATGTTCCATGACTCTTCCCCATATGTATGTGACTAACTTGTACCAAGGGACGGGTAGGACGACGACTACAACTACTATTACATGGGAGTCTAACTAGATTATTACAATGGACCGGAACGCTCGGATAAACTGTGACCATACTATTACCGACCTGAAAACAAATTCGCTCTGCACTTATCATCCCAATAGTATCTAATTCCGAGTTGTAAAATGTGTCCATGTACATGTGGCTTGGTTGGCTATATGGGGCCGAGGCCGGGGACAAGAGGAACACGGTCCTACACTTGCGGACGACAATGGGAAATGGTAACAAGGCGGGGATGTACACCACCACTCAGCCTCATTCTTGCCACGGACAATTTATTATTTCAATATAGAGACCCGTGTGTGTACATAGGGAGCTCTGACAGGGATGTCGGAGCATTATTCTTTATGGTTTCGTTTCGTGTCTTTAAACTTGTACATAGTACGTCTACCTACCTTCCTACCTACCCACCTACCTACTCTCTGTTTACCTTCCCATTCGATACGAAACATTATTAGACTATATAATATACGTTTGTACAAATACAAACGAGCCTCTCTACCTTCTTCATTCAGAAATTCACTGGGAAGGAAATATTAGAGAAGGAAACTCCGGGCTCCCTTACGCACACTACATATACCATATGAAGATTCTACATCTGCTATATTAATCCTGAGTTGAATGGTGGTAGAGGTAAACTGACTTGCTGCTTCCTTACAATATCTCTGTAGATATCTTTCTTTGGAATTTCCTTAGGTAAAATATACACAATATGATATTATGATGGTTTTGGTTTATAGTATTATATTGAGGGAGCTACTTAGGTTTGGGATAGGGAAATTCTCCTTCTTCTAGGAGACTCCTTGAATGATTCATGATATGTCTCGTGACACCAAAAAGACCAATGTGTTTATTATATATTATTGGATTTTTCACACCTTTATATTATGTTAACATATGTCTTGCGACAAATCAGGAAATTTTCTGAATATATTTATTTACTTAGGACTGTGCGCCAGACCAGGACCAGGAACAGGACCATGCCGTGCCATGCCCTGCCCAGCCCTGCCCGGCCCGGCCCGTCCCTGCCCTACCCTGCCATTCCCCATGTCACGGACAGTAGGACAAAATTACAGGAGGCATTGACACAAAACTTGTATAGAGGTACTATGTCATCTCATGCTGCTATGTAAAGTTGTGTGCCTTTAGACTGCCAAAAATTATATATTTTGAGGCATGTCCGTCCCCAGTCATGTAATCAAATCCTGTACACGAAAGCTGTGAACACAACCAACTGCCGTTTGTTGTCCTTTTTATCTGAGACTGGGACCGGAGAGAGAGAGGAACGGAATCGCATGAATTTGTGAATGTGCAAACTTTCCAAGAGAGTCAGAGCGAGGAGGAAAACATGATATGGGCTGAAAAGGAAGGAAAACTATTCTGTCGGAGTGGAGCCCAGGTCTTTAGGAGAATATTATTAGTGCTCGTAATATTGGTAGACTTGCTTGTAAATTTATGAACGGTTTAATTTCATTCGTTCATCGTCTAGTCGTAAACGTTTATTAACGGCCTGTCGACTCCGAGCTATTACCTATGCATTTATGCACCGTGTATAATCTGCCACGACTCTCCTCCTCTCCATCTCCATCCTCCATTCCGCTCTCACCCTCGGCTCCTATAGGACACGGACACGGAGAAGGCGAGAGAGAGAGAGGTCTGAAGACAAAGCAATTTGGAACAGCAGTTGCGACTCTATAAAAAGTTTGAAATTGCAAATTTGAAACTAATGTGAATACTTTATTCATCTCTGTACTCGTTGTTAAAATCTCATATGGTAAAAATAATCATGGCTCTCTCCTACTGCCCGAGTCAAATCCTCCCTTTCTCGTCAAAAATAACTACCCAAAAACGAGAAGGACCAACTACTAGCAGTTCCAGTACCTACACAGTGTCTAATGTCCTTTCCAGAGACCCAGGTCTTCTCCAAAATTCCAAATGTCCCATTACTATAACTATTACGACAACGACTATACTACAGTGCACTTGTAGCCGGGACCTTACCTATAGTGACATACAGTGTAATGCACATATGATGCAACACACACACACATCCCCATCCGTATCCGCAGCAAACTGTGTACTTCTACAAACTGTAAGTGTGGTTTCTCCTCCATTGTATCTATTTGTACAAAATCCAGAGAGTAATTCAGACACAGATAAGAGGGAGAGCAAGATCAAAACCAATACGATAAATTCAAAGGCATTTTCTGCTCACAATTTAAATTCCATGATGATGATAATCTTTTCCCTTAAACTAAATTATATGCGCATGCTTTTCCTTTCTTTCTTTCATCCATAATATTATTTCGGTATTAAATTTGAAACGAAATGAGCTTTACGATCTCAATGACGTTTCCAGGAAATTACATAAAAACGCCATTGACTAGCCAAGTTTGCACTTTTATGGGAAAGCAATGGAAATTCCATGGGCATGTAGTGAGAAGTGAGATTTGAGCTCCAAGAACTCCCGCGAACTCTCCGAAACGGGAGAGAGAGGGGGGGGGGGGGGGAGGGGGCTCAAATCTAAATCCGAGATTTCAATCCAAAAAAGAGTCGCAATGACGAAAACGAAGACGATGAATGAAACTGAAGCTCATGCAGTCGAACATGTGGACTTGGACGGGGGCTATGCAGTCATTTTGAGTGGGGAGTATAATATGTGAGGCTTACTAATATAATAAACGGAACCGACTCAATCACCGTCTCCGCTCCGTATACTGTCGTTTTAGTTCCCGTTGTCGTAGTCGTAGACATACTGTCTCCTATTGTGTACCTACCTACATACATAATGTTCTTAAACACTCCTCAAACTTTTTCAAAGGGGATAGTTATATGTCCATGTTGGATGTCTCATTTCCTTCCTCCTCTTTTTCTACTCACGTTATAGGGACATTCATATGGACACATAGGCAAAAATGTGAGTAATACCGATACGGATACTACTATTAGTGTATAGCGGTTGAGATGGCATATACTCACCTATTATAAGATGACCCGAGTGCCGAGCCGAGTATGATTTCCTTCCTTTTCTTGTCATGGAAAAGCAAAAGTTATATTCTTATATACTAATAATACAATATAATGTGTGAGTCTCACGAGTTTGACAATGCCCCTCCGCGCACATGTGGCTCACGGCTCATTCATTGTCAGAGCTAACTAGGAAGGTGTAGCGTAAATTATCATGGATAAATAAATAGCGCCGGACTGTCTGGGAAGAAAAAGAAAAAAAAACTTCATACTATTAAAGGGAATAATAATGTGGCATGATTTGGTGGATTTGGATTTGGATTTGGAATATGTAGCGTGTCTTGTATATAGCTAATTGAATGAGAGAGGGCATGGACCATGGGAGCAGTAGGAAGATGAAAGGGAGAAACCCCAAGACTCAGAGTTAAACCAAAAGTAAAAGAAAATAAGGAAGGACCAGGACCAGAGTAAGACATGGACATGGTCTATGAAAAGATTTCAAAATTTATCATATGAATTGAATAGTTTTGTATTGTGGCCTGGGTATTTAGGAGGTATTTTCCCAAATATTGACATGGAAAATGCCGAGGTGTGAGGTCAGGGGTTTCGATGAATCTATTGTGTACCGGACATAATAGATTTGTACAGTGGCCGAAGCTTTATCTGTCTGTCTACTTGTCTCTCTCTCTCTCTCGTCTTTCTTACTTTTTCCCTCCCTCCCTTTTGACTGACACTATATACCACCTTAGAAGGCAGCACACAGACACTAAAACAGTCCACACACAAACACGCACACACAAGCAGATTGAGATTGAGCCCGAGACGGAGAGATACATACCTTCCTACTTATCTTACCTTCCACTGTTTCCGTACTTTACTTTTGGGATGGAGTTGAAGAGAATAGCAAGAGGAAGATGGACGGGCAAAAAGGTAGGAATTTCACGAGACCAATTCCAGTTCCAGCTCCAGCTCCAGAACTCCAGCACCAGTCCGAATACGAATACCATAGGACACACACATACATACAATGACTGACAATGGGACGCGTAGTGAGGGAATACGAGAAAGTCACACATATTATTAAATGTGCACGGATAAAGTCGTTTTCTTGTGGACATTGGGACAGAAACACAGCGGGACACTTCCGAGAGGGACGACCGTGAGAATTGACAGCCACGTGGTTCTTTATATGTATTCACTCGCTCATTTTCCGCACTCATTCATTCAATCATTCATTCAATTTATTTTTCATGGTATCCATTTATCTAGTGTGTACTACGAATACCAACCTACCTACTACTACCTACTCACTACGAAGACGAACAACGAAAACGAGCATCCATCCATGATTATTATTTAGTTTGACTGCTTCCTTCATTTCCATTCTGTGGCTTATCTCCTCCATGACATATTATATAGCTACCTATGTATATATGTATTATACTCCACCATCACAGAGGCCAGTTTTAACTTCTCATCATCATCGTGGCAGTGACTTGCTCCGGCCACGGTTGCCTGCATCGCATCCGTAGAAATTGTACAAACATTAGAGTAATTTTACGCATTTACGGCATTCACGCCACTTCCATGAGTCCATAACCATAACCATATCATCTGGGACTGGGGATGGAGTGAGTACGGAAGGTGGTGGAGGTATAGGGCTAAAACCTACGGGAAACGGGAGTGATGGCTTCTCTCTGCGGATCTCTTATTGTAGCATTATAAACGTCAGATATATGTAGCAGGAGATTCTTGTTGTGTGGACAACAATCAGCTTAACCACCTATTCATTAGCTCAGTCACTTGAACCGTCTTTATTTAAGTTTAAGTTCTCAATCTCATTTTTCTCTCTAAATCTGTGTGTATTTCTCAATCTCCATTCGTCCATTCTTCTCCCTCTTTCTGTATACCTGACTCAAGCTTTTCCTGCCCTGTCCGAGTCCGGAGAGTTTGAAGCAGTCTCAAAGTCTCAATGAAGGAAAATAATAGAGCTATGAATGAAGATTGTCAAGGGACAGAGGTGAGCACAGATGCAAAGTATCCCCAGTGTGTGTGTGTATAAAGAGGGAAAAATCAAATTAAGGATATCTCAATAATATCAGTATGTGAGAAAAGGAAAAATGGAACAATAAATATTACTATTACTCTAGTTACAAAGTTGGATTGGGGGGAAGGTCCTTATAGTGCCCAGTATTATAGTATTTAGCAGTTTATAGTATTAGTTATTATTTATCTGTATTTAGATTTAGCTTTCCGCATAGCCGCAGTCGCAGTCCGGAGTTGTAACTGATGACTGACATTTCCCTCATTCTTTAATTCTGACATAATCCAATAAGGATTTATTCCATCGACAAACCAATATTTTTTCTACCGTTTCCACCCCATAGACTTGAAGAAAAGAAATATATTTGGTCTCATCATTTCAATCCTTGTGATTAGTGGAGACTTTAACTCAAGAGTACAGTTTAAGTAAATAAGATGAACGATTTTCGATTCTGGTGGTCACTACTACTTCTGGTTCTGGTTCCGTCTTCATATTATTACTATTATGCTTAGCCACATTTTTGTCCAAGTGCCGTTGTCGTTTTCGTTTTCGTTGTCGTCGTCAAGTAAATCCTGGTGAGAATTATTCCTACACCACGACCACTGCCATATTATGTATATAGGCGATTATAGAGTAAGGATATATAGTCTTTTTTCCCGGTCGCGTTCACTCCTTGTTGTTGTCGTTCTCGTTGTCATTGTATCCATTCGTTTCTAATACTATTCAAGCCTGAGTTTATACTTTTACCTTTTCAAGTACTAATTGTCCCTACTCGTTTTTCAAGAGAGAGATGAGAAGAAAATGACCAATTCTTAAAGATTATCCTCAAGAATGCTTCAGGTCCATTTGTGTTCCTATCATAGAATGTGGATAGAGTTGTATAGTAAATTTTGGTACATTGTACACACAAAGTAACAAAGTATGGACTTGCCTTTTAAATATTGTATTTGAACACAACATTTCTCAAGTACCTATACAGATAATAAACTTAAGTTTTTTAATCTAATAATAGGCATTAGGGCTACTTGAGATATATACACCTACTCTCTCTATCTCTCTGTGTACTGCAATATACCTATGATATCTCTACCTACTGATATTTCCATAAGGCCAATGTCAACAAAAAATCCTTCATTTTCAAAACCAGATATTTTTATTTTATAATCTTGTAAAATGTGTTCAAATTCTATTTTCTTTATTTTTGGTGTGCTCAATTTTCTCTCAATTAAGATTTGATTCTATCTTTAATCTGAGCTTGGACAGACTACAGACTGTGAGAGGATAGTAGACTGACAGTAAACATTATATCATTTATAATATTTTGTTATCATGCTTTCAATTTATATCTTGAAGAGATAATATAAAAAGCGCTGGTACTGGTGCTGCTCAAGAATATGACCCTGAGTTCCGTAAAGGTCAATTTCAATATTTTAAAATTCAAATGCCTCAGTGCTGTGTTGAAATTCAAATTTAAATTCTGTTGAATTGTGTAGACTGATGGGGACTGCATAGATAGAGTAAATTATTACTAAAGCAAAAATAAAATATTTTGATCTTCCGTGGTGCTTGTGTGTGTAATTTTGCAAAATGCATAAAAATGATCTTGAGCAAGAATTAAGGTTGTAACAGCATCTCAATAGAAAATTTACAGCTCCAAGTACATGAATGCAACAAAATATTTAGAGATCTATCTACAATTTAAACAGCAGAAAATATTATTGCACAGCAAATGGTAAAATAAATACAAAGTTACAGATGTACACTATCTCTAAACTATGTCATCTCATATATTATTGTTCGTAACATGTTATTTTTATTAGTAGGACATGTATTTTTCCAACTATTAAACACATACACAGATATATTTCATATATAATTTGTGTGTCTCAACTAATTGACAGACCCACGAGAGGTGTAAATGAAAATTCAAGAATACAATTTTAATTTTGCATAGAGGTACTTCACAACACACACACGCGTATTAACTATAATATATTATGCATTATTGACAATCTGAACTAATTGGTCTCAATTTGATTTTTATTGGTTGACTCGTAAAATTCTTGACTTCACTGCTATGTTTTTTTCTTTCTTCTCTCTTTAAAATCCAAATCAATGTCGTTTACTCTGGTGCGGTCAAAGTTTCCTTTCGTCAATGTCACTTTTACTCTTGTCACTTGAGATCATTAGAAATACTTTAAGGACTCAAAGTGTGTACCTGCCTTCTGCATGCCCTAGTGAAAATATTCATGTTGAGACTGTAATGAGATTTTGATTACACCCAAACCAAACTACCAAACTACATACTTCGACTTTGACGTCGACATCGACTTTTAGACATAATGTGAGTCAGTCAAATATGGAAGAATGAAGTTGGAGTTTTGTCACGTGGGGAAATTAACATGCTAATATACAATACAGATATCTGTATATTTTGTCCATCACATAACGTGTAAGTAATTATATCCATCGTCTCTCACAACACAATCAAAGGGGGGTTAAGAGGTTCTCATCATCATCATAATTTGTCGTGTTGAGAATATATAAATATAATTGCAATATGTACTATAACTATGTACATATGCAGGGGAGTATTTTTACTAATATTGAATATGAAGAGTTTCTTGGCAAAACGGGTCAAGTCCATTTTTTTAAAAGCTAAATACGCTTCTGTGTTGCATGGAAAAGGTCACCGTTCAACGAAATCAATTTTTTAAAATAGCCAAACGTTTTTAAAAACCTCTTTTGAAAAACGGAAATAAATCTATAAAATTTTGTTCTGTGGCAAAAATGTCTTTGATGGACTTTTTCCGTTTTGCCAAAAACCTTTTCATACATGAAATATGTAGGCTACACTACAATAATCCAAATTCCAAACCCAACATACAGTTATAATACTATTAGGTCGGTGTCGGTACATAGTGTAGTTGAGGATAAGAGAAATATTTCTCGCACAACGATTGACACGTACGTCATACTTGACATTACAGAGTATCCTCACAATAATAATAATAACATTATAACTTATTTGTTGTCACATTCGTGTTTCATGTTTTATGTTGCGTAAGGTTGATCTGCTCGATTTCAAATTAACACTATCGAAGGCGAAAAAAAAACGTATACTAGGTTAAGGTTTATAGATCCCGACGAGACTCGCAGTAGTCATCAGTAATGAGGCATGACGGAGTGTGTGTGTGCCCTGTGTGTGCATCTCTGAGAGTAATTATTGAGTATATATAATTACACTCATTAAGGTTTGACTTTGACGCATCAATCCTCCATTCCATTCCCATTTCATATGGCATTATGGCGTTTATATAGTGAGTAGAGCAACTTGTCGTTTAAGAGTCGTCGTCGTTGTCGTCGACGTCGTGACTCTCCTTGTTTGTTTAGTGTTGTACAGATACAATTTGATGTTGGAGTTATATGTATGTATATGCCGTGTCAAGTTAAAGTTAAATGAGGTACGAACGATCTTGTGTGTTTTTGTATATAAAAAAAAGAGAATAAACATTAAGCCAGAGCCACACACTCCTTACGATACGATTGCGATTGCTATATACTATAACTATGTGTCTATAGCTATATGATATGGTAAGGCATATAGGGGACTTGAGTGTAATTTGGAATTGGCTTTTGGTTTATGGAAAACGAGTGCCAAATGGAGCTATGAGAATGTCTGTTGTTTGTAAATTATGAAACAATTTAGTTTTGACGATATATGATAGGATTTTTACTTTGTACTACCTTTCTGTTTATTGCATAACAAATTAGATTTGACTTAATGTCAAGCATTAAACAGGGGCTACAAGTGTAGTTTGAGTGTGTGAGACTCAGCGTGGAGCTCAGTCAGACAATATTTTTATGACTCTAAAGTATCCTAATTATTATTTTATATTTATATATATTTTACTCTGTTATTTTTAAGTACTACAGATATACTGTATATAGTCTACTACGCTCATGGTGGTAACATGTACCTAGAAATTTTATGTTTTTTTTTCCTTCTTCTTCTTTCTACACAATAGGAATCTAAAGAGATATGTAACAAGGCTTAATTACACACACACACACACACTACTATGCATTTGTAAATATAATTTTCCTGTCTCTGAAGATGCAACACAAGTTAAGTATATTTGCTGTGCAAAAAAAAATGAAAAAATGAATATTAAAAATATTATAGACTATATTATGGTAAAGAATTAATTATATATTTTATAGTAAAATTATCAATGTCCCTTTGAAACAACAGTTTAAAATGTTTCAATATCGTCAAATCGTCATATATTTTGAAAATGTGTGAAATTTTTATTTAAAAGTTCTGACATGTTTTTTTTACAATTAAGAGTAATTTTTGAATAATAAGTAAGTATATATGCTACACATACTGTATATAGATACACTGTTTTGAAGATTCCCAACTAGGTATATATTTGTGTCTCGTATTGCTTCTTTAATGATGATGTACAATAATAATAATGATAATAAAAATTTTTGTTGATAAAGTTAGAGAATCACTCATTAAGGACGAGTCATAAAAAATAAAGTAAGTTGTTGTAGTTGTAAGTTGTAATTAGTAGCTACATAGTTACACATGGTTATTGCCGTACAAGAATATATGAGATGACTTATCTTGGACGTATCATGAAACGATTTTAATTTAACTTGAGTCAAAACATTTTTGCTATAGAGGAGAAAAAGAAATATAAAAAATACAAAAATATTTCTTTTTAATTAATTATGATGATGTACTCTGCGGAGACATGTTAGAGGATTTGAGATAATTGAGAATATTATCCGGAGATATTCTTGATTGTGTTGTCTTTTTTATCATTGTACAAATTTACACATTTTACATTCGACATTCTCATCGTTCCTAGTCATATATATATAGGAATACAGATGTATAGGAAGGGCATGGAGCGAGACAAGAACTCACTATACAAACAAACACAGAACAAGACAACAACTATAACTTAAAGTAGTTCTACTTATCAAAACAAGACACAGAGCGCTCGTCGGGGATGTGATATTAAATGAGATGTTTCTTATGTACAATGTGTAAAGTTTGTGTACACGGATATGCATACATGAAATTACAAATTACAAATTTCAGATACAGGACTCATTATTGAAGGTTTCAAAAAGCATTTCAATTTTTTTTATGTTCTGTTCAATGCTCACATAGAGACAGAGAGTCAGAGTCAGAGTAAACACAGAGGAGAGGGGAAAAAAATACATTATGATTGGAGGTACCTACCTACTTACTTACTACTTATGTCTATTGGTATTGTGCATTGTGTGCCTTTTTTGACTGACTCAGTCAGACTGACTCTGAGACTGATAGAACTATTCCAATAATGAATTTACGATTCTTTCCTTGTACATCACGAAAATAATGTTTAATTATAAGTAACAGTATCCTGTACATTGTTAAGTATTTAGTCAAATACGACAAGGAACAACGAGGAGAAACGAGCAAGTGAATTGAATTGAATTGTTGTGCAAGACAGAGACCATGCTGCTAAATGATATGCTAGTACAGGGAGAGAGAGAGAGAGAGAGAAACTGATACTTGACTTCTTGGCGTAGGTAGAGACTGAATCTAAAAGCTATCAGTTTCCTAAGTGTTCATCAAGAATGTTCGTGTTGGCAAGATAACATGGGAAACAATTTAACAAGAAAACATGTGCACGGCCACGGGTGAGATTAGTTGCTGTTGATCAGACAGTTATGACTACAGTTATTGTTCATATATGTACCACCATCCAGAGTACTACTCATATACCTATACCTATATCTCCATCTCCCTATCTATAAACACCACATATCTTTAAAAAAAAACTATCTCCCTCGTCAGTCCTCAAGACTGAGCACCATATCGATATACGTTACATATCACAGTCATTTTTACTAGAACTATTACTATTTTAGCAGAGTACATCTCGCTAATAAATGTAATTTCATACAATATTTCTGTACTTTCCTACTCCTATACAGATATGTAGCTATGCCTATACAGAATAATGCATATAGAGATATCTCATCTGTATATCCGTGGACGCGTTTAGTTGACTCACGATCACCATTCCACTCCACGTTCAAGACAAGGATATTAAAAATTATATAGCAAAAATCTTTTGTATGATCGAGTCTCAAAAAAATTGTACAGATATCGAGCGTGGAACGTCAAACATAATATGTCATTTGGAATCATTCTCCTGTACGCGACTTCTATATGTTTTTACAGGGCCGGACGAAGGAATTGATGTTAGGCCACATTTTGATTTTATTGATGGTTTTCTTTGGTAAAGCAAAATGTTGAATTTCCATGTTTTGTTTTTAGAAAAGTGCAAAATGTTTTTTTACTTGATTCAGAAAATTCCAAAATGTTCTATTTACATGTTTTGAGAAAAGGGTTAAATGCTTTATTTTGCACTGTTTTGAAATGTATAAAAAAAATTTATTTCCATGTTTTTGAAATGTAGAAAAAAAATTATTTTGCATGTTTTTGAAATGTAGAAAAAAATTTATTTTGCGTGTTTTTGAAAATTCAAAATATTCTTTTTACATATTTTTGAAAACTGCAAAATGTTCCATGTAAAATTTTGTTTTGAAAATTCAAGCAGGTGGCTGCCTGCGCTGGCTGCATTATCCGGCCCTGTGTTTTTATATTGTGGGTTGGATTGGGATTGGGAGATGACTTTTGGTCTTCCATCTCGATCTCGGAAGGTGTTTATGATTGTTTTGTTAGTGTATACAGATATGCTAAAATGGAACCGTAAGAGAGATGATAATATACATACAGTGTAACATATTAAAAATATTATGTGGAACCACACAAGCAAAGAAATATTTTTTTTTAATGTCTTCTCCTGTGCTTTGGACCTACGTTACGTAGAGTCGTACATCGTATTTCGTATCGTGCTCCTGCATTGGAGCATAAACTTGTAGACAAGGATTTTACAAACTTGCTCAATTTTATATTCACACAGTAAAATATTCTCAAACTAGATTTGATCGATCAATAAATATTGTTATCAGTGCAATTGTTGACATTCTTTAGATTAGCCTCGCTACTTAATAGATTCTCTCAGTCAGAGTCGTCCTCCTCTCGCATATTATAAGCATATGTCATATGAGGGAAGTCGGGGCTTATGTAGATAGATAGATTGATAGATGTAAGATTCAATATACAAAATAAAAAAAATGTCGAGTGTGTAGAACAGTAACAGAGTTGGAGGCTTAAAATCTCGTCGTTGTCATCAATATCAGTATCAACGTACCACCACCACCACCTCATCAGCGAAAGACCAAGAGCAAAAGCCAAATCAAAATCCCAATCCCAATTCCAATTCCAACCAAACCAGAACCAGAATGAGAGTCTCATATAATTTTTTTTATCATCTCTCCATTCATTTTACATTTTACACTATAGGGACGAGCTGAGCTACAGACCATCATTGTTGTCTTCTCTCCCAAATGAGCATTATTTTGTGGACTTGGTATTGGTTATTGGGATTGATAAAAAGTCAAGTATTTACGAGGAAAACGTCCTTTATAATTTTTGTATGGGAGAGAGAGAGAGAGAGAGAGAGAGAGAGAGAGAGAGAGAGAGAGAGAAGCCATCAAGTTTTGTTTGTACTCGTCGTTGTTATCAAGTGTTAAGCTGTGGATAATGGCGTCAGGACAAGACAGGGGAAAAAATCCCTAATAATTTACTCAATTTTAACTAACTTGTTGTATGTCTCTCTATGGTTGTGTTTAGTTAGTCCGTACAATAATTATACAGACTACATGAAGTCTCTATACAGCAAGTCCTAGTATCCTCAATCTCACCGTCCACTATACGACTATGTATACTACATACAGTCAAATGCTCCATTGCATCCATTTGGTTTGGTCAGCATATCATCATCGTTCTCGTCCTCGTCTTCGTCCTCAAGCGTAATAGACAGAGACGAAAATCAACTAAGCACACAGCAGACAACAGAGATCTTAATACCTAAACAACCATAACCACGGACGAAGATCGAGAGACCAAGTTGAGTGGATGGGAGATGCAAGATTAGCTCTGTTTATTTTTCCCATAATTTACTAAAGCATAGGTTATAATTTCTGAATGTTTCAATGAAAAAGGGCACGAACCAAACAAACACCCAACAACACCTAATCAAATCCTCTCCTAACATAACATATTTATTATTGTTCTCTCCTCCTGGTCTCAAATTTCAAATTAAATCATTTACTTGTACTTCTTCTTGTTTCCCTATCTTGATAAAAGATATTTTATACAGAGCATGGAGCCCCGAGGAAAGGAATCAGATGTACATGTAATGTGTAGTAGCTATAATATATATTATTATATTTTTTTTAAACTTGATCCAGTCACTACTGTTGTTCAAAAGGAGTAGTAGTAGTAGTATAGTCACAACTAATAACAACTTTACTTGGGGAAAAAATAGAAATAAATCAAACACCTGTTTACTCTACTTTGCTTTCCTTTACGTTACTCCGCTATCCTCACAGAGTTAGACATGAAAACCTTTAAATGCTCTGTATTTTTTTTTCATTATATGTATTTAAAGAACATGTTATCATTTTTTGGGTTTGTTGCGTGGTAGACTCACGACTAACAAACAAGTAAGTAAGTTGGAAAGTATAGGGTTTCATATCCGGGATCTCAAACTCTGAATCTGATAGACTCTCACTCTCAACTTTTTGAAGGCTTAGTTAGGCGAATAAGAAAGATCCATCCTCATTAACCAAAAGCAAACCTGCATCACGTAATCGCCACAATTTAACTTGTCTTCAAATCTTGAGACTGCCCCTGGATCTAAATTGTAAATCATGAAAAAAATAAAATTACAGATAAGGAAACATAGAAACCAAAGCCAAAAGCCAAAAGACGATGCCGCTGCCGCTGCCGATGTCGCTGCCGAAATCGAAGCTAAAGCTGAAAAGATTGACTAGAAATTAGTTTTAAAAAATGTCTGCTGAGCAGCTCAAAAAACAAAAACGGGTGAGGGAGGAATTGTGAATTGTGAATTTCTCTCTCATCTATTAGAGTCTATTATATAAGAAAAGAAAAAAAGGGAAGAGGGTTCTTGTCATCAGAGGCGTATATCGCTTAATACTGTCATTAAATGTCGTGTTGAGAAGGAGGTTGTAACTGCTGGACGGATTTTCTACCATCAAACATGAACCGCATGACAAAAAACAATTTATCATTTCAAGATCGGAAACATTTGACAATCATCATGTCCGAAGCTGTCATTTAATCACCGCAAGCTCTCCCTTCGATCTCAACTATAAATCAAATCCATGTTTTCTCCTTCACCTTCTTCTTATTATTATTCGTCCTCTTCTTCTTCTTCGTATATTCATCTCATCTCGTTCTCGTCAAGTAGGACTATGACGATGAGATACAGACTGGGACTGGGACGACGACCAACTATCAAAGTCAAACGTGTGGACGTACTGGGGCTGATGCTGATATGCTGCGGTTCAGGTTGTGATATAGTGTATAGGTAAACTTGAATTTTAAATGAACATAGACCCGTCACCGTCAACATCCCCATCACCATCATCACCTTCACCGTGGACTTGAAATCCTCGAATCGAATACTCAAATCCCTCCCAAACAATGTGTTGATGTGCGTGGTTGCATGGTAGAGAGTGTTTGTGTGTGTGTGTGTACACATAATATTTATAAATAGATCCCGCATCGGAATCATCTCTCACAAACAAAGACATTCCAAACAGTTTAAGTGTCGGTCCATCTAAATACAAATATAAAATAAAATTTAATAGGTATAGGTAGGTAGGTAGGTCTATAGCATTGTAGGACTCTTTGGGGATATATCAGTATATCAGTAGGGACAGGGACAAACAAGACAGCTCAAACTCTCAAACTCGAGCAACTGAGACACTTGGCTACTTTCAATGTTTCAATAATAATCATAATTGTCTTTGAGAATAATCACTGGGCTCAGTGAATGAGAATGATGGTTTTAAAAACACTAACATCTCAACATCTTGAGCGCTTAACATTTCAACGCTCCAACGCTATAAGCGACCAACAAGTCCATAAGTCCATAAGTCCAAATCCAAATCCCAAAACTTGAACCACACATAAAAGAAAAAGACTACTAGTTACCTTTAAGAATGGATGGCGTAGAGTCGTCGAACAAAAGTGAATACAAAATTGAGTATGTTGTGTACAAGACCATTTCAATAATAATCATTCCATGTGGATATTATGTTGATGTGGATTTTTTGAGGCTCTCTCACTAAGTATGCATAGAATTAGGACGAAGATGAAGATGAGGAGCAGCTCGGATGCGGTGGATGATGAGGATGATGATGATGATGGTGATAATAATAATAATATATGTAGGAAAATTCAATGTAGAGGAGATCTACAGAATCTGTCTTAAGATGAGGAGCTCGGAATACGGAATACGGAATAATGCATGGGTGCATTGACGTAAGTTTTGGAGCAATTACAAATGCACTGCGTGTATTTATGGCTCAGACTCGAGCTGTCGAAATAAGGTTAGACGTAAATAAGTAGGTGTATGTCAAACATTATTTAAGGAGGCAAAAGTTGACTTCATTAAAGGCGTATTAAAGGTATTAAGAGCCCTAGAGTTTGTTGGTAACTGGAGACCGCTCTCCTCAGGAACGCTTCTTGAACCCTAAGTACTAATACACTATAATGTATCGTGTAGTTAAGAGTTGACGTTCGCCTTCTCCTTCTCGTTCCGAGAGTCAAGTTTTTCCTATTAGTATTTTAGTGTTGAGGGAAAGTCGCCTTAGACTTGGACCATCCACATCCACCTCGACCTTTTTTTTCCATCTCTGTCCGCACTCCACATAGATAGATAGCTACTAATAATAATATTCACAGAGAAGTATATATTTAGAGAAGTGAAATTATCAAATCTTTACCTCATAAAGTTAAACAAGTTTGTGACTCCTTCGTCCGTAAGCTCCTAAGTACGCAAGTAGAGTGAGTACGAGAGTTTATATGTGGATCTGGAGAGAGACAGCCCTTGAGACTTGAGAGAAACATAAGAGACAGAAACTGTGTATGATATAACCATCACCATCATCATCATCATAATAATGAGACTGCATAATTATCCCTATACCTATAATTACATCTTCACATGTACACGGCCCATTCTTGTCTCAACTCCACACGGACTTCTACTAGTCAACTCTCAACGGAAATTAAAAGCATGACAATTTTCTCCTGAGAATAGCTTCAAAAATACAGACGTTTTAACTTTCATGGATTCATGTAAAGTACAAAAGTACAGAGTTTGGAAAAACTACATGATACCCGTGAATTTTAGTAGACAACGGGGCGTTCCTCGTCTATTTATTACCGAATATTTTTTTTACTCTCTGTTTAACACTGAAATACACCAATTCGTAAAACTGTTCTAGAACTCTGTACCTCTTACCTTAATACCTATCTAGGTACCTCCACACAGTAACATACACATAACATATAGCGACAACCAACATGAAAATGACGACGACTATTACAACTTACAACTACTTCTTTCCATGACTACTACTACTACTACTGCATGTCAGTGCCGGTGCGGCTATGGAAACCATGTCCATGTCCAGGGCCATGTGTCCGGTCCGGAGCCGGAGAGCCTCTACTATAGCCGTTTATACAATATAAACTCCTACCACATTAGATAAATAAAAACAGCTCAGTTTTCTGCTTGAACTTTTAGATTGGGGGTCTTTCTCAAAAAAGAAAAAATACAAAAAAAAAGTAGAAGAAGCCGAAGCCGAAACCAAAAGTTTCATTTTTTGTTTGGTAGAGATATGCACATAATTTCTTTTGTAAATATTAAATGGGTTTTGTATGAGGACGGGAGAAACAAGGGAAAACAAGGAAACAAGAACAAGAGTAGGTATGTGGAAAAATGACTGTATAAATTTTAAAGTAACATGGATTTGAAGTGAAATTATCTTGACTTCATTTTCTAAATTCAAGCTTTAATAGTAGTAGTAGTAGTAGTAGTTGCAGTGGAATAAGTTTGAGCGTATGCACATAATAACGTCCAGGGAACGTGTAGAGCGGAACATGGAACATGGCACTGGGGGTTGAACACGTTGTCATGTTTTCTTTACACTCGTACCTCCTTCTGTTCGAGCGGGTGTTTTTCCTTGTATTTCCAAAGTCCAAGTTGAATTCAAGACGACGATAGTACACGGGTTAGAATAATAGCGACGTAAATTGCGAGTAATTCCATAGTACTTCGTCCTGGTCCTGGTCCTGGTCCTATGGCTCTCGTTCTTAGTTGTGTATTCGTAATTCGTATTCATTCCCCGTGTACAAGATATGTAAGATACAACCTATATACACAATGTTTGGAATAATAAAATATCTAGCACTTGCTATGGCACTATGGCCGTTCGCCTCTGCTCTCCAGCTCCCTATCACTCCTCTCTCCGCTCCAAAATTTAATTGAGGCATAAACCGGTTAGGCATTTATATTGGTGCAATTAAATGCTATTAAGTAAAATAATTCCTGGTCTATTGTAAAATGAAATAGCAGAAAGACTATTTCCTATTCTCCTATTTATTAAGCGGAACATGAGCTGGAAGTTGGAAGTATGGATGCATGGCTCGGCTCTTTGGCTCCATTCACTCCCAAAGTTGTTGTTATTACACTACTACTACTACTACTACCAACTACTACTATTACGAGAGCATGTATGCACACACATGTGTGGGGAGCATTTCACTTTGAAATTGGAATGGAAATAGAAAATGGAGCTCTCTTTGAAAAACATTGAATGTAAAAATCTATCAAAATATATATAGTACAGGAGAGGGAAGGATACAATTATAATTATACTCCTTTCTATGAAAATGAAATGTACTCGTTTCTATGTTAACTATTTTCCCTGTACTTGTACTTGTATAATATGCAGAGAGGACAAGCCATTTTGGACGAGCCTAATTGTCCGTACTGTGTAATGCATGAGGAACGGCGGAGATTGCGTATGTCATATATATAGGCTACTCATATATGGACGTGTGTACTGGAGTGATAAAAAATGAGCTGCAAATAAATGCTCCTGGCCCTGGCTGCAATGTCAATCCAATGGAAATTTTCTTTCTTCTATATAGTTTTCCTATCCTACAGTTACAGTCATATATACCACATACCTACTAGGTATGTAGGTACTTACAAAATTTTGGGAAGGAATACGAACTGGAAATTAAAATCCGAATTTCCGTTAAAATAAAACTGTTCTTCTACTTCTACTGCGTTTAGCTTGTTCTGGTGGATCAAGTCAAAATATTGTGTACGTTTTTTTACTCGAGCTAAACTTTGACTTTGAAGGAGACTGCAGTATTATTCTTGGTATGGTGAGTGATCACGGAATTTCATTTTCCTATTTTCATATATCCATATAGGAAGAGGATGATGAGGGTCGGTCTCGGTCTCGGTGGAAATGGTAACGAGTAAAATGAGGAGATTTTGAGATGGGTATATAGTCTAAAATAAAAGTATAAAAAATGTCTGTGGATTTGTATGCACTATATAGGACGGAGTACATGGGCTCTAGGATTGCCAAAAACAATTACTATGAAAATAAAAGATAAATGTCGTCAGAGAATAGAGGTTTAGAAAGATCAGCATAAAAAAGTCATAGTTAAAGGTTACATTGTTTTTAACACAGAGTTGAAGGCATTAGCATTTTCATTGGCATAAACATGAGAGTTAAGAGAGAAAGAGAGCGTTTGTAACCGCACCGCCATAAAATGTCGAGGAGAGAAGAAGCATGTTGATGATAGTTGACCACCCAAATGACCCTAGTCATTTAACACTTGAACATAAACAGTAATGGTCCAATTCTCTATGAGTTACTTACATGGTTATTAGCACTCACTCATATGCATACTAATCTCCCCCATTATTCTCCCAAGTGCTCTGTAGACGTTCTTCTGTGTAGTAAGTGCGCCTCCATCTCATTTCCATCCATGACTTTTTCCATCCTTCCCGAGTCTCTCTCAAAAACTCAAAGTAGTCATCTCCTCGTCCTCCGTATAATATCCACTTCCCCTCCCTTCCCCCCTCTCTCTCTTAATCTCTCCTTTTTATTTCGTATCCATATCCATTCTGATGTCATGCACTCGCACTGGCACTGGCACTGGTACATAGGTACGTCGGAAAAAAATAATGCTCATGCAATAAGCTCGTAAGAGTCGTAACTACAGAGACTACTAGATTCCCTCAGGTTGCACCGTCTCTCTCACTCCCTGCATACCTAAATCTACATAGTAGACCAATAATGATTCTCCAGCAGCTAACTTTGCATCTCTTCCACACCACTTTAGGCCCGTCTCTATAGCGAGCCATTGGGGCAAGAATGAAAGCGTCCCATAAGCAGAGTGTTGGTCTGAATACAGGTAAGTAATTATACTTGTTTTTGTTTATACACTCAAAAGTTCACTAGCCAGGCCAGAGTCAGAGTCGGCTATAGACAGAGGGAAATGATCTTGGAAGTTAAAAGTTTTAGGTTGGGAAGTTGGGAGATCTCCTGTGTGCTTGATACATAAGGAGGTAGGTAGGTACCTAGGTAGACTATGTGGGATGTGACTTGTACAGATATTTATATTTGAGATGTGCGGAGTATGTAGGTAGGTAGGTAGGAAGGAGTGAGCTGAGAGTGAGGTGAACAAAAAGCGCATTTAAATTTTACATTCTCCTCACCTCCATTACCTTTAATGTCCACTTAAAGCTGGGAATTCTGTATGTACGTGGAGAGACGGAGTCTGAGTCTGAGGATGCTCAATGGTCAGATCAGAAGTCATCGTAAACTGTAAAGATCTGTTTACGGTACCAAGGTGGTTCCCATTTTGCTCTGCTAGATTATTTACGGCCGTGTAATTTTCATAAAGATGGAATACATCGTTTAACAAGTTCCCCCTGCAGTCAAAATGTGATATCTAACACATATGATTTGAGTTAAGGGAGAAGTTACAACCAAAAGGAACTTCTTTAGTCGGAGGCTCTCTCTCTCTCTCAAGTCCAATGAATAAATCCTAAGCAGCTTGTTTTATTGCCTTCAAACATGAATATCTAATATTTACGTTGTTATTTCTCCATTTTTTGAGAGTCTTCTCCTTTTCTCCCAGTCCCAAAAGCCAACTACCAGAGGTAACTATCAGAGGGGGGAGAGACCCAACTTCCAAGAGCTGGGAGAGTTGAGTTGGATTTTATTTATTTCGACATTTAAGTTTTAATTTTCCTTGTTTATCGGTAGTTTCCAAATTACTTGCTCTTGCTCCCTCGCCTCGTCATCCATTTAATGTACCATTGTAGCTCGTTGAACAGATAGCTCTTCCATTTGGATTTGTTCTTTATATTAATGGATATTAACTTTACTGCAGAGCCAAAGCCCAACTTTGATGTACAGCAACGCGCCTCTCTCTCTACCCACCTATCTTTCAGCCCATAAACTCTTCAATATGCATATCATCATCTGGTCCTGGTCCTGGTCGAGACGAGCGTATAGTTATGCACATATGCAGATAGACGTCCAACAAACTACCCATAAACCGTATAGATACGACCTCATCTCGCACTTCGTCTCTCCACGTGTTCAAGTTCCCCATATAATATTCGCTATAGGACTATCGTCAGAGACGGTGACGGAGACGGAGTGATAGTTGAGTGAATAAAAAAAACCCACTGTCATTTTTATGATGAGTGGAAGTCTCTGGTGTCGTTACTCGGACTCGGACGGCAGCCCATTAAATCTTCAAATGAGATCAGAGCAGGGAATTGTAAACATTTTATGGAGCAAATTATGGTTTGATCATCAGTTAAAAGAGTTAAAAGTACAGATTACTGATAGGAGAGATGGATGTAGTGGCATGGAAGTTTAATCAGAAATCGGGAAGTGATGTAAAATGTAAATGGGGACTGAAACTGACCTATACAGATAGTCTCCCTCTACACCTACTGCCCACTTACTCACTCCCGACTCCTCTCTCTCACAATTGATGTGTAGAACAAAAGAAACAAATGATTAGGGAGATAAGACAGAGGCGAGATCAACTTCAAGATCATGCACAAGTCAGGGGAAGACACACACACTACACACACACAGAGACAGACAGAGAGCGGATACTGATAAGAAATAATAATTTACAAACAAAAACTAAAAACAAAATTGGGATAAGTGAGTAACTGTGAGCTGGACGGTGTTAGTTGTGCTATAGTGTGTCGGTGTGACGGTTGGACTTTTTTTTGGGTCTTTGGGACCCAGGACGGGGACGGGGATGGTGACGTTGACGGAGAGATGGTCGTTGAGTGTTATTGGTTGAGTGGTTTGGTGTGGCTGGTGGCTGGCGCGGGCTTGGTGGAGTGGAAGTGATGAATCGAGGATTATTTTCACTGAGAGTTTTATTAGTTTTTAGCATTAAAATAATAAATGCGTAACTTTGTTTATCAAGGGACCATCTCGCTTTTAGCAGTCCAAGTTTGGGAATGAAATTAGTAAAATAGGTAAGTGTAAATGTAGTTTATGAGCCCATAAAGAGGTAAGTTTGGAAAGGATAATGGAGCAGTATAAAAGTTTGTGTAGAGGAATGGTTTGTCTTCCTCCACCCCCTATTAGGAAATGATTGAGCAGACCAATTAACGTCCCAAGAATGTCTTGACATTTGACTCCATGAGGCGCCTGATTGTCCCACCTAGAGAAACTTGACTCTTTACAGGTATAGTGTCACCATGGACGGCGCCACGCACTTTAGTCCTTCCTAGAGATCCTAGCTGTTTTCCCAAAAACACACACATATATATACATACATCCACACCACACCGAAGGAACGAACCACACTGGGACTCGTCCTGATCCTGGTCCTGGTACTGGTCCTCGGAGGTTACGAGCTAACGCATTTACAAACTTCCACTTACTTCCACACAAACACACCAATTGCTCGTTGGTTCCTTGTTCCTTGATTTGGATTTGGGATTTTTTGTCTGCATCTTTGGATCACATACACATTCACACAGCACACAGACTAAAATACAAATAGAAATATACACATAGAGGAGAGAATGACAACGACAAGGACACGAAGAAGATGAGGAGAAGATACATGGGCATGACTATGGGAATGGAATGGCCAGAGGGTCTTCCTAAAAATTCAAACAGCTCACCGATCCGAAAACCGGATTATAGAATGTATATCTATAGACTTTTAAAAACCAGACGATGATCATACAACTGATTTCATTAGGCGCCATTATGTCAACCCATCGCTGTGTCAAACAAAGACAAAAGCACGACAAGACAATGTCATACTTCTTTTTCTGTTCCTTCTTGGTCCGAGAGTGTCTAGGAAGAAGGAAGGAGAGATGGTCTAGCTACGTACATAATATACGCCACACACCGCAGTGTACTCCGTCTCCTCCACACTGCCACGGACTGGTTGAAAATTTTTTCAGTCGTCGCACTCTCCAAAAAACCCTTACCACACCACACCACGACGACGACGAGAAACCAAAACCAAGACCATCATCTCACCATGTCCCATGTTACAAAAATGTAATTCCCAAACATGTACGTAAAAATTCCATCCAAATGGACAAACTTCATTACGACTATTTACCTCTCCGTGAACCTCAACAACAGCAGTCTAACACATTCAAATTACACCAACAACTGACTCATTATGCCTGCTTCAATGCTTTATTTTCGTCTCTCGTCTTTCGTCTTGTTTCTTCTTTCTCCTGTCAGTCCGTCCTCGTCGTCTTGGTCGTCTCTGTAAAAGTTGCTCTGTCCTCTTCGTCTTTCGTGGTTTTTGGTTTGGTCTCAAGACAACATCAATTTCAGCATTCACATAGCAGAGCAATAGGAAACAGAGTCAAGAAAATACCTATGGAACAATCAAACCAAAATCCAGTGCTCACTCGACCTTCTATAATATTTTCCACTGATATCACATCAACACAGAGTCTCAGTCTGAGTTTTAGTATCTCCTAACAATTACATTCCAAGTGAGAGGAATATAACTTTTTATGTATTGATGGATGTGGATTTTTTGAGTGTGGAACGGGTTCTTCCCTCTCCTCTCCCAGTCCGTCGTCTGCGACTAGCTCTCGACTCCGACTCTCGAAGGATGATGATGATGATGAGACGAGGCCGCACTAACCACACTAGTATCTAGTATCCAATAAAATGATGATTTCCCTACCCTCACCTCTCATATAATCATCATCATCACCCTCATCAGACATCCTATACACTTCCATTTATTCCGAGGAGAGGATTGAGTATCATATAAGTACTATACGTCCCAACAAAACAACAAATCCTAAAGCAATTCCTCAACTTCGGTTTCGGTCACTAATAATAAAGTGAGTGATAAGTTCCCCTCTCGCCTCATCCTTTCACCGCTCACAAGAAGAGCAAGAACAACTATTACTACTCTCAAATGCGGAATAACAAATAACGTACAATGTACTACAAGGAATAATAAGACGATAGTCGTAAACTCCGACTCCATTTCACAGGCTAATATTTTAGATATTAATTTGTACAGTTCCGTCCTTCTCCCAAACGGAGTCCCTCTCACAACTTAGCATTTACTTATTACATTATTACTCTCTCTTTTGTCTCTCCAATCGTCTCGCCAATGGCAATGGTATTCGGAGCCCAGTCGTCCTGGTTATTTATAAATGGTGCCTCAATTAAAAATTTTTAAGACTCAAGGCTTTTACTTATGTGGGACTGTGACTGCGGAACGCTCAACGTTCCTCTATAACATATAGCGACATCCCGACGGCAGTAAGTTACGGGTTCAACTCTCTGTCCAGGCCCAGTCCAGTAGACTAGACAGGCAATAATAATAATTCCGTTCGCACCCTTCACCAACGGAGCAAAGACCAAAAGACCATATACATTTAAGCTCAATCAGTGAGAGAATGGCTCTGGTAATAGTAATGGTAATCCATCATTATCGTCCTGGGAAACTAATAGCTACACAATAACATCCATGTTTACATACCGCTATGCGTGAATTGTCCTCAAAAACTCAACCAAAAATCAAAGCCCATGAAGCTAATTCCAAATCCAAATCCAAATCCAAACCAAGTAAGTCAACGCCATAAGGAATACAGAAACTACACTGACGCAGATATCCATTTACATGCCCAGCAGAAACAGAGCAGGTATAATTTAGTTGAGCACTCTACAATTCTACATGGCCGTATAATAACAATATTACTCTAAAAAACAATGAGGGGCAAAAGTGTGAAGTGGAGACAAATGTTGTCGTTGTTAATATTGTCTCCGTCGCTTAAGTATATGACTCCTGTCTACGCACACATTACACATTACAGACATTATAGACATTATCAAAAGGGCTCAGCGTCACACACAGTGTCTCCTCTGAGCATGATGGGTAGGTGAGTAGATGGGAGCATGTATGTCCCTGTGGGAGGGATAGGGAACAATGACGGTCTTTTTATCCTCTTCCACCTGTGGTTGCTCAAACTATTAGTAAATAAGGTAAACTACACGAAACACACAAAGTTGGCTACAGGAGGAGAGAGGACTCACATTGAGCATTTACATGCACAAATGAGTGATGCCGTCGTAGTGGTAGTAATAAAAGGCTTTAGGAGCAGTAATGGGAATGTAAACATATTTTAATAAACCATACAGCGTACATATATGAGAACTGTCTACGGCTACGGTACAGACAGCCCTACCTACGGTTCTTTTAATATCACAATATTCAATAGTAGCCATAGCCATAGCCACAGCCATATAGGCATCGTATCGCCACTACATTACGATAGTAGTTTTGGTTGAAAAATGGAAATATAATAAAGGAGGGTCAGCAGCGTGAAAAATTGAGGAATTGAGAGAGAATATACTACACTTCTTGATATTTCTCTGAATTTGGTCTGCTCGTGGTCGTGAGAACAAAAGAGAGAGAGACAGAGAAACATAAGGAGATGGATTGAGCATCGGATCCCCATGTTGAAGAGTAGAGAGTCTTTAGTGTAATGTAGAGACAGGGAGAGAACTCATTGGGACATACCACTTCGACGACACATAAAGTGTAGTCCAGAGATACATAACATGTCCAAAGCATAACATGTCACACCTTGGTGAGCATTACGAGACGTCCTACTGATCGCGTCTCGTCTCCTCTCTCCTGCTCCTCTCAACTCTGAACGAGAAGGCGAGGACTGGAGCTGTCCGACAAAATAATACATATGTTAAAAATAACATATCCATATTATATCCTACAAGTAAAACATGATGCATAACTAATGTTCTTCATAATAAACACAACCATTTTAACTTTAACACATAGTCTCTCATTCTTATACATCATATTTTTATGTCCATAGTCCTCTGTGTGGTGGTGGTGGCTTTTCCATGTTCAACATGGGGATGATGATGAGCTTTGGAAGTTGTGTGAGTGTATAGCCATTCCCATATGCATATAAAAGCATACTGCTATACTGTGGTAGCTCTTTTTGTCCCGTATATGTACGTACCCCCATCCCCATTGACATGGACTCTGTGCATTTAGTATCTCGTACAAACTACAAACTAAACTATCTGTTCAAAACTACGAAACTAGGAAAATGAAAACTCTAAGGAAAATGAGGCTTGGTTTTGGCTTTGGTTTGGAAACTCTATAGATGCGAGAATCAATATGTACGGGAGAGTGAGTGGTAGTTGTAGTACAAGTTGGAAGTGTGATAGACTCTGGCCCTGCTTTTTTGTATATGTTTAAATGGGCGTACTTGTTTGGGACGTGTAAAGTAAAAGATGCGAGAATTTCCTCCCTTGTCGTACATAGGAGCTGGGGTGTTAGTGAGAGTGTAGTAATTAGGTGTCTGTAATAGAATGCATGGTTAGTGACAAGAGAGTTCGAATGACATGAGAGGAGTTGAGCAACCTACAGATGTAAGGAGTCTGTAACCGTGAAGATCAACTATGAAAATGAAATAATATACGAAATAGATACATGCAGATTTGAGAGTCAGACAGACTACATACTCACAGGCCACTCAGTGCACATCGACATCGCCTCTGTCACTCTATACTCCACCAACCACACACACACTATGTACAAGAAATCTCTCGAGCTGTGTAAAGAACTCCACTGCACTGATGCGGTTTTCCTCCACTAACTTGTCTACTTCTACGTCTACGTCTACGTCTACTTGTGCTCGCCTCAAAACGATACAGAGCATCTCATATGTCATCATTAGACTCTCACATTTTATGTATTTGTCAAGTCTATACAATGTATTATATGTTATTAGTATGTATTTTCGGAGGCGAGACTCGGGCGAGACACGCATGTACGGGCTCCTCCAACACCACCAACACCAACCAGTCAAGCAGATATCTCTTTTCTCCTACTCCTACACTGCTACTGAATTTTCCTATTCGGTTTTAGTTACACAGATTCACACTCACACACAAGAAAAATATTGTCAAGGGGATGAGGATGAGATGAGAGCTACGTAATCTGGATCTGGACTTGAGACAGACAGAGGGAGGTGTACATACCTCTGTGCTCCAACTCTGACATTTTCTCATCGATCCACATGATGCATCTGGATCTATACGTGTAGGATAATACGCGCGGTCTAATTCTAATCATGCTAACGCGACTCCATTTCTAATTATCTAGCAATAAACCAAGTGAAGATTAGTTGTTGGGGAGCTCTCGGAAGACAATACAAATTAACCTTAATTGTTCCTATCTCAGAATGATATGTATTCAGCGTTAATCATTATTCCAATTACATAGTCACATAGCATCGATTCCTAAGCTATGCAATGTCTAAACGTTTAAAATAATTTGTCAAAAAATCATAGCAATTATCAAAATTTGAAACATCTTTTAAGTCTCAATTAAGTGAAAGCACATCACATGTGGCTTGACATCAGGGCCGGATAATGCGGCCAGCGCAGGATGCCCACGCTGCCTGAATTTAAAAAAAAACATGTACCTAAATAGCATATTTTAACTTTTCAAAAACATGTAAATAGAACATTTTTCATTTTTCAAAAAGATGCAAATAAAATATTTTACACTTTTCAAAATCATACAAATAAAATATTTTACACTTTTCAAAAACATCCAAATAAATTTTTTTGTACATTTCAAAAACATAGAAATAAAACATTTTCCACTTTTCTCAAAACATGTAAATAGAACATTTGGCATTTTTCGGAATCAAGTAAAAAGAACATTTTGCACTTTTCTAAAACATGTAAATACAACGTTTTGCTTTACCAAAGAAAATCATTAATAAAATTAAAACAGTGGTTTTTGTATGGAAACAAATTGCTGCCTAAAAGCAATTCCCTCGTCCGGCCCTACATGACGATGACATGACAATATAGTTCCGGCTAAAATAAAAAAAGTAAAAATAAAAGTAGATATATAAAATTCCAAAGAACATGTTTTATAATTTATTGATTTATTGCACAAGGATACGAGGTGACTCCTGATGACTTTTGGACTCGTCAGAAATAAAAGTAGAGATATTTACACTGAGTGAGTACTAATAACTTGTGTGAGCTCCACTCTGCACTGTAATGTACTCTACTGTTCTGTACTGTCATAGAGATATGTAAGCTGATAGCTGGTGCTGATGCTGGTGGTGGAGCTGTCGGGCGGAGGAGGATGTATCCGTAATAATAAATACTTTGAGATGTAGTGGTTCGTAGTGCATAGTGCTTTAGAATTACGTACAAGTATCATTTATGACCGTGTGACTGGAGTTACTCGTGTTCTGTCTGTAAGGAGAGAGAGAGAGAGAGTGGAGATGGGTTTTGATCAAGTGGAGCAATGTTTATGTTGAGATATTAAATATATAATAGATTGGGCAAGATCTAAAAAGAGACAAGGGAAACTTAAGTTGAGCCAGAGAGGAGTGAGTTGACGTTTAGAGTCAGGGAGAATGAGATGGCAGATCACACTTGAGTTTTTCCAGCTGTGAGGAAGCTGGGCCGACGTTGTCACCCGGGACTTTAGGTTTCCGGTGTCCGCTCTGGCGCCTGCGAGTGATTTATTAATCCTCCTTTACTCATTTCATCCCTCAGTGGCCAACCCTTATCCCTACATCAACAAGTCTCACATTCTATCCTACGATCCTACGAGATTCTACCCGCCGTCCAAGTCCAACGACAATCCCTATGTACGCCATCGGGATCCCGACCAAGACGGAGACGACCGCATATCTATATACCTAGTCCCATGGACATGGACAGGGACATGGACAGAGGCAGACAGTCAGATAAAAACTCTCGAGACTCAAATAAGACTTTCTATAGTCACACACTAAAACTAAAAGAGACCAAGGTGATGTACTACCTACGTAATACATACGCGACAAGAAGTATGTAGTCACCGTGGTGTTTAAATCCAGTCGCTACTGTGCCTCACTTGGGGAATTTTCGGTGTTGGTGTTGGTGTTGGGACTGAAGGAGACAGGAGCCTTCGTCCTTTGGACTCAATTTAGGAAAGGACAGGAGGGAAAGGGAGACAGACATAACAAGAGCAACTTAAGACAAGGGAAATGTACACAGCAACCAAGTCAAATTCTGTACCAAAAAGTGGAGAAAAACTGACGTAACTGACAACTAAATCATATGGTACATACCGAAACCGAATTTTGAGAAGAAGAAGAATAGTGAAAGATACATATTATGGATGGATTGGCTAAACCGTTCATTCAGTTTCTCAGTTGATATTTCTACTCTGTATGAAGAGTTGGGAACAATTTAAAGATGAGTCTATAATGGACTACCGGAGGATCACATCACATAGTATATAGCATGCCGGGCCAGACCAGACTAAAGTACAGATATCTATCGGCTTCGTATCGCATCTGTGTATCACATCTCTGTCTAGTTGGCGCGTTTCTCTTCTCCGTGTCATGGATTTGAGATGGACTCTCACATTTGTACATTTTCTCATCAACAAGTTTCTCGGAGAGAGTCTCATGTGGGGACTTAATATTTTCTTGTAGCTACATTAAAATGTAATAGAGCTCTCGTCCTTATCTTTTTTTGTGTAAACCCTAAATGGGAACGCTAACAGTTTCATTTACACGTTTACTTTACATTCAACAACATTGTCCAGATTTAGTGGAAATATAATCCAGCTACTTCCTTGTGTATCACAACCATACTTTCCCATTCATCCCCCGTTCTCCATATATAACTCCATATACTAATACAGCCACTCACTCAGTAGTCAGTAGTCAGACATAGTATGTATCTCTATGTAGACCCGGAGCATTATGAGCATGGGAAGGAATTCATGTGTCGCTCGTCGTTGAAATCCAAATAATTATTACTTCCTTCCACTTCTTCCACTTTCGGAGCTATCTCTCATTATGTAATAATTATGCCTCCAATTGACAAGTTTACATTTCCAAAAATTAGACAAATCTTCTCCCGTTGTCAGCCATTTAGCCAGACAAAAAAATCAGAGAAAATATCGTATAACAGTAAAATTAAGCATTTTGTACATTTTCTACCAGTATGCACATATACTGCTATTCGATATTTGATATTTTTAAATTTTCACCCTTCTACATACTTCTCAGAGTGCAGTGCAGTGTCCCGCACTCTCCGTCTTTATTAAGTTCTAATTCCTACGCTATAACGTCAAACCACACGAAATAAACGAATTGAGCCACACGCCTCAAACCCCTTGTCATGCAAAATAAATGAAGATGCGTAAAATAAGTAGCGTAATTGCGCATAGTGTATCTATATGTACAGGTATAGGAGAGAACCTTCGGTGCGGAGACGAGAGGGTTGGACTGGGGAAATCCGTCCCGGTGTAGGTTATTATTATACATGTACACAGTCCAACACTGTGTGTGCTCCGGTTTCGGTTTCGGTTTCGGCTTCGGCTTCGGCCCGTGTGTAAACAAGTCCTACACGGTGGGCACATTGACTACTAGGCATTCAAGTACCTGACTACCCACATTAAGAGATATGTCCCTGTCGTCGAGGTGGATGTCGAGCTTGGAGTAAATAATTAAAAAGTATTCGGTTATTATGTGTCCCGGACGGGAGGGACGGGAGCTACATACGGGGAGTAATGCGGGTTACTCGGGTAGGTAAGGTAATTGACATGCAAATTAAATAATGAAATGAGAAGGAATTAAAATATTAAAGGGAACATTGAGACGTAGTGACTTGGTCATCATAAAACTAACACTCGGAGTTACATTCCATGATATGTAGCTAAATTAACAAACAATGTTTCCCTTACCTTGTTCCCTAATACATTATGAATGTGAACAAAAAGTGCCTTCCCCCCTCAAAAGTTTTGATTATAATTATAATCTTATAAACACATTGAATTTAATCAGAAAATCCAAGTGCTAGACTGAGAGAGCTTTTAACACGATACATATTATTCGAGAACAAACTTTTTCCATTGACTTACTTTTCCCCAGGGTACATTATTTCGGAGCAGTACATAGTCGTCGGCGTAGTTGGCACATAGCACAGTGGCAGTGGCAAAATCTAAAGCGACCTCATCCACACACACACACACTTATTCTCTCTCTCTCTCCTTTCCCCCATATTTCAAATCACTAAAACTCAGAAATGATATCCATGCTTTTAATGCAACATTTCCCAAGTTACTCTTAGTCAATTCAAAACACACGTAGGAGCGACAGAACAGAACACAAGAGAACAAAACATTGCCTAAATATGCCATCGTCAATTTCCCCCCATCTCCCTCATATCATATCAATATATATCTCAAATATCTCTCCAACAATATCATAACTGATATCTATAGCTCCTATAAAAACTTATACTCACTTTCTATATCGCACTTAATGTACTGCCGACCCAGCCCTACCACACACACGTAGAAGTATAGGCATAGGACCTTACATACCTTTTACCTTATGTCCCTTCCATTCCGTTTGTTCAACTCCATTGTACAGCTCGAGAATGCACTCCATATTTAAGAGTGAAACAAAAAAAAATATAGCTCTCCCAATGGGTAGGTATTATAGATTGAGTCTAAAGGGGGTAACGTGGTGCTAATGTTAATGTTAAGGTTCTACAAGAAACAGGGAGTGAGTGTGTGTCTACACAGATATTATATTATTATTATGATATTAGGAATAATATGCGCATTATATCTCTATTAATCCTGTACGATAGGATATCAGGCGCAGGAGACGGGAAGCTTATTAGTTTTGTGTTTTGCTCTCGGGTTCTTTTTTCTTGTCTGAATCTGAATGCGCTCTCTCTCTCTCTCACTCGCTCGCTCTGGCGTGTATGAAAAAGGCTTTTTATTATGTCCTCAACCTCATACATTTATAGATTGTGAATAAGTTAGCAAAGGTTTTCAATAAATGACAGGGTGACATGGAAATGGAGTTGCATTCAAGTAAATATAAATCCATGTATTAGATTGATAGTCATGTGGGAGTTTAGAGCGTTTACGTTGAACGTTCTCTCTCTCTCTCTCTCCACACTCACTACGAAAACGAACGAGTAATGCTCATAATGATTCTGCACTACAAGACATTCAACATTTGAGCAGCCCACACGCTATACAATGGAAAATGGAAATGAAAAAGAGGAGAGAGAGAGAGAGAGAGGGAAAAAACGACACAGCCTGTTTTTTAATGCATTCCGCGTATGTACATTTCTGTAAGGGAGATACGTGCTTTAATTTACAACAGCAAATTCTCCGGGTTACATCTCATTGTACGACATCAACATCGACAACCGCCGCTCACAATCGCAAATCGTATCACCGTCCCAAGATTAGAAAGAGAAGAAAAAAAATATCCCAATGTATAAATCTATATAGCTACCTATATATATATACACAGGAGCTATATAGCAGAAATACATCTCAACCTTTTAATTTTATACATGACTGGAGATATACACAAAGATATAGGGACTATTTAAACCATGTCACATTTAGTACCATTACCATTACCATTACGATTACCTTTACACAAAATTATTTTGATATACTAGAGCAACACTACTACAACTCTTCATGCCAGAGTCTAACGACGTCAATACTTCAAGTCATATTATGGAAGTATGATGAGAGATTATACGCTTTTCTATTTTATTCTTCTGACTAATCATAAGTTCAAACGGTCTCAGTTGCCCCTTTCCGCACTACATCACATACCTACGTTGTGGTACCTACATGAAATTATATTCATTTTAAAATATCTATACTATATAGACTGTACCTGTACCGTCGATCCGCTCTGCGTGCATACTATATGCGTAATAAAAAAAAGTAGAGAAGTTTGTACTGGAGAGGAAGGAGATATTAGTATCGGAGCCCTATCGTACAGTCCCGAGTGTGTAGTGTATAAGTACTAGTGTGTAAAAAGCCTCTGATTACGACTATCACTATGAATAAAAATTTGAGGGAAATCAGAGAGATGATTTATACTTGCATGACTTTATATTATATTCCTTCCTATTTGTTTTGTTGACGGGTCTGAATGAAAATCAAGTCTAACGCTTACCTATGTAAGTACCTGTATATTTTTAAATAGCTATGTAGTTATGCTAATAATGGTGAGGTCGAGGGCCGGACGGACGAAGGAATTGGTTTTAGGCAGCAATTTGTTTCCATACAAAAACCACCATTTTGATTTTAATGATGTTTTTCTTTGGTAAAGCAAAATATTGTATTTACATAATTTTTTAGAAAAGTTTAAAATCTTTTTACTTGATTCAGAAAAGTGCTCAATGTTCTATTTACATGTTTTGAGAAAAGTGGAATATGTTTTATTTTGCATGTTTTTGAAATGTACAAAAACTTTAATTTGCATGTTTTTGAAATGTCAAATTATTCTTTTTACATGTTTTTGAAATGTGCAAAACGTTCTATTTACATGTTTTTGAAATGTGCAAAATGTTCCATTTACACGTTTTTTGAAAATTCAAGCAGCGGGGGCTGCCTGGGCTGGCCGCATTATCCGGCCCTGGTGAGGTCGAAGCCTACTACTGACTCCCTACCATAATCATAGCACTTCTCAGAATGATGGTTAATGGCTATGCTGATGTGTCTCCCTACAGATGTATACCTTCTTGTATAATTGTGACTATTATTATTCTTATTATTCTTGTTATTACTCCTACAAAGAGCCAATAAGGAAAGACGAAAGGAGCCATCCTCAGTCCGGGTTCCCTTTGTACACTGACTCATCAAAAATGCAAATGATAGTGATTACAATGGAGAACACGGATAATCAATCACTGCATGGGTAAAGAATACACCTGTAATCTTACTCCCATTATGCCTTATCTTATCAGACTCAAAACCACAACCAGAGAGAACATATACGTGTGTAGGGACAACATTAGGAAACATGCAATAGTACACACTGTGAGGCACAGTAGAATCTTGACTTAAACAAATCATAATTACACACGTTCATTTCATCCCTATCTCTCTCTCTTGTATTTGTATTAGTTTAATTTTATGTAGCTCATATGTATGTAGTATCACCCATTCAAGTTTTATACCCTTGTCTGAGGGTAATCAATAGATTAGAATAAATTATTTCATAACATAGTAGTACAGCAAGAGCAAGAGCAACAGCAGCAGCCCAGAGACAAACAAGAAGAAAAATTGAAATAAAAGACAGGAATCTTGTCACATAGGACTATAGGACTGCCTATATAGGAGGACAGACACTCACTCAGTCAGAGTGAAAAAAAACACACACAAAATACAAGAGTATTATTTTACACACGTACAACACGTAGAGAGACATACATTTACTCCCAACTACTACATATATTTACATGTATTCCCTCGCATTTTTAGAGACCCACAAACAACAAACAGGATTGGAACAATATTTTGTTCACACTTTAATCTTGTACAAAATTTTATTTCCTTAAAACATTACACATATTCCAATACACATGTGAGAGTTATTATTGGTTAATATTATATATTTATGAATTATTACTATTCTGATAAATATTTACAGCTTGTCCAATAATTTTAAAGCGAAAAAAAAACATCTCTCTCTTTCCCTGTGATGTGATAATTTCAAATGAGTAATGGGATGAAGTAATGAATGGCAACGAAGATTAACTGCTCCGTTGGTGTTATACTCTGTGAAAAATAAAAGACTGCGTAAAATGTTAAATTGGAGAAAGACACATTAAAGAATGGTGGTGGTGGTGGTACATGGATGGAATTGATGGAAATTTATTGAGTGTCTCAACCTCAGTGTTCGTCCTAATCGTGACTAAGTTCAAGTTGAGAGTGGTGAGACTCTCGAGCCGAAGCCAAAAGGGTTGACTGCTCTTCTGTTGAGGAGAAGGAGAAAAATGATTATGTAGTTGCTCAAGTTTGAAGTTATGTACCTACAATGTACTACATACCTATATATAGACAAGGAGAAGGCATTCGCATACTCCATTATGGATGTTGGCTGGGGGATATATACGATTATTTCGCTCTTTAGCTATTTATTTACTGGAGGAAGATTGGAAATGATCCATCTCCAAAAGAGTTTCCTTCATTGTTATGCATTCATGCAGAGCTATATAGACTGTAAATTGGAGTAGTACAAGGAGTAGTAAATATGTAGTAAATGATCTTCCTCGTCCTCGTGGAGTACATACATGGATGGATGGATGGATGGATGGATGGATGGATGACTGTGACTGTGACGCTGCTCCAAACTGTGGTTCGTGGTCTTCTGTGGTTCATTGAGGACCCTAAACTTTTGTGCACAGTGCTCTTCATGCTCCGTACATACGGCATACGGCAATCGGAGGACCCACAGACAGACTACTACACAACTCCACAGACAGAGACTACGACTACAGACTACAGATACT
The DNA here is from genome assembly GCA_949802685.1 of Dicyrtomina minuta. Taxonomy (NCBI): domain Eukaryota; kingdom Metazoa; phylum Arthropoda; class Collembola; order Symphypleona; family Dicyrtomidae; genus Dicyrtomina; species Dicyrtomina minuta. Next base: position 47,030,709 of record OX461812.1, read on the forward strand.
ATCAGGTCCCAGTGTAATGTATTATTATTATTATTGTTACACTACTTTGAGTGAGGGAAGTTGGAGGCTCGAGATATGTATCAGACCAGAGTCAGAGTCAGAGTGCTCGCTCACTGAGGCTGATACTGATAGAGGCAGAAAAAGACAGTGTATTAAGTGGAGATAGGACGAGGACGAGGCATTAGGCATTAGAGGTGGGTTGTGGGCTGTAGGATCTGGATGTGTGGATACATTGTGGATGGAAATGCCTTGGAAGGATATTTGGGAATCATTGTGTAGCAATTTGTGTCTCAGCAGGGGAAAGTAAATAAGAGGGGAATGACTCGGAAAAACATTTCCATTAACTAATCAATAATCAATCCTCTTAATCAACACAATGCTCCACATTAGTCAGTTCTTGGCTCGTAGTCGCACTCGCACTGGCTCTTCCATATTTTGGGCACTACTCATACATCCTACACGGGGCTAGATACTACATAGTATGCTTCTCAAAGAGCGAGTCAAACATTTATTAGAAACACATCCTTGTGGGTCTTCTTCGTTTTCGTCTTCATCTTCTCTCATCGCCAGCCCTATATGTAAGTCATATCAAAATTCAAAATAAAATTATGTCTGCCCAATGATAAGTATATGCATTATTGTTACAAATATAATTATACACATGACCACAATGCACGCCGTAGTAGTTTTAATATTTTCAATCATCAATCCTGACTCTCTCAAGTCTCATGCTTGTGTTGATATTTTTATTTTTATATTTGGGATTTAAATGCTCTGCAATGCGTGAGTGGAAGATGCCATGAAGAGATTTCCCAAAACTAACTCCCTAAACTTATTATTATTGGAAGATTATAAGCAAAGGAAATAATCATATACTCAGAATGTTTACTTTATCTGTACTAGGACTAGGAGAAACTCATTGTGAGATCGACACAGACACACAATCACAAACAAACACACGGTGAATGTCTCTGAATCAATAATGTGATCATGTTCTACCATTCACATCCAGACTATTGAACAACCAAAAATGCATGTGATTACATTGGTAAGTACCTAGTTATAAAGATATTAAGAATTAAAAAAGATAAAATGGATATAGGTAATTAGATATAGGTATAATCTGAAGAGAAAAAAATGGAATCTAATTCTGTTTGTGCAATAATGTTTTTTTCTGTAGGCTATATGGTGCTCTGTGGTAACTGGGCTACATGCTACATGAAGTATATTGGCTGACACAAAATAGTAGATAGTTAGTTACAAATTGTGGATGGGGATGTTGATGTTAATGTTATTGTATGAGAATATTGTAATTGTAATATATAAAAATAAATGATAGTGTAGTCGAGGAAGACAATAATGTTTTTTACATTACCCTAATGAATACTTTATGGGAGAAAAGTACAATGTTCTCGAAATGATAACAGGGACACTTAAAATCTATTTGGCTAATGTAACGTCCCGTCCCGACTCCAAATCTTATTACAGCTAATGGAGTATTTATGGCATAGTGTTACATTACATGGCATGAATCTTCCTAACCTTTTCCATTCAACAGTTCTTTTATTGACAATTCTTCATCATCATACTGTACAAATGGCTCTCTCTCTCCCAGTCACACTATACCCTATATACTAAGGAGAATCACGTAGGTACATATCCCCCTAAGAGAAGACTAATAATACTAATCTCTCCTAAATTATATCTATTTGCGTCCGCCCCGTTCTTTTTTTTTCTTCTTCGAATTCAATTTGGCAATTGGCACAGCTGAGCTTTATACCATGTAGATATACTTGAACAGACAAATAAATAAATGAAGGTGACAAATCTGAATATATATGTACCTAGATTACACTCAGTTATTGCTCTCATCCTCTATGATCAGGATTTAAAATTCAGACCAGTGACAGTGGGTGTACATATAAATTACTCTGTGAGAGTTTTGCTCATCCCGAGTCTTGTACACAGAAGCTTCTGGGATGGAGGTAGGTACATAGCTAAAACTGTGCGCAGATATTTCTCACTAGTATCAAAAGGAACGGGAATTCATGCCTAGTATATTTTTTGCATTAGGCATTGTATGTTTACAGCTCTAAATCTTCTCCACCTCGTGAGCTCCACAGATACAGATGTTTTACGGCGGGGTGAGAGCAAATGGAAATAAGAACAGGAATTATTTAAACTCTACAGATATGCCTTTGGAATCAATTTGAAATGATGTTCTATTTTATTTCTTTATTGCAATTGTGAATTATGACTGTGTAACCTTATGGCTCTCCATTTTACATTCTACAGATTTTTTTTTGATTTTCTCTCTATTGAAGAAATGCAGTGTACGGCGCGGCGGCGGCGGCATAGATGCCAGGAGACAGATCAGTGAGCAGTAGCAGGATCATCTAGGAGCCCTTTACAGACAGACTGACTCTAACTCGCAATTGCAATTAGCATTACATATGTAGTGAATAAGTGAAAACCTCACTTAGGAAAAATGAAGCCACACATGTAGGTATTTGTTTGTCTTTCGTGAGACACTTATTTTCCTTGTCAAAGTCGAGGAATGGAAGCCGAATGGAGCGGAGTAAACCCTTGTTTATTTTTTAAAATAATATTGTTCTCTTAAATCACGTTGTTCAGAACGCTCAAAAGTCAATAAGGAATTGCGAGAGCATCTCGAATGACTGCCTCAGCCTCACCCCACCCTCGTTCTGCTGAGCAAAGATAATTTATAATAGCTTTAAAAAAATCTTTTGTGCTTACGATCTGTACTTTCATATAGTAGAGGCGGATTGAATATTGTTTTGAATTATTGTAAATTGCAAAAATTCTACTCAACATAATTTTTGCTCTGAAATTAATGAAGGAAAAATCCTTTTCTATTTTCTTTTTGTAGGCCCTCACATCTTGTGCTTCATTTGGAACAAACAATGAGGAAAACCAAAACCAAAAAAACCAAAAACAAAAACAATGGAATGGAATGGGCCTGGGTTGGAGTTGGAATTGAGATTGGGATTGGAATCGGACTTTTAGACTTGGAAAGAGGATACAAATTTTTCTGCAAACTGTAAACATGCCTTGAAGAGAGTGCATTGCTCAAGATTTACGATGGGATGTATTTGGAAAGAAGGACTACTCTCTGTGCCTCTACCTCCCTACAAGTCCGACAGTGTGTAGACTTCGCAGTAAGAGTATACAGACACCGATAGATATATCAGTACCAACACCAGTACCAACTATAGGACGAGACAACAAACCAACAAATTCTTGTAGAAATGTATATATATGGGAGCGAGACAGGGAGAGAGACAGACATATTATCTACGGATTGAAAAGTTTCTCAAGAAAAAGAAAAAGAAGTCGAGCCAAAACCATAAGGGGGAAAACGGGAATGAAATATAAGTGAGCAAGTACGAAAATGAAAACGAGAGAGAGAGAGAGAGAGAGAGAGAGACATGACAGTGCAGTACAGAGAGAGAGAGATATGCATATGTGATTATGTCTGACTGAGAGTGTATGAGCTGCTATTATGCCGTGGCCGTGATTATGAATCTAGTAAATATGTTTCCGTACATTTTCATAATTCGACCAAAAATTGCCCCAAAAATGAAAACAATAGAGTAATGAAACTGTTATATTTTCTCGTTCATCATAAAGGAAGGGGAACATGTAAAGGGGGGAGTTGAATTCATTTAAGTTTAAATTTACGACTGCGTTAATTACCCAAGCATTTAGTGTTGTTCATCGAGAGAGAAGTGCCGGGGAGCCCCAAGCCTTTTCGGCTTTATAGATTATGTATGACTCGGCCCTGTGTGCCTGTGTGTGTGTACTCTCTCAGTCCATGTTCTTCTCCGTCTCTACGAATACATAATAATGTCTTGAATCTTAAATTTTCTACAGAGGACACTTCTCTCAATGCTCCCATCCACCAGAACCAGTACCCCATACCTTCCCAAAACCATAGCATACCATACATAAGGCACACAACATACCCACATTTACCTACATATGTACGTGGATAAGAATATGGAGAAGCACTTAACAGTTATACATGGACTATGTTCCTTATGTCTATGTGTGTGTGTGTGTTTACTCCGTCCATGTCGCGTCTCACCATTCATTTTCTTAAATTACTGTCCACTAATTCGATTTTCTACTTGTATTCACCATTATTAAGAGTCTGCAGGCATGATTATTTCAAAAGTCTCAGACTCTGCACTGTGTGGAGTACATACATGGTGGAGCCATTCTTATATATATAGAGAGAGAAGCTGCTTTTGCCTCACCTCTTTTTCTCCCAACTTGAGTCTAACAATGGCAAAAACGAGACAGGAGTGGAAGTCGAAGTCGACGTCGAAGCCGAAGTCCAAGTCGACATCGACAATAGTCACCGTTTACCATGTAGTCGTCGGAGTAACGTTAACTCGAGTTAGTAATCTGACATTGCAGTTCCATGTTGTAATGCTTGGAGGCGTCTACAAGTTTTAAAAGTAATATATGTATAAAGAAAAAAAAGAAGCTTTTTTTTTCTTTTCCTCTCTCTCTCTCAAAATTTTCTCAAATGAAAATTTTTATCTTGACTTTATGCGGCTCTCCTTTCTCAGCAGCTCAAAAACTCCAAGAGCGCCAGGCCAAGGAAGCCCAAGTCACTAAGGCAGTCATTATAACTAGGTACCGGTACGTAGCACAAGTGAAGATAGCCTATAGCAGTGCAATAAGGAATGACAATAGGGACGGCAAATGGCAACTGGTTAACTATAACTACAGTCTTGAGACATTGCCGAGAGAGAATTTTTACTGTAAACTACACATGTTGAGCCTCTCCGACTCCATATTATACTCCCCATCATACCATCATCATCATCATCATATCATATAAATACTTGAAGTTGGGATGCGAGAGCGGAAAAAGAAAAATATATATATGAATAATATATACAATACAAGGGATTTAAAAATTTTACATAGATTATCTGGATATAGAGAGAGAGAGAGACAATATGAAAGAGTTGAGGGGGGATACAGGGGGAAAAAAGCGGGGAAAAAATGAACTCAAAAACAACTCATAAAACATAAAGACGTGTACTCTCTTTGAAAGTTTACAAGCGGAACAAGAGAAAAACTTGTGTATCACTTTGATTAAAACACGAAAAAATATTTACGATTAAATTACAGGTTTTGATTATGGAGTACCATTAAGGGGGAGCCATTATCTGTACTCTCCGACTGCAAGAGTGGAATAAAAGGCGTGAGCAAATCTAATGGCAGAGGCTCTCTGTATGTGTGTGTGTGACTGTGTAGGCCAGATTTTAAGCACACTACCACTTGCCATCAACCACTACTAACCATTGAACATTTTGAGAGCATAATAGACATATAGGTAGAGATAATAATACATTGGGATTGGGAGTGTACATATTTATGAATATATGGTTATTATGATGGCTGTAATAAAGTACCTTACGTATATACTTATATGTTGTACAATCATTGTGTCATAAATTGACTTTTTTCCCCCCTATATATTCTACATATGGATAGATATTTATATAAAATTATATAATATCTATTTTTTTTTCATCGGAATCGTAAGTTAAGTTTTTAGTAGTGTATAGTAAATTGTAATAATTCCGGCCCAATAAATAGACGTAGGTGAACCAAGTGAGTGTCTAGTGCCATGTGAACTGATATATCTCTCTCCTTGCTCTGTAGTAGTAGTAGTAGTAGTCAATTCATAAATATGTAATTTGATCCCGTGCATTATTATGTCATTTATATGCCGTTTACCAGCCAGTTCAGCACATTCAAATGTGACATTAAATATTAACTTGACAAATTCTTTGACCCATGCCTTCCAAGGCGTTACTAGATGTCTCAGCTGTCCAGATGAGTCTCTAATTCAAATTCATATAAAAAAACTTTTTTTTACGCTAGTCTGTTCAAAGGTGTAGCTTGGCATACATACATACTCTATTTTGTAATTCTATATTCTCCGGAACTTTAGACTAGCATTTTTTTTGAAGTTTTTGTTTTTATTGTATGTAACTTCCTTTTGTTCAAATAATCTCTGAAGTATCTGTAAACATGAAGACTCCATGCTTCTCATTATGTTTAAAATGAAATACAAAATATAAACAAGACAAGGCCTCTCACGTTGTGGTTTCTGTTTCACCTAGGCCTTCCTACCTAACCTACCTACGTAGTACGCTTTAAGACGGCGACGGCACACTGGAGAGCTATAGGAAGGTATGTAACCTATGTCACACTCTGTTTCAACATTATTCCTTGTAAATGGAGTTAAAGTGCTGATATTTTTACACTAAATATATATTTCGATGTAGTGCACATTCGGGACTAGTGAATATCATTTTTCAAAATCTTTTTATTTTTTGTTTAGTTTTCAAACATGAAACGAGATGTTCCTGTACTCGTTTTTATAACTTTTACACCTACACAAAATTCTTGTCTTGGGACTAGTCAGCCATTACAACTAACTAAAAGGAAGTGTGTCTACTGTTTACTGGAAAACAAAGTGATCTGCATTAACATGTGTGAATTTACTGTTAAAATGTGTGCTACCTAGAAGAGTTGATCCACGTCAATTTTAACCCTCTTTTAGGGGCAGACAAAGGAATTAGTTTTAGGCAGCAATGTGTTTCCATACAAAAACCACCATTTTGATTTTATTGATAGTTTTCTTTGGTAAAGCAAAATGTTGTATTTACATGTTTTTTAGAAAAGTTTAAAATGTTCTTTTTACTTGATTTAGAAAAGTGCTCAATGTTCTATTTACATGTTTTGAAAAAAGTTTTAGCTGTTTTAGTTTGCATTTTTTGAAATGTACGAAAACTTTAATTTGCATGTTTTTGAAATGTGCAAAATGTTCTTTTTACATATTTTTAAAAACTGCAAAATGTTCCATTTACATGTTTTTTGAAAATTCAAGCAGCGGGCTTCCTGCGCTGCGCTAACAGCATTATCCGGCCCTGCCCTCTTCTCATACAAATTATCAATCTATAAATTGTCAAAACATTCAAATATGACTAAACATAGTTAACAAATAAAATAAATATGCAACTATATCGTACAAGAAATTCAAATTTAAAAGTGTTTGAAAGGTGGACAAACTTGCAATCCTGTAGTATAGTATTTATTTAAATCGAACATAAATATTATGTGGATAAAGCCCGCTAAAATGTAAGTTGTTTATTATCGAAATTTTTTTGCGTTCAATCCACTCCCAGTACAATGGAAGGGACACAGGTACTACAGACATAAATGTAAAATAAATTAGGAGAAAACGAAACTTTTCAATTTGAATGTTTACATAAGTTGAATTCTAAATAAACTGTCAATTCAAATAATCTCAGTGTCTCCTCCTAATAACAAATTTCAAAGTTTGGACACCCAAACTTAGAACTGTCAAACTTTTTGACTTTACATTAGGTATGTTTACAGTCCCCGACACAGACTCTCTCCCATTAAGTATCAAAATAATATATCTACGGAAATAAACTAGAGCTTTGTATAAATATGTAGGTACCTAAGTCTAACCAGAAACCAGAACCCAGAACCAGAACCAGGACAAGGACCATAGGGATATAGTAGACCTAGCAAAAATAGTGATGCAATGTAATATCCATCTTTCTTCTATACAAGCATCTCCACATAACATCAGCATCAGCAGTACAGATCTCAGTAGGAATAGAATCCAACGGCCCATAAAATTGACTTACAAAAGTTTATGGTTGGAACAGGAAAGGAGAAGAAGTAGTAGAAGAAAAAGACGAAGAAGAAAAAAAAATTGTAGTAGTAGTCATCGTTTTCGTCGTAGTCGTAGTCGTCGTCCTAGTCATCGTCTTCATAGTAGTCTGCATCTGTAGTAATACGTTGACATAAGAAGAAGAAAAAAAAAGAAGCCACTAGAGCATACTGCTTTACATATACGAACAGATTTACACAAACATCTATAAAAAAAACTTTCTTCACTGATTTTCCCATAGGATCGTAACCAGTGAAAAGATAGAAAAGTAACTACTAGAAAAGCTATTGCACACTGGAAGCAACAAAGGTAAAATACATTGCTTTTCTGATTTGTTCGTGGAGAGGTAAAAAAAAATAAAGAAACGACGACATGCATGATTTTCAATAGGAAATGTTCAACAGACAAGAGGAAGGATCCTTTGGGACAGATTTTGCAGATGATGTTATTGCGCAAAGAATAGCTCCTCTCGAACCATGTCTTTTTTCTTGTTGTCGGTTATTCGGTTCGGATCCCGTTCCTATGCTATGTATATAGGTACATGCATCCATAGACCCCCATATACCGTTAAAACATACAACCCATAAATATAACATACAAAAATCTTATTTCCATACATACTGGCAATCTAGTTATACACAGATAGTTAGCACAAGCACAAAATATGCCCCCGCATAATTTTTTTTTCTTCTTTTCGTCTTCTCTCTTTCCCGGTCGGGTCGGTGAATAAGCTTCCATATTCTATATCCAAACCACGGCATAGACACTAGACACTAGACAGTACACATAATAGAATCTAGATTCTGTAGTGTTTGCAAAGGAAACCGTTTCCGTTCCATTTTCCACAGTGAATTTCTCAAACGCAGGAGCCAGAGAGTGGAGTATACAGTGAGTGACTAAAAGTGAATTTGGCCAGATGGAATGAAATATCATGAGGATCTGAACAGATCCGAATCCGACTCCGAATCTAACTCCGAATCCGACTCCGAATCCAACGGAACAAAAGGTTTGAAATTGAAATGGAACGCTTCCCAGTCTAAAGAGTCTAATAGAGATAGCGATAGCAGGAGTAATAGTAATAGTAATAGGAGTAATATAGTAATCAAGAGTACACCAGGACAGTTTGTTAATGGAGATTGTACATGCCGAAGATTGTGTAGTTAGTTGTTTAGTAGTTAGCAATGTGGATTTAGGTAGGCTGGGAGTGAATTGATATCGAATAAATACGCGAATTTTTATGTATATACTCGTGTCATTTGGAGAGGGAGAGAGAGAGAGAAGAGGATAGACAAAGATAGAGATAACATTAACATTTGAGTTACAGTAGGAGGTATATGAGAGGAGATAAATACGTAAACACACACACAGAGACACACGTATATGAAATGGGAAGATGGGAAGTATGGAAGAGCGGAGTATCTCACTATCTCCCAGGCTATTAGGCTATGTGTGAAGAAGCAGGAGAGAGAGAGAATATCTAATATGCAGTGCAATTCTGAATGTGCAGCTCTTCTTCTATCTTGACTGTTTTGTGTGTGTAGTTTGTGGCAGGGCTATAGATATTCCTATTCCTCGGTGTGTGTGTGTGTGTGTGGATGAGAGAGATGAATGTATGAGTTTTTGGGGCCGGGTATAGAATAGACAAGTGTTACATGTGTCAGTACACGTGGGTGGGTAATGTTTGGTGGAAGGTGCGGGGTTAATAGACAGGTAATTAATGGTTGAAGTGTGTGGATAAAAGGGAAATCGTGTCTTGAAGGATTAGCATAATCCAATGGCATCCAAACAAGATGTTGGACAAGCCCCAAGACAAACTACGAACAAGTTGCGGATGGTCCAATGGGGAACTAGGACCAGCCCCATTGGCTCCAAATCGGGTCAAAGAGGAGGGTTTATTTTGAATCCATTCTCTAGAGTCGCGTTTGCGCTACCCTCTGTAACCCTTAGTTCGTTTCTATACTCACACCTGAGCACAGCTGAACAACACACACTCATGGCTTACTTTGGATACTCACCTGCTTACAACAACAATCAGGTAAGGCCAATCTTCTCCTCCAAAACTTCATCTCTCTCACACACACTGCTTCTTCTCCTTCCTTCCTAAACTTCGTAGTCGTATTTATACATACCACTCAAGAGTTACCCACATCATTATAAACATTGCACTTTACCTCACTCCATCCTCTCACAAACACACTCTCTCACGAGCTCTTCAAAAAACTTTTCTCCTCCAACCGACCGACCAACCAACCATCTCATCATCCATCCATCCAACGGGAGCTCCTCAGCCTCTCCTAAACGACAACAGTTAGTCCAATCTTTATCAACTTCCACTTCACTCGACTTGGACTCCAGGAGTCAGTCTTGAAACTGTTCCAAAGGATACGACCCAACCAAACGCACCTACTACTCCTCAATATAATCATTGTCATCAAGTCAAGGGAAATTCAAGCTCCCGTGTTCACATGATCATTAAAGTTTTCTCACCTAAAACCAACGTTCTCCACTAATTTGTTTAGATACTCACCAAAGTGTCTCGCCATCCATTCAAAAGTAAACAATTATATTCGTAGAGAAAAAATATTAAAAGAACGTCAAGCCGTGTAGTACTACTACTACTACTACCACGACCACCACTATCCGGCTTATCATCGTAATTATTATTGTTGTTGTTGTGCGTTTTGTCTGGAATATGAAATAATTCAGCTATCAAAGAACTATCTCCTCATAATAACTATTCACACTACTATCTCCTGTAGAACTGTAGAAAAGACAAACAAGATTATTTGGAGAGACCGGGAAAGAATATAAATTTTTGTGAAGTTTCAAATCAGAAATTGGAAGTCATTCGTTTTCGTTCAAGAGTGACTAGTACAGTTTTTTGTTGGAATGCTCAGCTTCTCCAGATTCTCAGTCTGCTAATCGATTGAATGTCTAATTCGAATTCCAAATTCAGCCGAGGAAGAAGTTAACGACGTGACGAAGAGCAGGAGCACGTCCGTTCCGTCAGTCAGTCAGTCAGTCAGTCAGTCGTCAATGTAAACATAAAGAAAAATATCCATTTCTATATATTAAGATAATTAAATCATTCCGTATTTGTTTTGGTTCATCCTTCATCATCATCATCATCATCATCGTTGATCGTCCATTTGAAAGGAGAAGGAAAGTGAGTGTGATCATTTTATTAGGTGAGACAGTTGACAAAAGAAAATATATTTACGTGAACGTCGTCGGCGTTGTTAAGTACTCCAAAATCATCTGTCCACGGTTTTTAATCCCCAATCCGTGATCCAGCCAGATTCACGGATTCACGACATCGAACCGACGTCAGTCGAACACGCATGTATGTGAGCGTACATCCAACGGCAGTATCATTCTTATGTTGACTGTAGGATTGGTATTTGGGAATTTCAATACCTTCTTCACACTTAACAGTACGAACGAGTCTGTTCGCTCCTCGACAGTCGAATTTGAATTTGAATTTGAAACATTGGGATTATTCCTATCTTCTGAGAGTATATACATACGGAGTGTGTCTCATTAAGACTTGAGAGAGTTTTGAGCTAAATGTTAACATGTGCGCTGCCCTGTATATGAAGGAAGGAGTCTACGATTTGACCAAAGTGGATGAGCTTCGTAATCTTGGTGCCACACAAATTAGGGTGAATACAAAGTTGATAGTGTTGTAGTGTTGACTTTTGGAGTCTGTAAACTAATTTCATTTTTTGATAGACATTGTAAACGTTGAACGTTGTGAGTCTGAGTCCGCTCCTGCATTGGCCGATTCACCTTTATTTTCAATTTCAAACTAATTTTTCTCATTTTGTTGTTGTTCTTGATTGTTTCATCAAGTATATTTACACACACAATTATTCATGGTACCAAGAACAGTTTGAGAAAGAGAGCCCCCCGGAGTCGATCATCATCATAATTAATTATTGATAGTGAAACCTGTCACTCTTAAAATAAATCACTAAAAGAAGCAACTGTTCTTTTGTACTCGAAAACAAAAAATATATTTGACTTTATTGTGTGTGGAAAGCATGCAAAAATTTATATCTATTTTATTTTACGTTTTCATCTGTATCTCGCGCCGTTGAGTTGACGTTGGTTGTATATGTTATCTACTTGTACTACGTAATTAGATTGTTGTTATACACTTTATAAAAAATAAATTGCTTGAAGATCCCCCCTTCGTTTCATTCTCTTATAAACTCCTATAATAGGTAATTTGTATTTTTTCTTTAACATTTAAGTACAGACTATTATTATTATTCTTTCAATTATTTTATATTTTCATCTATATATTTCTATTTTCGGGTTTGGAATATTGGAAGGGAAAATATATTTACTTGGAGAGTACATAGAAATTATATTTGAATATTATTCAGAGAATTATCAAGTAATATCATTATTATTAGTACACAACATTTCTCAGCTCTGTATACATCCGTGTGTGTCTGTGTGATTGTAAAGTATTTATTTGAATTTTTCTAGTCGCTGTAGATAAGTAATTATCTTTCTATTTCAATTCTTAACACACGTGCTCTGTCATGTCATTTACGGGAATATTATATGATTATATATTAATTTTATAAATATATGATCAAATGATGGCTGGATCAAATTTACAATTGTATTTATCTTGCTATATTCAAACATTATTATGCGATAGTGGTATTTTATTATTATTAGTATTACTATTATTATCTTTGACTGCTTCTTTATGTAGCTGTCCGTGGTTTTTACATTTGTCGACATATCTGTCTGTGGATGTAGAAAAAAAATAAATAATTGATTACTACTTTCGTTTGTTGGAATTGTATATTACGTATGTTGAGTTGATTTTGATGCTGATGTTGATGGATAGCGATAGGAATAGCTTGTGAACGTTAATATTTTTTTCCCTCCTCTCTCTCTCTATCTCTGTTCCTATTGTTCATTGTTGTGAATTTGTATTTGTTTTGTTGTTTCAGTTGTTGGGATCACCAAGTTCATCATCAGGCGGAATGAGCGGATCAACTTCCCCTAATGGTGTGACGACGTCACCCGGCACATCTTGCTGTGAAGGTGGCCGCCCTCTTGTCACTGACCCAGTCACGGGTCAGTCAGTCTGTTCGTGTCAGTATGATCCCACCCGTCTCACACTATCATCTTACCCGCGTCTCACAGCATATCCTCCAGCCCCATATGCCCCCACGACAGAACAAAATCCTTACCAAACCCTGGAGTCTTCAGCATTCTACTCACCTTTGGTAAGAAAGATCATAAAAGTTATTTGTCAATCTTCTCTTGTTTGTTTTGTCAAATGACGTGGGAAGATGTTTTTTGAATGTTAGACGTGTTCCATTCCATACACAATGTATTGTATGTACGGTATGTAGTATGTATGGAGATATGCGTGCATGTAAATAATATTATGTTATTGTTGCGTGTGTGTGTGTGTGTCTGTGAGCTGATGTCTTGGGTTTTAAGTATATAGGAAGCTCTGTAGGGATGTACTTAAAAGTAGACAGAGATATTATGTAGATAGGTATATGGCCATACTTCTCCTTCACAACTCGTAATCATCTCAGATCATATTTCTGAGTAAAGTTAGCTCGTCACAACTAGGACCATTATAAATCATCTAAATGAAGGAGCTATGTAGACTGTAGATTGTAGCACCATACCAGTCTCACAGTAGTTCCAGTAATGTAGCCATGTTAGTATGTACGTTATAGGAACCACATTTGGTGGCAGTATATTCGCGACCCTGGCGTAGGAAGAAGCAGACGTAGAAGTAAGCACATGCCCAAGTACCGAATATCGCATTTCAGTCTTGACACGCTCAAGGGTAACTAATGATTCACAGAAGAAACGTAATTAATCACAATTATTTCAAATAGTGTACAGACTGAGGCACTCCGTATGCCTATGTATAGCTACTCCTTCCTACTAGTCAGTAATGGTTATATTTGTTCGTTATATGGGCAGTGGAAAAAAGTTAGTAAAACACAATCGATGTAATGTTATATATCCAATGTATGTTAGTATAGACCGAGTAGAAATACAAACTATATATAAATATATATGAATATAAGCGTTACAAGAATCACACCATATCAATCAAAGCGCATTGATTTTAGTTTTTGAATTTATCTTAAAACTGGAATATTTCAGAACATACCGAATCATTAATGAATTATTTAACTTTAAATTTTATTTTGACATTGTTTTGTTCCTTCTCGATAGAACTGACTTATCATTTGTGTGGTGGTTGTGTGTGTGTGTTTTTAATAACGAGCATAAGACGTAAGACTAATTGTAAGAAAGGTTTTTCGAAAGGATATTACAGCTATTGGCACTGCTCTTACTTGCGCAGTGTGCATTGTTCTTTTGAAGGGTAAGCCTTCCCTATGTGTAGGTACATATGTGGTAGTAAAATGTTTTAATCAAAATTAGTTGAAGGCTGTAGGATTCAATGAAGGACACGAATATCTCATTGTGATTTTAGAAAAGAAAGAAAGAATGTCATTAGAATTCAATCAAGAGCGTGTGTAAGACTGTAGAGGAGTGCGTACATAGTGCATAGTCTGTGTCTGTATAGGTAAATGACGGGGCTGAGAGCTTATGAACTGCCTCAAAGTAGAAATGTCTAGCCATGATTGTCGTTGTTGTGGTGCTGCAGAGTAGCCGAAGCACTTACGCTCAGACTCGGTGGCCGGAGTATATGAGTCTGAGGGAAGGAGGGAAAAGGGAAATTATTGTCAGTCAATAAAAATATTTGAGTAGATGAGCCAGCATGTGATTTAGGAGGCTGACGTTTGTCGCCAGTAGTATTTTGTCAAATTTTTAAGGATGTAATTGAGGGTAGTAGATAAAGGCGAGATAATAAGGAAGGACTGAGAAACGGTGTAATGGAGTGAGTGAATGTTTGGTAGTTAAATGGTTTGAGACGATGTGCAGTCTTGATATTAGTGACAGAAAAAGGAGCCTGCTATGCAGGAACGGTAATCTGAGGGTTTCTTAGATATTGAAACAATGTTTTGCGTGTGTTCGAAGTCGAAGATGTGAGGTTTTGTTGGTTATGTGTCTGGAAGGACCTACCTAGGCAGTCAGGCAGGGCAGTGGATTGAGGACTTGAGAGGTAGGTCCTAGGTATATAGTCTCGAGTCTAGGCTCCGCTCGGGTCCCGTGCACAGTAAGTGTATGGATAATGGAAATGGATAGGAAGAAGGTAGGATGATGAACACACGGAGATACATAAATATGATCCAGGACAAATGGTTTTAGTTGGAGTAAAGTGAGTGAGTGAGTGAGTGAAGGATGGTGTATGTTCGGAGATGTATGCATGGAACACGTAGTTACTGGAGTAAACAAGTGATGTACATTGTAGAAGATAGGATGTGATGGGATGTTATTCGTGAATGGGATCTGTTTGTCTGATAATGGATGTGTTTGTTAGGGTGGGGCGTACGCTGGTCTGAAAGAAGGGAGCGGAACTGGCGACGTGTCATGCTGGCCGAACCCTGGGACGCTTCAGTCCGGCTACTATCCATATGATCCGACCTTCGCAGCAGCATACGGGTCAGTTTTTCAACCTCCTGCTCATTGCTACCCCATACTGGTCACATGAAATTTCATGATCCCACACACTGACTTTCCCAAATTAGATTAGGGAACCACTGCCACTGCTCGCTGACTTTACTGATTTATTATGACATCGTTCATACCCCCCTTTCTCTCCTTCTCTTCATAACTATTTTTTTTGGAGGACTTCTTCCGACTGAACTCTACTGTTCTGTAGTCTCCGTTCTCTCTCTCTCTCTCCTCTCACGGTCCATTTTACTATCACACCTATTATCATTTTTACAAGCAATGATTGGAACAATCCGACTCATGTCTGGATTCTTTAGATTTCCACAAAGGGTTACAACCTCATGAATTTTTAATCGAATTAGTGGTATCCCGTAACAGTATGATACCACTTGTTGTTCTTTATATTTTTTTATATTTTTTTATTCTTGTTAATCTGGAAGGATTGTATTTCATATCATGTCTAAATTTTACCTTGAGAATATAAATTTTGCCCTATCATCATCTCCTCTCAAAGATGGTTATAGATTATATCTGGTCAAGACAGCCGTAGAACATTAAGTTTTATCACAGGGAAACATGAAGAAAGGAAAAAAAAATCTTTATTTTTTTAGTATACATCTATATATACACCTATACTCCACTCTTCCTATCTTGTTCCATAAAAAATAATAACAGAACGATGTTAACTATTCAATTTGTAGTTTTATGACTTTTGACTAAGGTTATGTTTGACTAGTTCGTTTGATTTATCTTTTGATTGTTCAACTAGGATGCATTCAACACACAATGTTATCTCGTTAAAAAAATTATTATGCAATTTCTTCAAGTTATTTTTACTTGGGTGAAGGTAAAAAGAATTTCCTAAATTCATCTCTAAATCACTAAACAAATTTTTACCTTCTTCGCACTCAACCGTTTAAATCATTTTTGCTTAATTGGATGAAACTGCACTCCTATTAATAATACTACCTCGTCTTCAGTCCACACTCAGCAGACTCCACGCAGTACGGAGAGCCTCACAGAGTTACAGATATCACTACTAAAATAAAGAGAGATACAGAAAAAAAAGGTTCAATTTCGTTCAAGATTTTGATAGGGATAACGATAGTTCAGGAAAGTAACCATGACGAATGGGAAAATTATAGTGAGAGCCAGTCACTGACTCTCCACACTTGTTATAACCTTATACTCTCCCCCATGCGTGTGTATCAATTGTATATATACACAGAAAAAAAAATCAAAACTGAAAAAAAGAGAGAGAAAGATGAAGATGCTATGGACTCTATATACCTATAGGGATATATATATATAGTCTGTACGTGGGCACATTATCCATAAATATATAGGCGGAACATAATGGGCAAAAAAAATAGAAGGAAGGAGAGGATGAGAATGGCATATCGGAACACTTGGAACACTAGTAAAAGTTATACACAAGCGATGGCCATAAAATTGAGAGATGTATGTGTGTGACTCGGAAATGCCCGGGTAAACCAGCGGAAGCCAACTTAGAGGAAATGCATTAAGGGGAGAGATTTTAAGTGGGGTCACAGCAGGGAGGAAATCAAACGACATAAAGGGTTACTACGACCATCTCTCACACTTGTGAAAAGGACTTCTCCTCTCTCCTGTACTTTACTCCCTAGCACCAACAAGAATAAAACCCTAAGAATACCTTTTCCTCACAAGTATCTGTAGATTGTAGATAGTGGGATAGGCTACTAGGCACTCTCTATATAGACTTTTAGGACAGATAGAGAAATAGCTCGAAACTAAATACTGAAAAGAATCTGTAGCAGAGACAGACAAACTTTTTCCATACACTTCTTGAGAGAGACAGAGAGGCAGAAGGCAGATGATTCCAGTGGCATTGTCAAGACTGAGCTCATTTGCCATGCAAAACAGAAAACCGAGCTTGTTGACAAAGTTTACTAGATTCTCCATCTAGTTTTTTTTTAAATTGAGCTCCTAAGAACATTTCCGTATGGCTTTTAATTACGAGCTTATTGTTTATCTGAGTTGGAAGTCTCTCTCTGGTGCTTCTTCCATTATTGTAGAACCCATCGTTTTATTTTCAAGGCAGTTAACAGTGCGTGACACGTTGGGGAGTCAGTCGTCAGGAGTAATAACTAATAATGTAAATAGTAAAGACCTACTACTATGTGACTACGTATGTAGTAAAAGTAGGTAGGTACATGGGACGAATGTGGAAAGTATGGTAGGATGGTAGGAGTCATAATAATACAGTCAGGTTACTACATTGCCTCTCCAACTAAGAAAACATTTCACAGGCGTGAATTATGCTCATACTACTTGTGGTTTTACATCAAGTAAGAATTTGTTTGACGTCGTGAACGATGTGCTAAATTGTGAGATTACTATCTTATTATGATTTTTTAAAAAAAATATTATATAAAACATTTTATGACTCTTTGAGTCATCCATTTGCTACAGCATTTGGTAAGTCGTAACATTATATATTTGGAGTAATAACGATGTGGTAGCAGTCGTCGAATTAGATTCAGAGTAATAATAGTAATAATAATCGTAATAGTTAATAGTTTGTTGTGTGGTGAGGAGAAGTATAGTAATTATGCCTAGGGCGGCGGCGAGGTGGGTGGGGGAGGAGGGGTGGGGGGTATAAAAAAAGCGTTGGCTTCTTTCAGGCATCATATGTCAGGATATATTATAATGAAGTTGAGACTGTTGAGTTGAGTTGAGACGATGACGGTTGTGAGTGAAGGAAGTTGAAAGTAGGGAGAATTAGTATTAGCTATGCGCCTTTACCTACACACACACACAGAGGAAAACACAAGAACAAGAACAACACATCAATTTCTACATTTTCATAGAGGATTGCATGACATGGATTGTAGAAAAGTTACAGCTGTAGAAGGCTGGAAGAACACCCCTTTGAGAAGGTTCTCTAATAACTATATTACTCCCTCTCTCTCTCTCTCTCTCTCTCGCTCTCTCTTCCACTTTAATACTTATTACACTTTATTACTAACTTACCTGGAGTCTATAATACCTTGGCTAATAAATAAGTACACGTATCGACATTGGACCTATACCTCCTGTATAGGACACTATACCTCCCCGTCTCTTTCGCACATAGCGTCCTCATTCTATCAATCTCCCGAGAGATAATTATATGTTCTGCGTGAACGAATAGTTATAATTATGAAATTGTTTCATGTGGTCAGTACGGTGTATTGATGTGCAATTAACTTATCACCGAATGAAGTGATAATGACTGTATAAAATGAGCATTTTAATATAATAATACAGTATAATGATGATTTTTTGATGGAAGTCAGGTTGGGCAACCTATAATCAAATCAACTGAGTCCTGAACTGTTATTTTTTTTTCTCTAATGTTTTCTTTCTTTCCCTTCTACATGTGTTTTTTAGATATGGGGGTGGCTATGATTTGGCTGCACGGCGAAAGAACGCAACCAGAGAGTCCACCGCGACACTCAAAGCATGGCTGAGTGAACATAAAAAGAATCCCTATCCTACCAAAGGCGAGAAGATAATGTTGGCAATCATCACCAAAATGACTTTGACCCAAGTGTCCACATGGTTTGCAAATGCAAGGCGAAGACTCAAAAAAGAGAATAAAATGACTTGGGAACCAAAGAATAAGACAGATGATGATGACGATGATATCAAGGATGATGACGGTAAGTCACATGAGAGAGACAGAAAATTCTTTTCGGGTCCATTCGCTTCCTATATATTATATCCGCTCTAAGTCTAATGTATACAAGGAGGGAGCTGGGGCTCCGGCTCCGGCTCGTGCGACGTGAAATGGAAGTGCAGTTCAAGTCAATGTTTGTCTGTGTATGTGTGTGTCTAAAGCTTAAGCTGTCTCATATAATTCGCAACTCTGTCCATGCGTCATATTTGGGCTATATTATGGTGAGGCTCCAGTATCTGTGACAACATAATGTAGTGACATCAGAAGGATAAACTAAGTGCGTGGTGCATTTTGATTATTACATGTTGAGAAAATCAAAGTTAGGGTTGTTGTGCTCACAAGATGATAATACGAGCAATAATGTAGACTGTGAGACGAAGGGTAAAAGCTTCTGTCTCCTCGTCGTCGTCGTCCTCTCCTGTCGCACGTACTCATATCTGGGAACATTATTATTATTATTATTGGGCATAGATATATGGGCAGGGGACAGAGATGTAGATACCTGAACTGGAATGGACGGGAAGTGTGGAAGTGGGAAGTGTTGGTTGGGAGTTGAAGTTAGTTTGGTTTTTGGTACATTTCGGCATGGGCTTCCACTCCCGGTCGGAGATTTGGTCGTCTGCCTCTACGGGGACGTTAGGAGTGGTGGTGTAGTGAGTAGTAGTGAGGAGTAGTATCTGTCTCAAGCTGGAGTATGGCACGCTACGCGGCTACGGACTGGGCGGTAGTTAATATAGAAGTTGAGAAAGAGTGTTTGCATTAGCTAGGGTGAGTAATGCGGAGATAAAGGGTAAGGGTTAGACACACAGAGGATTACGGGATCCCCTTGGCTCATACTTCATCAAGGATTACTTTCATCCTCGTCTCTCTCTCTCTCTCTCTTTTTACTGCCACTCAACCATACACAATCAAAATCACGTAGACGAGACTGGAACGCGCTAGGAACTCATTGTATTTCCATTGAAAAAAAAGAAATCAGATAATGGAGATGAATATGTACTTCCAGTGGATTAGAGTAGGGTCTATTCTTTCTACTTTCTAAGCCAAGTCTCACATTCACATGATGTATAAATTGCACGCACCCAAAAAATATCTACATAATCCGTCTTTAATCAAAATGTGACACGTAATTGCTATGACTTTTTAAACCCGGCTCACGGGAAGGAGGGAAGGGGAGGAGGGTGACGGGGATAGTGTGTAGAGCCTCTGTCTCTCTCTCTCTTTTCTGGTAGTTTGGGTGAATGTGTCGAATAAATTGTCATATTATATAGCTCAGCGTTAAATCAATTGACTAGAAAATATGAAAATCATAATCGAATTTGTAACTGGGTTTCCCTTCATAGATGTACATATGTAGACCTCATACCTAAAGTCATGGTATCTCCCAGACTTGTCTGATCTGGGCTTCATATTGATGGTGTTTTGGTGGAGTTGAACTCGGAACTCGGAGTTTGAGCTCTATCATCTCCTCTGAGGATGAGCAGTTATCCGAGATAGGACATTGTGAGACTTAACGTTAGATGAGACAGACTTGCTTTGACCTAGGAAATAATGTCGGGAATGCAGAATGTAGGAAGTATTTTTTTGGGTGTAAGTTTAACATAATTTGACATGTGTGAGCTCATCTGCTCTTCCCTCTCCACACAAATCCTTTCCTCCTCATCACTCTGTAACTAAAGCTTGATGACTTGGACTGCGTAGCTTGACAAAAGTTGTGCGAGCACTGTAAGCCAGCTTAATTAGTGGAAGTTGAATGTAAATGAGTGTGTGTGCGTAGATAAGGTAGTAAGTAGTCTGTATGTATGTGAAGTAGTCTCTTGTAGTTTTTGGTTGATGGAGGAGACCGAGTTTCTGTAGATTGACTGAAACAAAAAAAAACTTGTGTGTGATTACAGATGACGACTCCTCTCATGGTCCATCCTCATCTCCTGGACTAACAAATAATAATTCAATAGGGGTAAAAAATGACCCTTCAAGTGACCTCAAGTCAGACTGTGCAGCCACCTCTAATAAACCAAAGATATGGTCACTGGCTGACACAGCCGCTTGTAAAACCCCACCACCCCAACCACATCCTCATGCTCTCAGCCATGGTCATCATTTGAGTCATGGTGGTCATCATCACAATCCTGGCCATGGTCATGGTCACGGTCCTCATCATGGACATCCACCTCCGCCCGTCACATCATCCTGGAGCTTTGCACTCCCCTCATACCGCTATGGAAGTTTTTTAACACCGGTAGCCTCGGATGGAGTGGAAACCCCGCCTCAAACCCCGCCCAATCTTAAAGTGCCCACAATGCTGTCTGGAAGTTTGTCTCACTTCAATCCTAATGCTGCCAATTCTTCAGGGTTGACCTCATCAACTGACCTCACTACAACTGCTTTCAAGCCTGTTCTCAAAAGGTGAGCTAGAAATGATAGTAAGGAGATAGAGAAAAAAAATTAGAGAGAGAGAGAGAGAGAGAGAAATCAAATTAAACAAATCAAGTTGAGTAGTTATCGATGATAGTAACGGAAGCCTTGTTGCAATTCATGTTACATCCATTACGCTCCATGCATTCCACACCAGACAACACTTTAGTATTGCAGTATCCCCTCCAATTCACATATTAATCGCTTCTGTAGACATTCATAGGCATGTAATGCAAACATTATACACAGACGACTCCTAAACACCTTATAACTAAATGTACACAGTACGCAGTATCCACACACAAACCCTCACTAATTTTTTTTTCTCTTCTTCTTCTTCTTCTTCTCACATCCAAATCCAACATTCCTTAGTTTCATTGGTTAATCAGAAAAGTCGTCAAGGAGATATACTCTCGGACTTTACATCCCTCTATATCTATATCTATATATCTCCCCTCACATTATGAGTTTAAGTTTTTGAGCTTCGACTATAACGACTCGAACAAACGAAGAAACACATGTAGAGATGATAAGGCCAATGTATATACGAATTACGACTACGAACCTACGAAGAGTACGAAAGGAATCACACATGGAATCGAGCTTGAAATGCACCATATTACGTACACACGGAGAGTCTGACTCGTCCAAATCCCTCACACATATTATATTATTCCACGAGAGAATCTGTGTAGTTTTTGAAGACATGGATTAGGCGAGAACACATGTACATAAATTTCCACGCAGTCTCATAATGTATCTATATGAAAAACTGGTTTAACGGACATCAAACCAGTTCTCTAATCCTAATTAATTCACACTCTCGTGAACATTCAAGAAAGCTATTGTTGAGAGAGTCCCACGTTGATGTTTCTATTTTGTACCGTGACTGGCGTGACTTTTTAATTACCCCACCTGAACAGTTTTCAATTATAAACAGAGAGAGAGATACTCCTCACAATTTATTTATATGAGCTCTCCTTCCACTCCAACAATCAAATAATCCATAAATATGAGGGGAAGACTACACTCAAAATACATATTTATAACGATTATGATTACGATATTCTCTCTCAAAACATTAATTGAAAGGAAAAAGCTTTGACAGTCCTCGTCATCATATACACACACAACCGCACACACAAAAAAAAATGCACAAAGGTAATGATGAAAAAAAAACAAAAACAACATTGTAATATTGTATTGGATGTTGTATTTGTCTATTTGTATGGTTGGAGAGCATTCATAAGATATTTACTGTAGATTTATTTTTAATGAGGAAACGCCGAGCTCTGTTTGCGTACATGAGGGCACTCTATGTACTCTGTACATGTTCCTCCTCTTGTTTAATTGAAGCTTACAACTTTTTCCAAACTCATTTGCACTTTAAGTTGGATATTGAAAGGCAAATACTAACTCAAGTTTTGAGCTGAACATGAGTTCTCAAGGATTAGAAGGAGAGAGAGAGCGTCGGGCTGACTATTAGCGTTCCAACTATATCAAAGATCCCGTCATTGATACCTCCACTCATCCTTGTAGAGCAAACG
This sequence comes from Dicyrtomina minuta, assembly GCA_949802685.1. Classification (NCBI taxonomy): domain Eukaryota; kingdom Metazoa; phylum Arthropoda; class Collembola; order Symphypleona; family Dicyrtomidae; genus Dicyrtomina; species Dicyrtomina minuta. The sequence continues at coordinate 47,053,711 of OX461812.1, forward strand.
GAGGAAGCCTCCTCTCGTTCTCGTCTCTCTTAAACTCTCCGTGCGTACAGGAGATATCACTGTGTCGGGGCTGAGTCAATTTAAACCAGTGTAGGTAGTAGGTTGTGGCGAGATGATGGTAGATTAGTAGCTTCTGTATGTACCTACCTACATAGGGCTCAACTTAAAAGTATTCTGTCCTAATAGGATTCCATACACACACAAGAAAAGGAAGAGAGAGAGAGAGATAGAGACACTCAATGGACCGGACTGAATGCATGCATAATTGACAAAGAATAACAGTAAAAGTCAATGGTTTTTTTTGTCGATTTGGTTTTGGTTCTGGTTTTGGTTCGGGCTGTGGCTTGACTGTTTTGGTTTTGTGAAGCAATGTTTGCATGTGTACAAGGAGGGTCTTCATAATAACTATGATAATCATACGAGAGAGCATATAGCAAGGGAGAAACACAGCAAGAGGGAAGTGAAGAAAAAGACTCGATGCACATTTGTATTTGTATCTGTATCTCTGTCTCTCTCTCTCTCTGCGACTCTTGTTGTAATATAGTAGATTGAGTGAGAATCACTCAGAGCTTTTCAGTTATTGATTCTATTAAAATGTATATACAAGTCGATTGTATTGTGTTCTTAGTGATTGTGATTGTGAGACTCTCTGGTTTGACTGTTGAACATTATGTTCTGGGTGTACGAGTTCACACTGGAGAGTGACATGACAAGAATTATTAATATTTGAGCGACAGGACAGCAACTATGTAAACTTAATGATAGGACAAGATGTAATCATCCTGAAGGGAAAAATGTACATAAACCTTCGGCGTAGCTACACATGTAATATTTGATTGTTGTCATTGGGCTGATGAGTGTAAGTGTGATGTTAGTATCCGTTTAAAAAAAATTGTATTTTTTTCCCTCAACGAGACACATACACAAGTGGAAGTAGATGTGCGTAGTATATTATAGCAATAAGTTGGGCATGGCTCTACGCAGCCCAGGTAGGTAGGTAGGTAGGTACAGGTACTTACATAATTATTTGAGGGCAACATATTAGCTGGATGTTCTCGTTTTTGTTTGTCTGTGTGGAGAGACAGTGGGCTGGGTGGAATCATATTCAGACTCTCTGTGTAGTACATGTCAGGATGTGTCATGTTGGACTAATACTAAATACTAATCCAGAGTAACATGTATTCGTATTCGTATTCGTAGACGTGTGTTCGCTCTCGTACTTTTGTATATTCGTAGTCGTTTTCGTTCTCCTATCCCTATCCATACATACCTATAGGTACATACGCTTCCTCACGCTTCATGTTATTTCTCGGTACTCGATGTCCATGTTGATACGTGGGTACACAATGTAATGATGATATAATTATACATCGCCTATTTAGTGTCCTAGTATTGGTTGTTATATTGGTTTTTGGATTCTTGATAAAGGTGAGAAAGATAGATAATGAGTTTTTGTGTTATTTTGGCAGTTCATCGGGGGGGTTCTGTGTGTGACGCGGACTCATCCAGTCGACCCACTTGACGTGTATGATGAGATAACAAGGATCAAAGTTTGCACTTGACGACTGAATGAGTGAGAAAGAAATACAGACACAGAGAAACAGAGAATAGGATAGAACAGAAACTGAATAATGGTGATCTATATGGGAAATGGGAGAGAGGGACGACGACGACACATACAAAAAAAATCGAAGAAATTGGAGGAAGAAGAAGAAGAAACAACACAAACAACAGTTAAGTCTAGGAGAAGTAGAAGAAGGTGAAGAAGCAGCGTACAGTATAGAAAGGAAAGCCCAGTGAGTGAGTGACCACCCTGTGATAAATAAACACGAGAAAGAGAGGGAGAACGGAGCCCCACAATATGACAACACACTGAAACTGACCGAACGAATGCAACAGTGATGAGAACAGTGGATGGAGCGAGAGTATGAAGATTAAGATGAAGACGGAGCATAGACCGCAGGACCAGGACCAGAACCAAAACCAGACAATGACAGACAATCCAAGTATCCAAGTACCCCCAGAAAAAAAAAGAATCAAAATGAAATAAATCAGGAATAGGGACAAGGAAAAGACGAAGTCGACATCGGCTTCGACTTCGACTTCCAACTCCGTTGAGGAGAAGAAGAAGAAGAAGACGATGAACGATGAATACATATATATATTAAAAAACGATGAACAAAAATTAAAATTGTTTTTTTTTTCTGTTTTTTTTCCCTTCTGAGCTATAGCGATGACGAGAGAGAGAGCTGTATCGTGCGTGTATGAATTTGAACATAATATTAATATAATAATAATACTATATATATAATAATAATAATATAAATAATAATAATATTAATGATAATCTAAGAACGTCTATACTAAGACCGAATACTCTAATGAGAGATGCTTATGCGCTAATAAAGAGCGAGAGAGTCGTGACAAGCCCAATTAAACTAACTTATGAGTTGGCACACATATTATTCACACTCAGCGAGAGGGGAGCTCACATACACACAAATAGCTACTATCTAAATTCTATACTATACAGAAAACAGAAAATATCTATTCATCATGATTCACGTTTTAAAACCAACTCCAAATCTACATATACATAAATAGAGAGACCTATAGTATATATAAAAAAAACTATATAGAGTATAGTAAGTCACTACTCCCTCATGCATAACCCATACCTCTATAACTATATATATTATACTATATAATTACTACTACTACATATATATACTCTCAAACTATTACTTTCCTATATACTTGAACTAGCTTACTACTACTACTACTACTAGCTATAATTAGATATATTATTAGCACTTAGTACTTACTCACTCAGTAGAGACTACTTATAGGACTAGAACACACATTTACTACTACAAGCCTGATATTTATTTACAAGCTCAATGGATTAGATGACATGACGTTTGTGTAAAAACTCTTTTCATAAAACTTTATTCTTCAAAGTTGTTGAGCAAAAAGGAAGCGTAGGTACTTACATCCCAGAAAGAAGAACATACAACATTTTTAGTCATTCATTCACCTAAAAAAAATACAACTGTAAAACTGTATATATAATAATATATATATGTATCTATACACACACAAACTACTCCTACAATATACATAAAAAAAATACCTACTTACCTACCTTACCTTTTATTCCTACATACTATACTTAAACAATTTTAGAGTCTTATACTTATATATAAATAATTATAGATATATTAAGTAAACACACATATATGATAAAATGATATGGATATGGATAATGGATAGTGGATATTATATATGATACTAGGCTAGACTATCAAATCAAGACTACCTATATATAATATATAGTCGCTCACCTAATGCCATTCAATACGTACATTATATGTATAAGAACATATACTAGTTATACAATTTATTAAAAACCGATACAAAAAAATAAAATAAATAATAATAATATATCTATTATCCTCCCGCATATTCGTATTCGTATAAACAAACATAAAAAAAATACAAGAAAAACCAACACATGTAAATATTCAACTACATATTTAGTAAAAACTGTGTAAAAATGTACCGCAATCAAAAAAAAAACGAAAGAAAGATAAAATATTTAAACTGAGCATCTATTATGTTTTCTGTTTTGAAAATATTATTTGACATTTGACGTCATTAGCATTAACCATTAACCATTAGCATTAGCATAATAATAATAATAAATAATAATATATCCTTTTCGTTTCTCCTTATCACTGACTATAATGGAGAGTCTGGAACATAATATTATACATTAACTAAAATATTGGAGAGAGGGAGAGGAAAATGTTGACTGTGAAGATGACAAGAACGACGTGGCAAAGTCAAAGTTAGTTTTCAAACTACGAGGAAATCTCTCTCTTGTAGACTACATTTTGTGAGATGAGGACCTGTAGTAATTTATAGTAGGAAATATGAAATGATTTCATGTCAATATAATATGATCCTATGGGCTCATTTGATCCTCCATGCATGGACATGAGAGCTCATTGGAATTGGACGGAACCAGCTGGATAATTCTTTCCACCTAATTCATAACATTCCACAAACCCCTGGATATTCATAAACATTTCGAAATTGTTGAGTGTGAGCAAATCTCCCGTCGTATCATCATAAATTCCATTGGGTTTTTTCTTATTTTCTGCCTCCTCTCTCCGTCTCCCCGTCTCTTTTTCTGACTGATATTCTCTCTGTTTCAGTCTGTGTGTGGGTCGCCCCTACTACTACTTGTGTACTGTATTATTGACGGACTGAGTCTCATCCTTAATGGACGGACAGCAGGCAAGTGATACATATTATATTCTGCTACCTACTGATACTGCCTTACCTAGCACATCATAAAGGGAGTAGTGATATATAAGGTGGGAAAAGGATGGATCGTACATCGTCCCGTATATTGGATTGCATTAGACAGGGAGTTGGATTTGGATTTGGTTTTTTCTGGAGACTGTAACCTGTAACTGTGAGGGTCGCCGTTGAGTTTTACTGATTTCTTACCTCACTCTAAATTCAATAAGTTATATTGTAAGTTACAGTGGTGTACGTCATCATGTTGGGAAGGCACTTTGTTTGGTTGTCAGGAGTCTGGGTGACATGGGATGGATGTCGAGCGGAGGAAGAAGTGAATTTATGGAAGGTGGCAAGGAAATGCTCGAGAATTAGGTAGCATCTGTTATATACTGTTACTTTACTGCCCTCATGTTCAACTTAGCTACAGATATCACATCACACACACACATACAGACACATACAGACAAACACAGGTCTACTCTGTCGGAGTCACTATCGGAATCGGGAGTTGTCTGAGCTGGGCTACTGGAGATAGGAGGAGATATGTAGCTCTTGAGATCCCAATAGCTAACCTATGTATATATAAATCCCACTCAAGACTCAAGACATAAGAATTGAGCCAAAAGGCAGATCCAGTACGAATCGAATTCCAAGTCGACTTCATCTCTTGAAAATGTGTGTAGGGATCGAGGAAGCATGTTCGGAGCGTCGTGAGAGTGTAACCTATAGGAGAAGTGAGAGTGAACCCATCTACATCTACATGCTTACTCACTCACAACACTACTCCCAAGTCCGCCGATCCACGATCCACGATCTCGTTTTTCGTTTTCGTTTCCCTTCCCCGTCTTGGACCTGGACTGTTGGACTTGGACGTGGCTTGCTTCTGGATTTGAACTGGAAATAGAGGAAATAACAAGAAATGAGTTTGTGTATTATTTGGTGAAGTGAGTGCTTCATTCTGTGTGTGTGTGTGTGTGGATGTGGATGTGTTCGCTCGTTCTCGTTCTCGTCCTCGTTCTCATGTTTCTTCTCCTCGGTGTGTAGTAGAGTAATGCACGCTGTGTTCTTTGATCTGTTTCTCTGTATGTACACAAAGACGGAGATAGATTTACAGGGGAGATGAGAAAAGCGAATCTAGAGAAGTGAATAAGAGTTGATCTCCGGTCGGTTAGAGTCAAAATGTCACAATAGAAACGGTTTACTCCATCGATTTTCTCTCTCTCTCTCTCTCTCCTGTCGTCTCTTTCACTTTTCCTCCCTCCGTCGTCTTCCCTTTCCTTCCAGGCTATAGGACTCTCAGCATCTCCCTGTCTGTCGCTCTCTGAACCAGAGCCAGAGAGCCATGGCCAGAACATAGAACGAGACTCCTCACTTACTTTTGGAACATAACATGAAGCTTTCAAAGTTGGAAGGAAAAAGGAGCCAGGAGCAGCAACAGCAGGAGTAAAGTCCTATCGTCATCGTCGTGGTGGGGAATAAAGTGAGCATTTGAGAATATTTGCGTGGATATAGAGTCAGCAAAAGCGATTTCCATTTACTGTCTTACTTATCCCTTTTTTCCCTATGCTCTGTCTATACCCACATGTGCACTGGAACTAGGTACATATTCCTATAGAGACACTACTACTACTACTGGTATTTCATATCTCACTATATATCCTTCCTACAGTATTAAATAGCCATATAGTCGATAGGCAAATAATAGTATGTAACGCCAAATCCGAGGCCAAGTGAGACAATCTTCTTGGGCTATCTGGAGGTGTACATGCTGCAATCATATGATGATCATGGACTCATGCTAACCTTCCCATTTTGAAGCACTCAACGGATACGTCTTATTGTTACTCTCATAGAATCCTACCTACATAGATTTATTATGTAAGTGTAGGTCGTAGGTAGGGACTACGACTCCCATTCTTTACTACTATGACGGGGTTTCTATTTTTCTACAACATTCACCTCAAGAGCCTCGGAATCCAGGCTCATGTCCAAACTTGTGCAGTACATACTCGTCCACGTCCACATTTCCATTCCGTACAGCGTTCCTCCTCAGAAAATCCATTGGCCCTTTCCACACACTCAGCACTTTACAGATGATGGTTTTTTTTGTCCATCTCTCGATAGTATCATCATCCGTACTGGTACTGGTTCTGGTACTGGTTCTGGTTCTGGTACTGTGCAGTAGTGGAGAAATTCAGCTCAAATCAAGTCAAGCTAAACCGATCCAAACCAAACGAAAGCAAATGAAACTCAACTCAGTCCTGGATTTCTTCAGATATTCACTCCTCACATATTATGATCCTTGTTCGTTTTATGAAGATAGTCTCTTAAGAGATATGGTCAAAGGAGCTAAAGCTATAAGCATTGATTCCATCACCTCTCTCTCTCCTTTCCTCTCCCCCACTCTCCCCCGCTCATAAAAAAAGGAGAGCAAAATGGGAAGTGGATGAGGGAAACAATATATGATAGAAATAATATCGCGTATTAGTAATATAGAATGCACATAGTCACTTTTCTTTCCAGTTTTTATTTGACTCAAATTTTTGAGGGTCCCTAACGTATTTTAATATACCATCTAAAGCTATCTATATATACTAGAAATAAAAATATCCCTTGACTTATTTGGAAATGATTTCATCATTTGACGGGGCGAAGCATAACAGTATTATGTTCAGTATAGAAATATAGAGATTACCACCAAACCAAAACGGTTCGCAATATATATAAATCATAGAGTAAATTTAGAGACCCGTGATTGCGATTACTACGAGCTTACATTGTCAATTGAACAGAAATAAAGCACAATGTTCATAGTTCATTCCATATTACGATGCTCTTCGATGATCTGGTTCTGGTCGGGTTTTGACTTTGAGTTGAGCAAACTGTCTTTCAATAATTTCCAATGAAATCATAATAATGTAATGTGCAGGCAAGGTTGATATGGTCCATATAGTCAAAAGTATATAGTTGACAGATGATGATGTTTTCAACAAAAAATAAAGTATTTACGATTAATGATTGGATTCGGCTCCTCATAAAGTAAAGTACTCGGATGTATTCTAGTCTTCTTATCACAAATTGAAATACTTGTTCGCAGGCAATCATTCTAAATAAAGGCTTGAGAATTACACTGCCCGGCACATCTGTGTGTAGATTGGAGAATAATAATAATAATTTGTAGACACGTTGAAAATTCAATAGGTATGTACTACATACGAAAGTAGTCAGATTACATAATAGAAGAGAGTGTCATCCTCTATATACGTATTTATTATTTAATTTTTAATTTCTACATCAACACCATAATTGACATTATACTGACAACGACAAGATTAAACTTGTGACTTTTGGTTCTCCCTGTGTGTGTGTGTAGTGGTGGTTGTCTTTCAAATCAGAACTCAAATCAGCCTGAGAACAGTGCTCTGGACTGATTTCCAGAGCCCATTCTATTTTGTCTTGTCTCTCTATTTCTATTTCATTCCCAATCCAATTGGAATTGATTGATAGGCTCCATTGAACCCTGAACTATCAACTATCAATAAGTAAGCAGGACATTAATATATGTATAAATAATAATCAAATAAATATTTCACAATTAAACATGATTTTTTTTCTCTCTCTCGATAAATCTATAAAACTGCCGCAGTCCTATTATCACATCTCATATTGTCAATTTTTAATCCTCAAGTGTTGAAAATGTGTGTTTGTAATAACCTAAATTGATTAGCCGGCAATCCAAAGAGTAGAGGAACGACAAGGAAAGAGTGACAACGACATTATGTATTTTGTAAACTGTACATGATGGAGAACTGGATGGATGGATAAAGTAGTGTGCTTACCTCCCAATATACCTACCTAAGTAAGTAGTACTCTGCTCGTTCGCACACTACACGCTCCATCAGCCGACTAGTACTAGTACAGAGACGCTATAGAGTCATAATTATACTGACATGAATTGGCGTTCATGTGGATGGTACTGGTGGACTATATGGTGATGATGATGATGATGATGATGGGGATGCGAGGACGAGGCTGATGATGGCGGTGGGAGAGAGTATCACACTCACATTTTTATCTCATACAACTTCTCATAGAACATCAATTGATAGTGGAATAACATTGGATTTTGAGGAAAAAACAACAACGATTATGCTGTGTGTATGATGAGATTACATTATTATATTAACGCTCTGACAACATGTTTTAACTTTACAAAACTCATTCAACTGCGTCAAATAACATGAGAAAGTAATCGTTCTCGGCGCTAATCGATGAATTAATGAAATGTTTGTCAGATATATAATCAAGTGAAGGAGAAAAAACGGTTGTTGGAGCAAGAGTGGTGGGGGTGGTGGTGGTGGTGGTGGTGGTGGTGAGGAGTGGGCTGAGGGGCGCTATAGCTATATATCCATACCCATATCAATTTCCATATGATGATGTAGTCCAGTCCAGCTTGAGCCTGACCATGTAGCATTTATGAACATAAACATATAATTAGCTTGTGGAGCCCCATTTGATGTAGTTGCGTTCGTGTCCTTATTTATATAGAGCTGGCCATTCTCTCTGGACGAGAGTATTGATATTGATACTGCTATATTACTCTGAGGCTGAGCCAGTGCTGCATTTGGGAGATATGGATGGGAGGTTGACAACGACTGTTCAAGGCAGGTGATAAGTAAAATGTAGTGTACACAGTGAGAGTAATAGAAGTAATAGCATGTACACAAGAGTGTTTGTCGGCTAGGATTGTCACCTGAGAGGAGGATTACTCAATAATGAGTCGATAAGGTGGTTGAAAGAAGACCGCCGTGGAAAAATTGTTTAGTTAAGAGCAAGGATCGATAGCGTGTTGACTTTGTCATTAGCCGACAACAGACAACAACAGGTGTGTGCATACATATACATGTCTTCCCAGTCCTCGTCCTACGCTCTGTACTCCGTCACTATGTCGTATGTAGGTAGGACTGGAACCACGTTCCTACAGATTTTACTCCATTTCCATTTCCTTCCTCCGAGACTCTCACACAGTCAGATATTATCCATAAGTTGGGGTAGACCTTCAGCTATGATACTTTTACTCGCGGACTCTCGCGTCAATTTCCTAACCAAAATCAAACCATCATCATCATCATATCATAATAAACTCAGGCTTCTCTCCATACTATCCATCTCTAGCTGTCTGTCTGTGGGGTGTACGTACGCTGGTGCTGGTTCTGGTTCTGGGTTGTTGGTCCTGTCTCTGGACGGTGAGTCTCTGGCTCAAACCGTAAGCATGGGCTGAAACTGGAAAGGATAGTGAAGGGAATAGTGACATGAGATGATGGTGCGTGTGTATTTGCAAAAATCATACTTAAAGAAGAGAGAAGAGACAGCGGGTCGGTGGGGAGCCACCCTTGATCCCCACGACATCACATTCCTCCCGTGACAAATGCGCTTTGCGTGATTCTTTCCCCCCTCCCCCCTTCAACGTCCCAACACAGAGAGATCTACAGGACCTGAGACTCTCTGGCTGCTCTCTGAGTCAAGCTCCAAGTCAGAGGATTCTGTGTGTGTGTGTGAGTGCGGAGAGAGACAAGCTGAGGCACGATCATATGATCATGATGATGGTTGATGTAAGTGTGTGTAAATAGATAGAGCAGAGCCTGCCTCATGGAATTCATACACTACCAATCTGAGCATAAATCATTCTTCCTATCTCTTCTCATTTTAACCATGATTCCTCACATTTATCCATTGTTTTACCATTCATGCCTATCCTGATCCCTATCATGAAAGTCTCCCTTATTATTCTTTCATTCTCATAACACTCAACCTATCTATAATCTATTCAACTCAACTCACAGGCATTATTTACACAACTCTCGTCATCTCACTCACACAGTCACAGTCCTCCCTGTCTATATTCTCTCTCTCTCTCCACTCACCCAGTATGCGAGGGCCTCCGCTCGTACCATCAAGTCCTATGTCTCACCGTACAATTTCCCAGATTTCGATATTATAATGGTATTCTCTATACCTACGGAGATACATGACACACAGATCAGATTTTACAACGTCTTCAGTCTTCAAATTTGATTTCTTGACTTGGTTTATTTGGAACCTTTGAAGAGCTCTCTTCAAGACGGGTCTGTACATAGGTATGTAACCGTCTGAGGGTAAATATAGGGACATGGAAGCTCAAGGAGAGTACACAAGCTTCATCTCTCTACAGAGATATGTATTTGTGCTCGTCTGCCTCTGCCTCCTCGTTTTAAATTTATTGAATTTATCCTCTCTCTCTCTCTCCCCGTGCGTGTATGTGTATAGGGATGTATATTTGGATTATGGGGTGGTGATGGTGGTGGTAGTGGTAGTAGTGGTAGTTACACTGGGAGTTTTGTGTACTGACAACTTACAACAACTGTACAAACAATATACGAGTCAATGCAATTACGATTAGCTAAACAGACAGGATATCATGTATAGATTGTTTGGAACAACTTTGAATTCATCTCAAAGATTTCCCTCGGCTAGATCTCTCTCTCTCTCTGTCCTCCCGTCCTTTCATCTCCAACTCCAACAAACAACGGGCTAATCAGCAAACTTTATACCCCTCACTTTTCCACCAACAACACCATGTGGACTTTTAGACTGGGCCAGGTTCTGAGTTCTGGCAAAGGGATTCGAGTAGGTACTTAAAGTTACCTAGCAGTAGTACTCATATATATGAAAATGAAATTTAAAACCTCGGACGACCTGAGCAATTGAAACAGATCAGTGGAGATTATAGCTCTGCTTAGCCAACCGAACAAACCAAATTCAAAATCAAAAACCAAAACCAATCCAGTCAAGATTTTCATCTCGTCAATCCATTCTCCGTCCCATTTATATCTATAGGACTTGGAGTAGTAAGTGGGAATCATACATTTTCCCAGGTCCCTCATCCCACCCAATCACAATCAAGCTCAACAATTAACAATATTATTATCGGCATCCCACAACTCCTGTACTGTCACTGTCCATGTCCACACTGTAATCTTCTCATGAAAAAAGTGTATTAGCATTTAAAATGTTGTAATTCTGCTCACGTGTCCGGAGGAAACACGGACTTGGGCGATGTACAGGTTGTCGCGTTGTCGTTTTTGTTGTGGATGTGTGACGTTGGAGTTTTGGTACTGGTACTGGTACTGGTGAATGAGGGATTTGACTGACCAACTTGTCCTATTCTAATAAGCTATCTAATCATAAGGTGGACGATTTCTACAGGTTACAGGGACAAGGTGATAGAGGACGGAGAAGAAGAAGAAGAAGGAGAGGAATGAGCGCGGGGGAGATAATAATGTACTTACCTACATTGGTACATACCGGTACATCCGTAGGAGGCTCTGCAAAATTGACAAAGATTCAAAAGTAAACTATATTTTAATCAAATCTCTGGATAAAAGTTGAACTGATGAGTTGAAGGAAAATTACAACAAGGGAAGGAACGGTTTGAGGAGTTGAGTGTGGAGTATGGAATATGGAGTATAGGGATGTGGGTAGTTGAGACATTGTGCTGAGGTTTGGGAATATCATTTGTTGTTATTAGTATTAGTTTTAGGAAAGACAAGGATGAGGACTACAGAGAGTGAGAATAATGGAAGTTTCATGATTATGCAAGGTTTGGAGTTGGGAGCGCGGAGAGTGTGATGTGCCTTCCAGTCAGTGTGCTTAAATACAGAGTCTAGATATAACAGGAAGAGTGGAAAAGTTGAGCGAGTTAAAGTCCATCATACAAATTGCATGTAGGTTGTACGGTGACGATGACGAGGCGAGAAGATGATGATAGTCAAGTTGAGCTTTGGGATGTAGGAGAGAGGAGCGAGGCTGAAGAAATAAAGTATAGTAATTCCTACAGTATCTATGTATGTAGAGATGAAGGAGCTGAGCCTATAGTTTTGGACGGAATTTCCTCGCAAAAGAGGAGCGAGAGCGTAATAAGAGTTGACTTGCCTTAAAGTTGCCTTCTGCAGGTCTATGGTGCACGTATATGGGAGCGCCTTATACTCGGGGATACATGTCTCGAGTCACCTATCCACTCCGGACACGTACGTACGTCACTCTTGGTTGGGATGAGCAAAGTGACTAGTGTGTGTACGGGTGTTGAAAGTTCAGGTTAAAATTAGTTTAACTGTGGAGTGACACGCATAGTTGACACTCCTTGTGATGAAACAGTCTCTTTTAAATTCATCCAAATTGTTTGAAAGTCTCATTAGGTAGAGTTGGCCATTTGCTCTGACGTGCCAGACATTTATCAAAGTCTCTCCATTTGTCTTCCCCTCTTGACATACCCGGGATTATAAGGTATCCCAGTCGCGGTCTACCGTACCAACATCCCTCAGCCAACACACACACACACACAACCAAACTCCCAAACTTATTCACGTCCACATCCACAAGTCCGCATGCACATGTAGGGAATGTCTCCGCACAAGCCTTTTGTACATACTGCCTCTCTCTCTCTCATATGGATCTCTCCTTAGCCCTATCTGACACACACGGCATGCCATCACCATCACCATGGCAGTCCAGATACCCCCTTATAGGTACTTAATTTCCTATGTCTAGCCTTATACGTCCGCTCAACTAGATCCATTTCCATATTATTTCTTACATATGGATCCTTCTCTCTAGAACCAGGACCAGAGCCAGAAACAGTGCCAAAGCCAAAAACCCCGCTAACCGGTATGTACCAGGGCCAAAGCCAGAAGAGCGGTCTGCTAATATGGCTCCCCTTACGAGCACCATTCCACCATACGTATGACACTCATGTAATTTTAATGTTGTCTAGCCCTTCGACCTGGACCCGGACCAGAGCCAGGAAACATCCTCATATCTATTCACTGCTCTCACTTTACATTGGGATTGGGAAGTGAGAGAGTCTGTAGTGACTGTACTTTGTATGTAAATGGCTCCCTTTGCCCACACATCAAAGTACCAAATCAACTACACATAAAGCAGAGAGAGAGAGAAGAGAGAGATGGTCTCCCTCAGCTTCAGCTCCAGCTTTGCATCTCCTTTGGTCACATCAAGGTTTACCCCAAACAACTTTCTGGTCATCTGTGATTTATAACCTTGTTCTAATCCTGTGGACAGGGACGGGGCAGGCCCTATTCGCAAATCATTGCGATAAATTGTGTTCTCCGAACCAAAATTACCCGTCTTATTCACCATCAGGATTACCATCATTGCCATCCATTACCATTTCCACTCACCGTTCTCTCCTGTCCAACGGCCCAGTTAACATGAAAACAGTGGATCTTTTCCAATCTTTTAAACCCTTAACGTTTCCATGAGTCCTTCCAATGGTTATATCAGGAATGATGACTTGAGCAAACAAAGGAGAATCGGAAGTCGCGGAAGACAAACTTTTACATAAACTTGATTGCTTTTTTTTTCTTTCTCATCGTCGTCAGTAGATTTACCAAGAAATGTGAATGTCTTAACATCCTCACCTCTTCCGCCTCTCTACATCTACCTCCGCCAGGTTAACAGCAACTCGGAACTTCAATTAACTGTCAGTAATGGGCACATCCTATATGGTGGCCGGGAAAAAATTATTCATACTCCTTGGTCATAGCATGTAAATACATAAGAGCTCAAATTAAAAAAGTTTTTTTTTGTTGGGCAGGTGAGATTTATGCGCAAAGGAGCACACCTGAGAAAATCATTAAAACATTTTCAAAAATTGAAAATTTCAACGACAATAAATATAAAAGATTGTTTGCTATGATATTTTTTTTTAAATCACTAAATGAATGAAAGGAAAATGGATGAGGGAGTAGCAGTAGTGCAGATTGGATTTTCGTTTGATTTTTGACTCCTTCTTAAAAAACTTACGTTTCTTAAATTGTAAACTGAATATATTATGGGAAACGTTATGTAAGGAGGATTTCTTGGCTCTTCCCTGACAGCCCAATAGACTTGGCTTGAGGGTTAAAAATAAATGTATTTTCAATGTAGCTTTGACATTTGTGGCAAAACAGGTGTAAAATTAGTCACTCACATGTGTTGAAGCTCGTAAAAATCTTCGAGACTCTACTTCTTCTTCTTCTCCTCTATGCAATCTCCAGGAAAGGAGTCTCATGACGAGACATATAGCATCTCCTTCCCAAAACTCCCAACGCTCAGTCATTTACATCCTCTGTCTCTCTCTCTCTCCCTCTCCTACTACTACTCACTCACTCACTCTTTTAGACGTCTAAATAAAATTTATCTTTTATAAAGTCTCTCTTGGCCAACCGGCATCGGGTACGAACCAAGTTTTGCGAGAAGTACTATAGTACTGTTGGGTGTCGGTCTTATGGAGTGAGAGGGAGAAAGAGAGAGAGAGAAAAAAAATGAAAAGGATAGTCTGCTTCTTGAGTTGAAGTTAATTATATGGGAAATGATGTAAAAGTTTAGTTTTTGAAGGATGTATAGCATGTGAAATTACCGATTGGTGCAAAGAACACTACACAGTTACACGAGTTGACATTGAACTGTAGGCTGATTTTTCAACCCCAATATGCTCCTATATATTCACAACTATTAGCTATATAGCCCGGGCTAATACGAATACGAGCGAGACTGTACAAAATGAAGATGTATCCGTACATATATATCTCCATAGGTTTTAGTTTTGGTGGGCCAACTGACTAGTGAGTGCGCGACTACGAACCATAACAACCTAAACCATGATACTGTCACCAAAAACATGTTACATTCATGTGAATACAGATTGAGTCCTTAATGCTACTTCATGATTCTGTTGAGAAGTTATGCTCTCCCAATATGTAACTTCATGAGGAGGGATAGCTCTCTGTCACATAGCTGAGGAGGACACAAATATGTCGACTATTCCACGAATGATGCCAAGCAAAAACTCTGTGAGAGAGAGACGAGGAATCAAGGAATCATTTGGAATTGGAATTATAATATGTGAGTGAGAGCAGAGCAAAAACTTAAACCCAAATTTAAAGCCGAAGCCAACGCCAGGAGGACAAGTGACGAAGGGAAGAGTGGAGATGGAGGGAGGGGAAAATGGGAAGGAAAGGAAGACTTGTTGTTGATAATATTATTATTACTACAGGAGCTATATAATTTGGCTCCGACATGTAAAAATAAAGAGAGCGACAAGAAAAAAAAACCTTCCTCACATTTAGTCTGTATAGGAAAGCATATAAAAATTAAATGGGTTTTAGCTCTGGTTTTTCTTGTACATGTAAACGGAAAGTAAGCCGGAGGAGATTGGTGAGCTCTTGAAGAAGGAGACCCTTGAAGTTTTGAGTATGAGTAGTATCTCTCTATTTCTATAATAATAAACCAACCTATTACATGCAGTATGTTAGTTATGAGTGTATATATAGTGGATATATTACGAATGAGTGAGTGACCTGTGGCAGTGCCAGGGCTTTTTGTACTTATATACTTATTGTTAGACTTGTATAGACTTGGATGAGGATTGAGGATGAGAGAGATAGTTAGTAGCTAGTTAGTGAGTCTCGTTCCTACTACTACGTTGGTTTGTACGGAGTATGTACCTCCCGTTGAAAGTGGTACGGGACGAAAATGTAAACGAAACGGACCACTCGCAACAGAGCATCCGACGCTGCCACCACCACCATCATCACCTCCTGCCTTGCGCTAATATTCTCGAATAGAATATGATAATGATTATGTATAGTTTTTCCTAGCCGTCCTATGCAATATGCTATGAGATGAAATTAGTACTGTGTGTGTGTCGTATCGTATTCTGTTCCCTACCATTAACCATCACCATACGACGGAAGGATGGTTGGGACTTAGGGACTGGGACTGGGACTGGGACTACGAGAGGTGAAGGGAGAGGAGCCTCGAACCTACAAATATACTAAATCCAGTCCACATGATCCACATCCACCAAAGGGCATCTTCCTCCCAACTTGACTGTCTTAATATTGGCTATAATAATAAAAATAATAATACTACTAGTTGTTCCGCGTCCATGTAAAATGGTAACGGTGTGCATGTTTCTGTTTTGTGAGCGTTTGCAAAGGCTCCTAAGGGGAGGTAATAGCTGACAGCTGTAGTGTTCATTAGGAGAAATGTAATGAGGTGGCAGGAGTGGATTGTTTCATGTAGCCTTAAGGTAATTAGCATACAAAGGCAGGGGAGGGGTCCCACCAAGACCAAGCCCGATCCCTATCAAGTCTCCTGGTCGCCGTCTCGTCGGTCGCACGACGACCACAAACACAAAAAAATACTCAAATGACCCCAACACATGTCAACTCAAGGACTCACTATAACACTTAAGGCTTTACTTCCCTTACTTCAAGACTCTCCCACTCTTCACAACTCCAGCCTAATACATTATCCCAACTCAACCTACCTACCTACCAACAAACGAACAAGCTCGAGTCAAGTCAAGCCTAACAACAACTAACATTAGAGCACCACGTACATACGCCGGTCCAGGACCAGTTCCACAATCCAGATTCATCCAGCTATCCTTTAGTTTTAAGGAAGAGGTTTAACTGTACCCAATTGTTTCCCTCTGTATTAACATGAACCCAGTGAGGTTCAAGTCTCGTCTCCTCCCGTC
Source organism: Dicyrtomina minuta (assembly GCA_949802685.1). Classification (NCBI taxonomy): domain Eukaryota; kingdom Metazoa; phylum Arthropoda; class Collembola; order Symphypleona; family Dicyrtomidae; genus Dicyrtomina; species Dicyrtomina minuta. The sequence goes on from OX461812.1 coordinate 47,070,602, forward strand.
TCTTCCTTATCCCATGTACATAATAATAATTTGTGTCTCGAACGCAACGACGTATCGACTTACCTATACCTTCTTGAATTCTTCCGTACACAGCAGTGCAGCAGCCCCAGAGCCATAGTCATAACCATATCATGACATGACGAGCCCCTCTATAGACTGTAAATTGTAAAATGTAGAGATGTAGTATGTAGACTTGTATCAAAGTAAATAGCTTTCTTACAATATGACGATTAGACAATCCCACTGACTCCTCGCGGATGCCGATTCCGATGCCGATACAGGATGATGCCCTTTTATTGTTTACTACAAATATTATTATTAATCTTTAATACTAATAATAAGAGACTACTAAAACTAACACTCATATAAACTCAATTCTGATACTGTTAAATGGGAACTGTTACATTCCTCTATGTCCATGTCGATTTCGATGAAATAAATAAGAAGGGGAACGTGTACAGTCAAGTGCATACAAGGAAGATCAAGGAAATCACATTGAGTTGAGATGAGCGCCGTGTAAATTTGTATCCTAAGCTGTCATGGAAGAACATTTTTTCCTCGTCTTCGTCTTCGTCTAGCTATGTAGTAAGTCATATTTTACTCAGACCGCAGAACCTAAACCAGCGACCATCCAAAATCCAAAGCCAAGCACTGTCTCAATCTCCTCTCCGTGTATGGATATGGATTTATATCCCCTGTCCTAATATTTCTTCCTGTTTAGTCATATTTATCATCAATATACTTAGCGTCAACAGGCTATACGCACACCACAGTCTATACAGTCTAAACTTCTAAATTAAGGAAGGATTGAAGCAACACATTACATCTAAAATTGACCGTAGAATGCACTTTGACGTCTCGCACAGTGTTTCCACTTCCAGCTACAGAGATCCACTTTTATACACACTTTTGAATTTAAACATTGAACTTGAAACCTATTGAAAGATTAGTTTTTTAATTCGAAGCCCACAACTTACGGTCCATTCTATACTCATAAATGTATGCAGATACATATCGTTTATGAAGAACCAAAATGACCCTTTTCCAATTCAAGGTAGAATCAAAATAAGCTATGTCATTAAAACAAATTGAGAAATATACGTAAAATGTTATTTAGGAGTTTTTGAGAAGCGTAAAATATTCTATTTGCATGTTTTTTAAAAGTGTAGAATGTTCCATTTACATGTTTTTAAAAAGTGTAAAATGTTCTATTTACATGTTTTTGAAAAGTGTAAAATGTTCAATTTTAACGTTTTTGAAAAGTTTAAAATGTTATAGTTAAATATTTTTGAAAATTCCAGAATGTTCTATTTACATGTTTTTAAAAAATGCAAAGTATTCTATTTAAATGCTTTCAAGACCAATTTAAATATTTTTGTAGATATTGTTTTGTAGATATTGGTTTTAGCCAAAAATGGATATAGATAATTTTGGTTCTTCCCCGACGATATAGACCATATACATTTCACAATTTTTTTTCCAACAAAAAAATGTCTTACGCTATATGAATAAGCTATAGACTCGAATTAATGCCCAATCAAAATAAAATTTAAGGACTATGAGACTTTCTGACACATGAATACATGAAGATAAAATTCTAAATAAAAAAACAACAACGCGTAGACATATACTATATATGCACTCCCACAGCGAGACAATCACGTGATATTTTCATCCGTACTTTCGTGGGTGTATTTATTTCTCTAGCTTAAAAGTCTTTTTCCTTAATCTTTTGCATGAGGAAACAAATTTTAAAACTTGTGTAAATTCCACTATGATTTAAATGCATTTTATCTCTAATCTTTGAACACCCTACTACACAATAATCATAGCCATGGCTACAATTACAATAGCAATTATAATGTATCAATTAAATTATGTGTTTTTAAAAAAAATAAAATCATATGAGTGCATATACATAGTGATGAAAAAAGTGGTAACTGCACGGGGGTGGTTCTGGTTCTGGTACTGGTACTGGTAGCACGGAACGGACGACGGTGGCAGTGAGCTCAATTTTTATTTTTAGATGAAGCAAAAGGAAAGAAGTTGAGAGCTCATTCATTAACACCTATGTCGAGCGTAGATTAAACTAATCGCGAGCGTCAATGTAGAGTACAAAGTGAGTAAAGCAAACACGAGGATTCGCACCTGTGAGACTCGAACGCAGTACTTGAGAGTCGATTAATAATAATAATAATAAAAAAAACAACTAAACTTCCTGCCCATATCTCTAAGTCTCTGACTCTGACTCTGACTGTGTGGTTGCTTAACTCGTGTGTGTGTGTGTGTGGATTCGCATAAATTCATTTCATGCCATAATGAAATCATGTTCTACACTTGACTCTGCTACCTATATAGATTTCAACTCTCTTCCCTATAGTCAAAACTTAAAGCCTAATCCAAAAAATCCAACTTGACACTTACTACCTGCTCCCCCATGCACTACTGGAATTGACGTATATATGCATGTAACATACTACATTTTTGTAGACTGGGGCTTCGGGACTGGGACTGGAGTAGAATGTAGAGCTGAAATTGAAGGAAGAAGCAGCGAAAAAAAAATTCCTCAAATATCTTTAGTCGTCGTCGTCGTACGTACCTACCTACCTACCTACGTACATACGTACGTAAGTCAGCGTAGAATACAGAGAGATATCTTGAGAGGTGAGGTGAGGCTGGCGCACATAATATCTTTTGCGTATATGTATAATGGTCTATACGGAGATATGTACTACTTTGGGGCGAGTTACGCGGAGCATGTCACATGACATGTGTAATAACATCAGCTATAAAGTTTTATATGCAAGTGTGCATGAAATGTAAATCCCTTGAGAATAAAATATATTTGCTACACATTCCCATTACATTCGACATTTTTATCCTGTGTGAATCTCTTTGTCTGATTCTGATTATTCAACTTCCATCCTCAAAATGTATTCATTTGGATTTTTATCACCTAAACCGCCTTGGAGCTCAAGCTGTTTGAGCACTTCTTTATTATCGTACATGTATACAAACTTAGAATAACAGACGTAACTGAGCATAGGCCTCCGTCCGTATGGAGTTTGGGATATTGATATGGGATATGGGCACCTTCAAGTAATGGGTTTTCCTTACCTAGGCAACTTGATTTCATACATGTATATCAGGACCTATACTTTAACTGGTACTGGAGTCAGTCAATTTATGTGTGTGTGTATGTGTTTGTGTACGCGTACAATCTGTTCTGTTCTTGGTAGGCTCCATTCCTCTACGAATTACGAATTACGAATGTTAACTGTTACACATGTAGAAGAAAATACATTTAAGATATGATGAGACGTGATGTGATAGGAGGTGACGTGATACGATATGATTATGGTTCACCATGCTCTGTACTGTTTAATGGTTTGTCTCTCTCTCTCTCTCTCTCTCTCCTCGATGTCCTGTCCCTGTCCATGTTGTACATATGATTTTATATTCGTAGAAATTCGTATTCAAAAGTAGGTACTACTGGTGCTGATGCTGGTACTACTACGATTACTCTCACTATCTGTATTACCTGCACAGGATTTCAATTTTATTTGTATTTGTATTAGTTTTTCGATGGTGGATTTGGTTGTTATTGGAAGGAAGGGAAAGAATAAAGAAAAGATAAAGAGAGGGGGCAAAAAAAAATAGAGAGAGGAACAGAATGACTGAACGAGTTTACAATTTCATTTCAATGATATGGAGGATGTGTGTGTGTGTGTTTGTCGAGAGAAAAAAAACCAGTGTCAAACATTACGACTAGTCATTAATGACTGGTAGAATGAAAGTTTTCAATTAAAGATACCATGTCATGTCATACAGTGCATTATTTAAATTTATATATATTTGTCATGTTTTTATTACAACATTTCCACAATGTTCCCTTTCATTTCGTTGTTGTGTCTATAATAATTTCCATCTATACTCCAGTCATGTGCCTCTCTATACTTAATACTATATATACTCTATTTTCTGTTTTTTTTTCACTCACTGTCAGTCACTTTACAATCTACTATCTACATTTTTATTGTAGAAATAGTATGATTTAAATTCACAGTCTTAATACTTCATGTTCAAGTTGTTCGGAGGCTTGTTAGGTTGTCTCTACTGTTTGATATGCTATGATACGATACAATAGGGAACAGGACAGAAGATCGCAAACAAAAGATCGCAGACATAAGATCGCAGCCACTTGATCGCAGGGACACAAGGTCGCAAGACAAAAGAGCGTAGCAGACGAAAGATCGCAGACAAAAGATCGCAGGACAGTAGAGCGCAAGGACGAAATATCGCAGTGAAAAATGAGTGCAAGGAAGTTAGGCAGTAGAGTTCAAAGACAATTGAGTGCATTTCCGACGTAGCATTTTAGTTAGGTCAACATTGCTCTTGGAAGTAATTAGTGGCCCTTAAAAGGTTGAAATCATTTGGTTAAATATTTTGTTAAAATGAATTGATATGTCAGCAATGAAATAATTACAAGAACCTATAGACCCACACCATACCTTGCTGAAGTTATTACTGTATTTCCTATTTTAGACCACGGGTCTGTAATTGTGCACGGGTCTGAGAGGTATGAGTTTGAATAGTCCACGGGTCTATTTAACATTGTTTTAAATGGTAGTACGCGGGTCTGTAATAATACACGGGCCTATATTAGTACACGGGACTGGGAGGTTTGAATTTGAATAGTACACCCTGTAGTCTAAAATAGGAAATACGTTACTTTATAATACGAATGTATAAGCTGGTATTACAGCAGTTCGAGGTCCTCCGGCTAGGAGACGCCGTTACGCTGAAAAAGCAATACGCATGCGTCGTATTGTGGATACATACCATTTACTTGATGTACGAACTACAGACTATCTTCGAGGAATTGCCCACAACTTCGACTTTGAATAGCACCCTTTTTGCAAACATTTTGTTTATGTTTTTATATTTTTTTATTTTTGACATATCAATCAATTTTAACCAACGGCCCTTGTAAGGGCCACCAATTACTTCCAAGAGCAATGCTGACTTAACTGAAATTTTACATCGGAAGTGCACTCAATTGTCTTTGAACTCTACTGCCTAACTGCCTTGCACTCATTTTTCACTGCGATATTTCGTCATTGCGCTCTACTGTCTTGCGATCTTTTGTCTGCGATCTTTCGTCTGCTACGCTCTTTTGTCTTGCGATCTTGTGTCCCTGCGATCAAGTGGCTGCGATTTTATGTCTGCGATCTTTTGTCCGCGATCTTCTGTCGTGTAGCCGATACAATACGATACAATATGATAATGATACGTGCATAGTAATATCAGATCAGAGGCTAATACTACTACTACTCTTGCCCCTGCCAAGTCATAGCCATAACCAACCATATCAAAAGAGCTCAAAGTATTATGTAAAGATGTAAACTACTCTTTTTTAAATCCTCTCTAATGATTTCATTTATTACTGGCTGTATTATTATTAGAGATTATGATTGGAGCAATCTATAGGATGATATAGATAGGAATAGCTCATCTCGCTAAATCATACCAGAACTACTACGTATATATACAAACATACGTCTATACTACACACACACACACAAACAAGATTTAATGTTTTCATCTTTTCATTTTAGAATTTATTTGATCGTTTCGTAGCAACTTTGTGTTCTACGCACACACACACACACACACGCACACAACTAACGTGTGTATACCCAGAGCCGGACGAAGGAATTGTTTTGAGGCAGCAATTTGATTCCATACAAACTTCATTGATGGTTTTCTTTGGTAAAGCAAATTGTAGTATTTACATGTTTTAGAAAAGTGAAAATTGTCCTTTTTACTTGATTCAGAAAAGTGCTCAATGTTCTATTTACATGTTTTGAGAAAAGTGGAAAATGCTTTATTTCCATGTTTTTGAAATGTACAAACAAATTTATTTCACATGTTTTTGAAAAGTCAAAATATTCTTTTTAAATATTTTTGAAAACTGCAAAATGTTCCATTTACATGTTTTTTGAAAATTCAAGCAGCGGGGGCTGCCTGCGCTGGCCGCATTATCCGGCCCTGTGTATACCTTTACAGATGCCTACACAACTACAACAAAACTGAAGATTGGAGATATGTATGGATATATGTGTGGCTATGGCTATAATTTGCACTTGGAGGAAAGATGCAGAGATATTAATGCTCGACTTCCTTGTCCCATTGTTGGCACGTATGTAGCTACATGAGTTATCTACAGAATGTATGTACCTAGCATGAATTCCACTAATACCTGGCCATATGTACCATACCTACGTAACTTCCATCATTATAATTATCCAAAAATAAGTGTGGTTTTCCACATCTCCCTTTTTTTATCGTGAACATCTCTCAAAATTTTATTGTATTTTCCTTTGCAGAAAATTAATATGTGGAATAATAAAAATAATGATAATAGTAATGCATACATCTGTACTCTGTCTCAGTATCGTGCCTCATCGTAATCGTAATCAGGTATAGTAATCGGTAGGATTTTTTAGTTTGCCGGTATTATTTTTATTTCGTATTCATGGACATGTGGGCATATATTATCAGAACGGGAAGAAAAAGAAGACCAAAAATGAGTGGAATTCTTGGAAGATGTACGATGATGAGTAGTCGTAGTCGTAAGTAAGCTGAGGCTGGTAGTATAGTATTAGTATTAGGATGATTTTACTTGTATTTCTCATATATCGTCTGTGAAGAACCAAAATGACCTATATCCAATTGAAGCTAGAATCAAAATGAACTATGTCATAAACACAAAATGAAAAACATGCGTAATGTTAATTATTAGTTTTCGAAAAGCGTAAAATGTTCTATTCACATGTTTTTGAAAATGTGCAAACATTTCGAAATCCAGGTTTTCGAAAAGGTGCAAAATATTTTAATGTCATGTTTTCGAAAAGTTGCAAAATGTTTTAATTCCATGTTTTAAAAAAGTGTAAAATGTTCTATTTGCATATTTTTGAAAAGTGCAAAATGTTCTATTCAGATGCTTTTAATAGACATTTCAATATTTGTGTAGATAGTTGATATTATTTTTAGCTAAACATGGATATGGGTCATTTTGGTTCTTCAGAGACGATATATAATTTCATTGAGTTTTGGATGGAGTATGGAGTATGGAGTAGGAGTTAAAATTGTTTGAAGGGTGAGTGAGGTCCGTGAAATGGGAAAAGTCAAAATAGAGGAGTAACTATGTGGTTACGTTACGATTACGAGGTGATAGACGATAGAGTCGTCGTTCTTCGTTTGTTCCTTTCCTTCCTTCGTGGTTCGTTTGTTGTTTTGTGGGAGACTTAGGACTGGAGGATATACACTGGGATTGTATTATGCGTGGAGAATAGAGTGAAGGAGATGAAGTGGAATCGTAATAGTGTATTGTATGATGTGAAATGTGAAGTAATGTGAAGGAGAGAGAGTGTGTGTATGTGTGTGTGTGTAAGATTTGGAAGCCCATTGGGATGTTAGGGAAGCCAAACGACAGTCACTTGTTGACAAACATGTTGCACTCCCTACTCCCTTCATTAACTACACATTATCATTAGCCCTTCATGAACCCATTTATTTGCACTTACTCCTGCCTTCCCGTAATCCTTTACGTCTCTCTGACTTTTCCTATCTTTAACATTCTTGTCTATCTCTCTCTCTCTCCCTGCGACGGTTTCCTTCATTTCAGTTTCCAAATTTCAACACCATCCACATAGGCCTTCGCTCCTTTTCGCTCCTTTAGCTTTTCCTCCTCCAGGAAATACATTACGTCTGCATAATATACTACATTTGAAGGTGTAACACGAGCCATACTCAAATTTAAAAAGGTATAGACAAAGAGTTTTGGGGTTGATTAATGGTCATTCAATACTTCAAACGCGTAATTGCACAATTTTCTCTGTTTATAAATCGCCCTCAAATATAGACAGATTAGCGTAGGTAGCTACGTTTTTAAAAATACAATTTAACTACGCATATCGTCTGTGAAGAACCAAAATGACCCATTTCCAATTTAAGCTAGAATCAAAATGAGTTATGTGATAAAAAAAATGAGAAACATGCGTAAACTGTTAATCGGGAGTTTTTGAAAAGCGTAAAATGTTCTATTTACATGGTTTTGAAAAGGTGCAAAATGTTCTAAATGCCATGTTTTTGAGAAGGTGTAAAATTTCCTATTTACATATTTTTGAAAAGTGCAAAATGTCCTATTTACATATTTTTGAAAAGTGCAAAATGTCCTATTTACATATTTTTGAAAAGTGCAAAATGTCCTATTTAAATGCTCTCAAGACATATTTGAATATTTTTGTAGATAATTGATATTGCTTTTAGCTAAAAATGGAGATGGGTCATTTTGGTTCTTCACGGACGATATTTTAAAATGCAAAGTTTATTTATGACAAACTTTGAAACTTTGAATGCGCAAAACGTGATACATAATTATGTGCATATAGCTGGTATCAAACCTTCAATAATTTACATATCTCAACCATTGTATATAGTATCCATGTGGCTTCATTTTTATTTTTGTATGAAATGCATAGGTTTTGAGGTTTTGTTTGATGGAGATGATAGCTGATTGACTGAGTGTGAGGGTTGTCCTAGTAGTTGTATACATATGTTATTGCCTCCTTATAGTTCACCTTCAATACATCTTACTCTCAAACTCTGTAGGTTATATAGGTATATATCAGTATTTTATGACTCACTGAATGACTTGACTCGGCCCCGATCCCGACCGAACAGCATCTCGTATTGTTATATTATTATAATAATTATCATATTAGGCACCGCTCTGTAGAGTCCTAAAAGACTGTGCAGTGCTCACATTGTAGCTATGGGGCTTTCTTAATTTCTAGTTTGTGTTATTTCTTACACCAAATAGAAAATATATTATGTAAATGTAGACAGAAAACAATAGATTTTGACTGTTATCTAGTAAGTTGTGAGTAGTAAAATTAAGGTGGATCGGCCTTTCTATCAAGACAGCTCGGGTCCACCTCCTGTATTGGAAACCTTAAGGCTTTGATGACTTTGAAGGATTCACTGCCAGAGAGAGAGAGATCCACACATCCACATTTATACATACATGTATACATACAAAAAAAACAGGGCTGTTGGCAGGACATAGTCATGGCTTTACCAAGTATACCAAGTACCGAGACGGATACCGAGGACATAAGAAAGGAGAACGAGAGAACTTGACAGATTTTCTTCTTGATGAGTTCGAGCGGCAACTGACTGACTGACTGACTTGACTCACTCTCTCACTCTGCAGAGTGTAGAGGTAACATCAACATTTTCTCCACTTTTTTCCCCTCACCTCCTTTTTTTCCTTTTTCGAACGAAAAGCTGAAGGAAAACTCAAATACTGATGATATGAGCCAGAGCCAGAGCCAGAGCCAGTGCCAGAGCCAGAGCCAGTGCCAGAGCCAGGGAAACCCAGAAGAAAAGTAGGGACTCATCTATTTAAAAAAAAAGTAACTCAAGTCAACTCAAAATGATTGTCTAATTTTGTATGCAGAGCATGTTGGCCAGAGTTTCGTTTCGTCTTGAGTCCATCCATCCTGTGCCTTGTTTTCCCTCTATGATATGGAGATGATATGATGTGTGATGTCCTGTGACGCTTGAGGATTTTTAAGCCTTTCCGTCTTAAAAATTACCCAACTATATTTTACGTTAAGGCATTGATGACGATCGGACGGACATACGGACAGACAGACACACACATGATTACCTGCATAGTTAATGATAATAAAATGGAAATGGGGACTCAAGAGCGAGACCGTGTTGACTGCAGTGGTGTGAGGCTGTCTTGTTCTGTCCAAGCTCTGCCGTTGCCGTTACCAGTACCAGATATCATTGATACTCATTTCCCTATGTTGTCGTTGTTGTTCTGGTTGTTCTTGTTGTAAGTCCTGGTTGTGGTCCGCATGGACTCGTACTCGCCCAGACGAGACCACTTATTCTTAGCTCTAGTCCACATGTTTATGTGTGTTATGCATGTGTAGGACAAGATTATTGTTGGATTTGTTGGGGAGAAGAAATTGTAAAACTTAAAACAAAAACATGGATTGTGTGTCTTGTCGCTCTTCTTGGGCTTTGGTCTTTGGGCAAATGGAGGAGGAGGGGGACCGGTACCGTTATACGTGGACCAAGTCCCGCAGCAGAGACGCGGAGACGGAGACGGAGAAGGAAGGTATGTGTCTATCCACTATCTGTACATGGATTGGATTGGGTTTGGATTTGGATTTGGATTTGAATTTGAATTTGTGTTTAAGGATGTAGTCTCAATGGTGTGGGATGGAAGCGAGAGTAAAATCGTAAAAGTCCAAAGTTAAGCACTAAATGTGAGACAATTTCTAATCTAATAGGACATTGTATTGTTGTTGTTGTTGTTGTTAGTTGGGTAAGTTTGGTTTGGGCTCTCTTGCGTGGCGAGGTTGTTGTTGGGGTGAGAGAGAGGGAGAAGGAGGGGAGCTTGTGAGACTCAATGTGAAATGTGAATGTCCGTATCTATTTTAAAATTAAGAGAATTGAAGATTTATAGTAGAGGTTAATATTTATGTAAAACCATTCATTATACATGGTACATGGGATTGTTTGATTGTGTCATTTGAATTCGAATTGAGTCGAACATTGTATTGGGGCTGTGTGTTGAGACTATGAGCTCATTATACTTATATTGCCTTCTGAGCCAAAGTCTCTTTGTATCCACTACGCATTGGGATCGACTCCTAAGGTAGGCTGTCTCATGTCTCGTTCTCGTGGTGAGTCTATAGGTAAAATATTATTATTGTCTTTGGATTTAGGTTTTGGCTTTTGCTTTGGAGACTGTGACTGTGGATGTGGATTGTGGATCTCTCCTAAGCTAAGCCAGCCACCTCTGCTCGTAAATCCGTGGAAACATTGAATAGGGAAAATACATGAGAAAATGTGTACTTTGTACTTTGTCGTTTTCTGGATGTTAAAACAAGAGAGAGATTGAGAGAGAGAGAGAGACGATGGAGAGTGAGGTTTGAGTTTGGATAGATTTTTGGTGTGCTGTGCTGTGTCTGTAGAGTCTGTATTTGTACTGTTGCTATTCCTGGGCACACGGAGTAAAATGTAGACCACACCCATGGAGTCGGACACTCATTAGTCTTCTAGATTGAGACACTGATACTTCAGGGACACTTTAATGGCCAAACCTTGTTCCTCTCCCTATGTACTTTTCATCTGTCTCCATTCGAGTCTCCAGTCACCAGTCCTCCAGTCTTTCCGTATGTACGCAGTCAACTACACTCTGCCCTGCCTCCTTCCCTATGACCAAGTACGTAGACGCGGAGAGGAGAGAGACTTGGATTTTCCACGACCACGACACCGTCGTCTACACAGTCTACAGTCTACACAGAAACACAGCCCCAAAAGCCATGGTTCACTTTTCATTTTCATGTCCATTGCAATCCCATGCATACGGAGAGTCATAGTCATCATGTTCACGTAACTTAGTTCGTGGTCTTACTACGTCTACGTGGGCCTATAATGCACACGGTTTGCAATCCTTCCTCCTTCACTTATATTCTCACATCACTTTCAAGTCACACACACACACAATCCAATCTGTAAGGCTCCTTCTCGTTGCAGTTGTAAATGTACATACAGCCCTACTGCAGCTCTGCTCATGTTCAGACCCATTCCATAGCATATACTGTACAGTGGACGTGGACGGTGACGGTGACTGTGACGGGGACGACGGTGTCACTGTGGAGAGTGGATGCGGATATCTGTACTCGTCGTCGTAAGTTTGTTTAACACTCAACTCTCGAATTTATTATTGATGTGCATACACTCGTCCAGAGCGTATGCATGGTCATGTTCAACTTGTCACTACTAATATATGACTCTGACTGGAAGACCACTATGTACACTGTGGTTCATTCAGTTATGTCCGGAGACACTTTGGATCTCAGGCGACGGGTCCTAAGACTTGATCGAAAGTGGCTGGAGTGACTGAGAGAGAGAGAGAGAGAGAGAGAAAAGGGAAAGAGAGAAGTGCTTCAACATCCATTTACTCGGCTGACATCTCCAAACTAATCAGAGTCCAATCAAAAATTTTCTTGCTGTAATTCTTCCTCTAAATGGCAGTCAGTCGTCATTGTCGTCTTTTTCCACTCTTCCTTTTGGTTTTGGTGAGGACTCTTGGCCCCATCTCTAAACTTGTCCGCATCCTTTCTGACTCGTTACTCGTTGGTCAGACGACGACGACGACGTTCTTCTCCGTGTACAAATATAAAAATACGACAGTGTGTAAAAACAAATACTAATAGATACTCTTTGAGAGTTGTAGTATGGAGTGCGGGCTGGAGTTGCTGGACGTTGTACGTTGAGATTTCTGCTATGGCTAGTGGCGATCGTCGATCAGCTATATCGTCGGTGAAGAGCCAAAATGACCCCTTGTCATTTTTAGCTAAAAACATCATGTACTATCTACAAAAATATTGAAATATGTCTTGAAGCCATTTTAAATAGACCATTTTTCACTTTTCAAAAATATGTAAATGGAATATTTTACACCTTTTCAAAAACATGTAAATAGAACATTTTGCACCTTTTCAAAAACATGTAAATAGAACATTTTACACCTTTTCAAAAACATGTAAATAGAGCATTTTACACCTTTTCAAAAACATGTAAATAGAACAGTTTGCACTTTTCAAAAACTCCTAATTAACATTTTAAGCATGTTTCTCATTTTGCTTTTATGACATAGCTCATTTTGATTCGAGTTTAAATTGGACATGGATCATTTTGGTTCTTCACAGACGATATATAGTTGGGTATATACCTACTGCTCCTGTGGACTATGGCTAAAACTCAAGGAGGTTTGTGGGTAGGTGTACATATTTTTTCATCATCATCCTTCTCATCATCATCATCATCTGTATTTGTATTTTTAGTTGGCTCTGTTTCTGTACTTGATACGGTTGATTGTCCGTCCTCGCGTCCACTTACATTCACCTTACTTTAGCTATCCAATTACTCAATGGTGACCCGTCCTGGTCTTCTCTCAAGTGTTTACAAATATATGTGTATATGGATATATGGGTGCATATACCACTATATGCGGGTACTGGCGAGTCTCCCTCCTTCCCCTTCCCCTCCCGCCTATCATCCATGTCGATAGTCATCCCAATTACATTACAAGTAATAATAGGGAAAACAGATAGCTCGCCAGAGCCAGAAAGAGCAGAGTTGAGGAAAAGGGTTCCGGATTTACAGAGACAAAAACATTAGGCGATAGATCTCATTCCCGTTCTCGTATTTAATGTACAAGGACAGAGTTTTAGTCCTCTAATGCTGACATGCCATTACTATCACGATTACTATTACTATTACGCTCATGTTAAGAACTCCTCCAGATGAATGATAGACTATGTTTACTCCACCGTGAGTCTTGTTCTTGTGTTTCTCCGTAAGGACGTCGAGAGAGAGGAGAGACGCCTGCTCTTGTTTTTATTACGGCAGTTTCCACCGACACCGAGTCCAATACAATACCGTAACCATACAATACCTAATACACGATCCGATGCATGTCTCTGGCTTGGCATGGCATGAGATTGTATGGTTCGTATGGTATGGCATGGGGTGTAGTGATAAATTCAGAGCCGAAACCAGAGCCAGGAGGAACCTCCATACCTCCAGATTTCCAAATGCAAACAGAGCATTGTGCCTGTCCCTGTGCATACACTCCTACGTGGGTATTGGGAAGAGTGCAGTGGCAGTGGCAGTGGTAGAAGTGGAAAGGGTTATAGAGATTTAGTAGTAGTTGAGCGATCTCACGTTCAAATTCAGGCCCATATATATAGTAGTCAAGGAGGCAATTATACTCCCCGAGGGAACTTTCGTATAACCCTTTAATTAAATAGGGGAGCCCATTCGTCGACAAACTTATAATAATAATCATAGTCGTGCTCAGTGAACGACAAAATAATTCTGTAATGGCTAACTACTATATTTGTGAGTGTGTGTGTGTGTGTCTGTGTGCTGAGCACTTACCTTGTCAATAGTTAGATAGGAATGGGAATAACTTACCTATACCTTACCTACCTACCTAGGTATACTATTACTACTACGTACGTAGTCATTATCCGCGGCTGACTATATGCTATGCTATGTGCCACTATGTGGAGATAGGGAGGGAGGGAAACACACGTAGTTTTTAGCTATCGTTAGTACATTATAGAATTTATGGCATTTTCATATATTTTATTCATTTCTAGTACCGCACACACAATCCGGGGATTTGGGTGCGAGTGAGAGTGCTTTGCTTGGAGGAGTGTAAACCAATTGTCGTGTAGCATATTGCTGCCTATTAAACGGCTCAATGTGCTCCTTCCCTGTCCTCACAGTAATGTTCCATGTAAATGTATTATGTGATTATAGAGGCATGAAGTATGGGAGAGCGAGAGAAGGTAGAATTACACAAAGGCTGCATGACAAGTGTACTGATATAAGAATCGAAATAATCACATGAATTAAGACACTGAGTTTGTGTCCTTCCCTCGCTTGGATAAACAAAACGTGACAATTAAAGGCTTAATGGAACAAGACTAAAATAATAACTGGCTCACATGTTTCGAATTCAACTTGGAGGGTGAATTAAGAAAATTCACTCAGACTTTACTTAACTTACATTATAATATAGTCTCGTCTCTTCCTCGGTGTTCCACTCTCTGTGTTTCTCTCGCTCCGCTTTTCCGTGTTTGGCTCCGCTCGGGGTCTCGGTCTCACTGAGCTATATGGAGGTTCCTTCTCATATTGAAGGTATGTGCAGCGCCTACCTACCTACTCCGAATCCGATTCCGGCTCCGGCGATATGACCATGACTGATTGTGAGTGGAATGAAATGAGAGTGCAAATGGAAACTGCTGAATTTAAATAGTCATAAATGTAGTCAACAATTTTGACATGAGTTGAGAGTGTTACCGTTCCGACTCCGACTCCAAAGTACAGACAGATGTATAGCCCAAGCATGTATTTTATTTCATGTTTATAAATCCATTTAATCGACTTTTTGGGTTTGGAATTTAAGATCCTTTCTTTACAAGTCTCTTGCATATAGCTCCACTTCCACTTCAACTCATCAACATGTCCCGAGTCCTATACACTTCACCCTCGTGTCATTCATATGCATGGACGAAATCCTAATCGTCGTCATGCAATAGTCAAACCCAACCAATATTATACAGAATCCAAAATTCTAAAATCTCATTTCTAAATCCAGCAAATAGTCTCTCATAACAGGAGCATTATACAGGGCCGG
Source organism: Dicyrtomina minuta (assembly GCA_949802685.1). NCBI lineage: Eukaryota > Metazoa > Arthropoda > Collembola > Symphypleona > Dicyrtomidae > Dicyrtomina > Dicyrtomina minuta. The sequence continues at coordinate 47,085,909 of OX461812.1, forward strand.
ATAATGCGGCCAGGGCAGGCTGCCCCCGCTGCCTGAATTTTCAAAAACATGAAAATGGAACATTGAGCACTTTTCAAAAACATGCAAATAAAATGTTTTGTACATTTCAAAAACATGGAAATAAAAGATTTTCCACTTTTCTCAAAGCATGTAAATAAAACAATTTACACTTTTCAGAATCAAGTAAATAAAACGTTTTGCACTTTTCTAAAACATGTAAATACAAAATTTTGCTTTACGAAAGAAAACCATCAATAAAATCAAAATTGTGGTATTTGTAGGGAAACAGATTGCTGCCTAAATGGAATTCGTTCGTCCGGCCCTGACATTATATCATCTTTCCCTTGTGTTTTAGTAGTTAACGGTGACGGAGAGAGCGGGCGGGACAGGAGTTGGGACCATAGCCAAAGGTAAAAGGTACCTACCTACCTACCTGTGGTACTGCGTAGACTGCCAGGACTTTGGTGTCTATTTACCTAATGCTCTATTAGGGTGGTCTCTTTTTATATCTCTCACCTTTACCGCTTATCTGATTCCGAAGCACTTATTATTGTAATTGGATATGTTTTCCATAAAAATTTGTGTCTAATTTTTACATTTCATTGTGTATATTGAATTATAATTTTATCTTATTAGAGTCACGCAGACCGACGATTTGGATTTGGATTTGGTTGGACGGCTACACACATAACATATAGCGGCTGTTCTCTCTCTCGCTCTTCACGGGAAAAACTGTTGAATAGAAAAAGTCCCAATAAGCACAAATAATACATAATATGGAGTCTCTCATAAATGATTGTTTATCTCTAGTTGTCTTCTCTTATCAAATTGCCGTCATTACAAGTTACAAACGTAAACGTAGGTAATCGGACTCGTGGAACAAACAGTCAGGGAGGATAACATGCAGACAACGTCAGCCCAAGCCGAGCGACTCATCAATAATCATAGTGCGGCAGAAGTAAATCATTTAATTAAAATGTTTTAATTTGATATTTGATCTTTGAGATATTTCAGATTGTATATAGTCATTTTAATTGCAATCATTATTACATCACAATTTCCAATCTCCCAGGAGCTAGTCCTCCACTCTCTGGTTCTGACTATTTTAAATGGCACAATAATTTTTGTACGGTATAATAATATAATTATTAATATTTTCCCCGGTTGGCTGGTTGGTTGGTTGACTTGTCTGCCCCACCATGTTCTATGCCTGTAATGGGGATGATGATGAAGGTATAATGGTAATAGTAGTTATTAGTTGTTGTTGTTGGGTAGGATGTTGTGGAATTTGAACGTCTTTGTTAGGACAGGACTTTGACAGTTGCTCTCACAACTTTTGATAAAATATAAAAAAAATTAAAGGGTAAAGGCAATAATTATGACATGATCCATACATGCCCAACTCATGTTTTGTATTTTGATATGTCAATAAAATATTTTGCAAAAATCTGTAAGGGAATATATTATAATAGAGAGATATTTTTGTTGGATGGAGATGCGGAGTCAGTTAGGAGATATGATTGGGAAAGGGCCGCCTTTCCAAAGCACGATAGTCTTGTACTTACATGGAGTCTGTAGACAGTGAACAGTAGGACAGGGAGATGGATTTTTTCTCTCATTTCCATCTCAATCTCCATCTTCATATCCATATTCATGTCCATGTAGAATAACCTATCAAACATGAAACATCTACAATATACAGATTACAGATTTCTTACTTAATTAAATTATCAAGGAGACAGTTTTGCGATACTTGAAAGTAACAAATGTCAAGATTTTCACTAATCATCTTCCTTTTTGTTGTTAAAACATCAGAAACAGGCAGCGATTGTACGTGCGCAAACATTTTTATAACGTTTGTTCAAAGACTGAGGAGGAGGAGATAGAAAGAGAGAGAGAGAGAAGGGGGGAAAGAAAAAATCCTATAAAAAATCAAGAGCCATGTTTCTGTCTCATTTTTATCGTAAAAAAATTGTATATAAGTTCTACAATTCTGCACAATTCTACAAAAGTTGTGCCTACAGTACACTACTATAAGATCCACACACACACATACACAGTAATGAAATGAAAGAAACGGCTCAGACAATGTCTAATGTCTAATGTTTTGAGCGTGAGTTGATTCTATATGTAAGATTTTCCTCAGTGCTAATCGTGTTCCTAACACCCGTGACGGTCGACAACGGTAACCAGTTTATGTTAATGACAACGTGCTTGAGGTGCCAATGTTCATGTTTCTCCTCGTTTCCAATTTCAATATATTTGTACACTGAGAGAGGCAGGCTCTCAGGGAGGAACATTAACATTGGTTTTACCACAGTAGAACTTTTTTTATACAATTTATTAACTTGTCGATTGACTTTAAAATATTATTGTTCTTCATTCTCTCTCTGTATCCCATACCCATACCCATACTCATAGTCGTATAGTCATAGTCTCGTATTTTATTATTACTATATTATTTTTTTTTCTGTGTCGTTTTTTCAAATTATATAGATTATATTATATTACACTCAATGTTCCTCGTCCTCTTGTTTCACTCTATGTTATGTGTACACAGTGTTGTGTTATGTTCAAGCAATTTAGCCCAGCATCACGGATAACCTTTCCAGGTCTTTCTTTCTTTCTCTCTCTCTCTCTCACTAGTCAGATTAATTGGCTCCCCTCCTTCCTTTCGTTTGTTTGTGTGTATGAAAAATGTGTGTTCCTACCCTCATTTTTATACATGTCAATCATAATCATTTTAATCATTATCATCATCATCATCATCATCATCAGCATCAGCATCCCTTTTATTTATTTTTCTCGACAAATTTTACTAAAGTATTTCAAATTCCCTATGTCGTCTGGATACAGTAGTAGTATGAAGGAAAATCATCGAGAAGGTACCAACCTATATAAGTATTGGTTTTGTTGGTCCGTTCAATTGGAACACAGAAACAAGAACACTACAAAAATACCAAAAGAAAAGAACATGGAAGAAACAAAAGGGAAAAAGTCCTGTGTATACACTCTTTTTTAAAAAAAATGTTTAATCTTTACGTGAAAGTTTTCGGTTGTTTTATTATAAGATTTAATCACTCCCAAGTGTACAAGTACATTGGACATTTCGTACTGCACGAAAGGCAAAAGTTGGTAAGTTGTACAAGGGAAAAAAAGGACGATGGCGACGACGATGACTGTAACTACGACGAATGGCTAATGGGAAATGGGAAATGGGTGAAGCTAATATTTTTGGGAGTAAGTAATCACGTGGCTCAAATATTTGGACGACAAGTATGAATGACTCCCATTGAAATTTGGAAGGTGTACATAAGGTGAACAAATAATAATGAGCAACAGCAACAGAGAGAGAGAGAGAGAGAGAGAAACAGCAGGGGAAAAACCGCAATCGCTTTATTTGCAAGTTTGAGCTTATCTAAAAGGCTGATAAACAGGAGGGGCAGTCAAGATCAAGACTTCAAGACCGTTAAAAATTTGTTCTCTTCAGCATTTTCATTTTTTATGGGCAATATTATTTATTTTTAATATCTTAATCATTGACGACGACGACGGACGAGGGAAGGAGAGCCTTGCGGAAGCCAGCAAAAAATTCAGAGCTGTGGACTGTAGACTGTGTGTACTGGCTCTTGCTTTGGGATAGCGATCATGATTGGGATTATATATATGTAACTACAATACAGATAAAGTATTTTGTAGGACGCACAACATAAAACGTTAAAAACAGTAAATACTTGGGCACAAGTGTAATGTCTATAATGAAAATTATACGGGGGGAAACGTGTAGGTACATATGTATGCCTTGCGTCAATTATTTTGAATTTTATGCTGTAACAAGTTCTTTATTTATTTCAACAACAAAATGAATGCAGTTTGAGTGTTATAGTGTTGCTGATAAAATTCTCTACTTTGACATGAGACCATTCACAATATTTACCATTATACATTATTTGTAATTCACATTCTCTTCCAATGTTTCTCTTTAGAGCTATTTTCTCGAGGAACTTTTCCGTAGGTAGGTACTTTGCTTTCATTTGACAGCGTAGGAAAAATTAAATAGGAAAGGTTTGGCTATATACTATATACTATACTGTACTACAGATATAGCAGTAGAATAAATATGTTGCCCTTTTCTTGCTAAAATCTAATGTTACTTTTTAAAAAATCTATAAATTGGTTGATTTAAATTTTTGTTCTTGATTTTTTTTTCTTCAAGTCGTTTACTCCTTTCATATCTCGTATATAGGATTTTTTAGCAAGCACATAAATTTGAGAAAAATGCCTTTACAACCTGAATTTAGCTGTGAGATTCCTCATTTACCTGAAAACACTTGTATTAAGTGCGAAATAAAATAAACAGGTTGTACAGAAGATAGTTCAAATCGGACAAAGGAGAGAAGTCATTAAGTTGACATTGGCTCTGTGAGTCTGTCAAAACCTTGTTGAAGACCTGAGAGATGATGCTCCTCATTTGTGTGAGAGAAGTGAACAGATTGAGAATCAATAAGTTGAGTTGATTTGATTGGCAAAACTTGAGGATGTTGTTGACACAACTTAACGCTTCTAGCTTGTGTCCTTTAAAATAGATAAAAAACCGCTTTTTCATAAACAAGATTCCTTATATTCCTTGTCCTGAACAGGATTCAATACTGAATTGAGTTGAAATCCAAAGAAAAACCAGTAACGAGCCATTTGAACTTAGGAAGTCAAACTTAACGGTTAACGGTACAATGTTTTTTTTTCCTTTGACTAAAATACCAACATCGATATCAATACTCAAGCTCAAATCAAACCTCAAATTGAGTAGAAAAAGACAATGGAATTGAATTCGAATATTCGAATTTCAAGGAGGAGATCTGATTATTGTGACTTGTGACCATTTACCGCTCCATGTCATGTTCTTGAGAGGCTTGTCCATAAATTATGTCATCCATTGTGTGGGTGCGGGTGGATTGCTCAAAAAAGGTTCTGCATATTATCATCTAATACATAATATATTCAACTTAATACGATAGCTACACTTAAGCTTAATATCAGTACTTTGAGTTGTGATGGTGGTGCTGATATAGAGGAGACAGGGGCACGTGGGCTCACAAATAATTGTGCAGAAAAATAAATTTTACAACATTTATGAAAAACCCTGTAGTCTGAAGCTATTACGTGTAGGTAGTTTTCTAATTTATTATAGTAAAAATCAAGCCTGTTTCCTCGTTAAAAGAAAATACCGTCCATAATAATTTAGCCGTGCAAAAATTCGAAGCTATTTGCAATTTGATATATTTCAAATTTGCACTCTTCGCTAAAAAATGTTCAGAAAACTTAGGAAAGTTGCAAATTATTTTGTGCTACTATCAAACACAGAAGAAATTTGCTTTTTCAAAACCATATAAAAAAACAGTTTCTAAAGCGCTACGAAAACATTTCCAATTTCTTTTTTTTTCAGAAAGATGCAAAACATGTCTAAGTAGGTGCATTTTTTAAAAAAGTTGCAAAAAGTTATAATGGCAAGTTTAAAATTATTTAAAAAAAATATTTTGAATTTCAAATTTTCAAAAATTTGTAAAATAGTGAGATACCATACCATTTACTTTTATCAATTTCAGTATAGTATACAATACAACTGGGAATTGAAGCGGCTCAAATATAGAAACTGAATATTTCCTCAAACGTACAAATTTCTCATACCTGATGTCGCCCTCTATCCTCGTTCTCCACATTTTTGTACTTAATTATATAATTATCCAACCACCATATAACTGATTTGTAAAATGCCTTATAAACAAAAAACCTCAGAACTCAATTGATTACGAATGCGAAATACGGAGTGCAGGATAATATAGTCTTTATATAGAAAACTAAAGGAGGTAATTAATTGTCTGCTAATTGAGACACAAAATGTGACTGTGAATAAAAGGTATATTCAACCTGTCTCGTGGTAGGTCTTTATACTATTTAGTTGACACATTAAAAAATTAGACAAGTAACCTCTGAAGATACAATAGAGAGAATTGATGGAATTATTGTGACTGTGATAGTGATAGTGACGGAATTGCCTCTGTGTGTGTGGTGTGTGTGTGTGTGTGCGTGGAGTGAATGTCCCTGAATATAATGTGTGAGTGAGAATTATTGATTAAGAGGGAGGAATAATGAAAAGATAATGAAGGTTGGTCTTTTGCCTGGAATGACACGTCATTGTTCTCCTCTTTTCACTCTCGACTGCTCATCCCGAGGGATTATTTGCAGAGAGCAAGAGAGAGAGAGAGAGAGAGAGAGAGCTCAGCTCGCGAGTGGCACTCTGACTTCCCTTATCGTTCCCCCCCGCAGGGGGCACTTCGTGACTCCAACTATCTATTCACTCTCCGACCCATTCCCATTGTCTTTCCCATTAGGGACAAGTCCGCAATACCACTAGAAGAGAGACTTGACTGTCATCCACATTTACTCAACATAAATCATCTCATGTCCTCTCATTCATATCATATATTTAATAAATAAAATCCCACCCAAGAAAATTTCAAATTCACGTTTAATATTTCAATATACCCAGACAGAGAGAGATAGAGATTCTTTTCTCTAAGCTCTCCCGAGTCCAAGTCGGACAGCAAAGCAAAAACTCCATTATGTAACTTGAGGATAATAATGATGAGAGCACATTGATATGTCCATGTCCATGTCCTACTCTAGTTCTCCCTGTTAAGAAAGACACACACACACATAGGCAAGTCCCTGTATTAGCACTATTCACTATTCTCTACAATTTCCACACATGCCCATTATCTCGGTACGACACGACACCACACCGCACCACACAACTGACTCCCAATCCCAGTCCACACCAAACAGACTGTAAACACTCTACATAGGCCCTGCATACGGCATACATGTACCTACAGATATACTCATGTCAGACACATGTTAACTCCATTGAAAATTTATTCTAGAAAGAATGAAGTCAAGTTTTTTTTATATGCCTCCATACTAATAGCTTTGTGTAGGCTCCTGTCCCGCTATTCCATTCCCTTCGCACTTCATTTCATTCTCTTCCTTCACTTCCCCTTTCTAAATCCAAATCCAAAGTACCTTCCCAGCTCCAGCTCCCTACCACTGCCACACAGTCAAAGTCAGTCCCAGTGCCAGTGCCAGAGTACTTACAGTTACAATGCAGAGAGAGAGAGAAAGAAAAAATACTTTCACTATTATTACTACTACTACTACTGCGGCTCACTATAGAAACGGAAAATGTTTTTTTTTGTTCGTCTCTCCCGTTTTAAAATATCTATATAGGGAGCTTGGAGAATGTGTGTCAGAGCCGTGTGTAAAATAAGTAATGTATTTTTGGTATATACTTGGTATTTGTATTGCACTTTGTCGTTGTCGTTTGTAATCCGTATCCGCAATGTACTGTTTCTCTTGTGTAATGCTTGGGTTCGGATTCGGATTCGGAGTCGGATTTTGGGAAGTCAAATAGAGAGAGAGAGAGAGAAAGAGACAGAGAGCCATTGATAATCGTATCAATCCGTCGTGTCATTGTTATTGTCACACTCAAGCCTCCATTAGAAACATATGCTCGGCATTCAAAGTATTGAAATATTTTTTTTTACATTCAATTTTTTTTATTTCAATTTTAAAATTACTTTTTGTGTGTCTGGATTGTGTATAGAATTTATGACTTTGAGCAACTCTTTTGGACTTTGGAGGATCCGAATTGGATTTTGACTCGAAATTGGCATTCCATTGGCAACTCTCTCTCAATGGATATGGATTGACGAAGGGTCTGTTAAGGACTTGTTCGACGTCAGTCAGTCAATCAGACTCTGTATATAGTGGACGTGTTGTACAATTTTATCCCCATTGTTTCATTGAAGCACATGTCGTAGGAATTACTATTATGATTATGACTATGACCATGTGATGTATTATAATGTTATAGATGTAGATAGGTGTGTTTACAATGTATTATAGACAGATTACATCTCCATATAATTACATGAGAGGAGGTTATATCAGTATATCCGAAATCCAAAGTCAAAGTAGAGGGTTTTTCGTTCGGGGGTTTGAATTAATTCCACGACTTTCAAGCTTATATAAGTAGCTCTCTCCAATTTCAATTTCAAAACTTGAATAGAAAATACCCCTTTAACATTGCGGAAATAGAGGGCATATATATGCATAAATATATAAGTTTATTATGGTTTAGTGCTAATAGCTCACTCATCAATTCAGCTCTGGCACTCGGAAATTTATTAAAACGTAAATCTTATATCGAAATTTGAAAAGTTTTCACTCTCTACTACTTTTATATGTATGTAATATATGTAATTAAAAGAGGTCGGGAATATCAAACTTTGAGCCTTCATTTGAATTTCAACCAACGTTGAGAATTATATCTGTAGAGACTATGTAGATATGTACTTATATTTCTGAGGAGGTGTCTATAATTCTTTAATGTTAGTGTAGGCTTTAGTGTTCGTCTGTAGAGTGTATGTATGTATATACTAAATGAAATATGTTTGCGGTGTGTAATCAAAGTTTGTCTGTAGTACTACCCCAGACTTTTCTATGTAAGTTCCCTGTCCACGTCGAATTTAAAGCCAAAGTTGACAGAAGAGTATGTACCTACTACTACACTTGGAAATGGAAACTATGTAGAGATGAGGAAAACAGAGAGAGAGAGACTTTTTGACTAAATTCAAATTGGAGGGAAATCTGACTCGAGTCGAGGAGTGAGTATTATCAGTAGTACCACCGCCACCGCCACCCAAAGTTACTCCATGTAGATGCAGGGCCCAGCGAGAGGAGACAGAGACGTAAAAAGGAAGAAAATAAAAGTGTAAAATTCAATAATTCACGGAGACACTCGAAAGCTCCTGCTGTTGATAGTGAGCAATGTTCAAATCCAAGTTGGTTGTAATGTGTGGCGTAATAAGTAAAATGTGTGCATTTAAAATATGTAAAATCTGAAAGGAACCGTTTGTAACACATGGCGTATTTTAATAACATGAGAGACGAGTTTTTAATATTCTATTATTAATGTTGACACCCTCCTCCTTCTCCGAGTGTGACTTTTTAAGCCGTTTTACTTTTTAATACGCTTCAATTTTCCCCAGTAGCAGTAGTAGTAGCAGTAGTGGAGGAAGGAGCAGTATCTTCTTTCTCTGTATCATCATGAGGTGGAGGGGGGGTCCTATATGGGTCCTGAATCCTGGGCGCTCACTGTTTAGTGCGTCCTCACGTTGACGACGACGACGACATCATTGTATTTTGTATTAGTCAAGGATGGAATTGAATTATGCGGAGCTCTCAAAAAACTCTTCATTTTATAAAGTGTCCCGCCTACCTATAAGGCCAAAGGTAGGGACTCACGTTGGGAGTTGGGACTTGGATTGATACAGCATCTACTTACCCACCTAGGTACTTACTTTTACGTATAACTCTGTACATCTCCTTTAAAATTAAATCCTCCATGTAGAGTGTGGAGTATACAGACAAAGTCTCATATATATTTTGAATATTTCAATAATTTCCTTCCTACTGACAACAATTCCCGTTGACATTATTGATTCTTACTTTGAATTTTTCTCTATTTAAACAATACAATTATCACATATGCCCACACAATCCAATTAAGTGTAACGACTCAACCGCATCATTGACTTTTAATAAAATCATTTTATTCACTACTTTCTTTTCCCCAACAGATTTTCACTGGAAAAATACATCACTCAAAAATTGCATAAATAGTTTTTAAGAATAAAATAAATCCTTACCATTTAACCACTGCCTGAACCTGAAACACGAGTAGTGAACTCAATTTATATATTTCCTAAAATCTGTTTTATTTGAATTTTAAATTCAAAAATTGAGGAAATTCAAACAGTATTACTATAATGTGAATATCTTTAAATTTTGTATAATAACAGTTTAAAAAATTTTTTATAAAATGTCAGTGTAGTTTACTCATATACTGCGTCCCCCTCTCATTCTAGTCCTCGTCTTGAATTATTATTCAAATTTTGAGACATGCTATGATTCTAATTTTGAAATCTTTCTTCTTCTTTTAAAAGTTGGAATGAATCTCTTTATCATAGAACAAGAACAATTCCGAACATGTCACTGATAAGAACTCTGTGTGTTATCTCAACCCAAAAACCACAGCCAAGCCCACACTACGGTAAAACTTAAAAGGGTGTGTAGATAAAAAAAACTATCTACTACATATCTACTAAAATAAAGAGAGAGAGAGAGAGAGACTTATGACATGAGTAAGTGATTGATATTATGAAAAAAGGGAAAAAGAGAAAAAGAGAGAGGGATTTTAATTTTATTCAAAGCTTTAATTTACTCATCCCAAGTCTCACATTCAAAATCAAAACTAAAAACTTCTCTCACGTCTACATAGTATATCAGTATATCCAGAGCCAAAGTCAAAGCCAAAGCCATTGCGAACGTCAACGCCTCACTGCCTCCCTCCAGAAAGAAAAAAAAACCCGAAATGTATGAGGGAATTTTTGAAGAAATACATATAGAAGAAAATACAGAGAGTTTGATTATACAAATTGCTTTTGAGTAGAAAAGCGCGGAGAAAAAGGAAAGTTTTAAGATGATGTATGAAAGTAAAGTTAAAGTTAGCGGGGAAGCTAACGGAACGTTGTTGGCGACGTTGACGTTGACGTTGACGTTGGCATTGGCGTTGGCTTTGGCATTGGCGTGAAGGCTCTCAGACTAAAGAGAGACTCTACACACACATAGACAGATGTACCTCTCTACACATGTATAATGTGGGGAGTGTAGAGAGTATATATTTTCTTTTTTAAGGGATCATAAAGTAGTATGTTCAAGTAAGCGATAACGCGAAGAGGCCATGTAGTATCAGAAAGAAGAGATTTATTGATAAACGACATGTGTACATATAAACTTGGAGTATGTTAGTTTTCCTTGAGAATAAAGTTTTTTGAGACGAAACATCGAATCAGATTTGCTCCGCTGCGGCTAGTACTTTTTGAATTGTCAACGAGAAGGGAAAACGAGAACGACAGCAATAGCAAAACAGCAACAAGGACTATAGAGTCTCTTCCCTCCCCTGTCCATGCAAAATACATATTTATTTCTGCATATGTATAACATGCCGTACTCGTCTCTCCGCAGTCTCCAATCTGTGCAGTCAGTAGTCGGTGTTTTGCGTAGTGTAGAGAGGAGAGTTAAGGATAAAGTAAAGTATAAGATTTCTTTCCACTACTATATGTTACTTGTAGACTACTCGAGAAATTCTCAAAGTTTTCCTTTCTTTTCCCTCCCGAGATGGGTAGAAGAGTGAGGAGATGTGGAAATAGGAATCCATTTTGTATCCGGGAATGGAAACACGTGAAGCGGCTTTTTCCCCTTGTTCCCCTGAGGAAAAAAACTGTCAACTTGACTATTTGAATATCGTGGAATTCCCCTCAGGAGCTCCCTTTTAATTATCCATACAGATATAAATGTTTTCAATTTACTCTCATCGCATCCACAAGCTTCTCTCTTTTTTTTCACTCACTCACTCAGTCTCGAAGTGAGTGTCTTTCTCTCTTTTCTCTGTATCATACACATTACACATTAGAGTAAAACATACAGAGAGAGAGAAATGTGCTTATTATACGGAGCGTTTACGTTCCAACTACTTCAGCTAACTCTAATTGATCCGTAAAACCACTTGAGTTTGTGAACTCCCCCTTTGTCAATGGGCCCTTTGCGTATTGCACAATAGTAGGATTGCAGAGACTGGAGTGCCGGAGTGTCCTGGAGAACTGGAGTTGGCAGTGTCTCTGTACATACACTCGATAGGAGAGATGTGTAGTGTATAGGGAATATTTTTTTATGGAGCAGCTCAACAAATGAGACGTGGAGAGATGAGGTTGAGTCAGATCTGGCCAATTTTTGACATCCTTTGTTTGATCAGAAAATCAGAGGCCGTTAATCTAAAATATGAATTCTGCCAATGTTATGCTCCTGACGGCCGTGACCATTTCACTCACTCTGTACAAGTCTAAACAATCATATGGAAAGATCATAGTGCACCATACGCTACTGGAGTCTGTAGCTGTCCACACACAAAGATTGTCGTGAGATTTACGGAAGTGTTAACTGTTTTACCCGAGCCCACCGAGTCGCTCTATATGCATATTATGTTAGTATCTTCACTGTTGATTCCGATTCCGATCCCGATTCCGATCCCGATCGAGTCTTCAGTCTGACTATGGCCAAGACTAATGAGTCCCTGTTATTGTTACTCTGATTGTAAATGAGCTGTGCGGCTCCTTGTTTTTTCCACATCCCAGCCCCAGATCCAGATCCAAATCCAGCCCCAGCCCCAGCCCCAGAGCCTTATATAAATTGTGGTGGTAATCATAATCACAATCAGAGTCATAATAATCCTCATACATGGGAGGATATTGCATATATCTGAAGAAGTGTAGGGAACGTGCCTATACCTATACATATCTGTACATAGCACGGGGTGCGTAGGACTTGTCCATATAGGAAAGAATGACAAAATAGAAACAAAAGGGTGGCTCCTCAAATCCACATCGTCGCCTAAAGATAGAACAAAAAAGGAAGGAGACACAAAAGGGTACTGAATAAAAGATGTAATTAAATTTATAGAAGCCTTGAAACCAGTAAGTGCAATTCGAATTCTTTTAAGTACTATCTGCAGTCTATAGTTGTGGAGACTGGTAGACTGCGTAGAGTAGTAGTAATAGAGTGAAGATGGAGATAACTTCCGCATGTGTCCGTATCCGTACTCTCAATCCGAATCCCAACTACAGTCATCTCCACACTAGAGATTACATACCTACAGACAGAGGGAGAAAGGGAAAACATGGGCAACTCTCAAAATGATGAGGATAGAAAATATATACGAGGATGGATATGGATAAAAGTAAGTAAAAAAGGAAGTCAGACCTTACGGGTGTAACTCGTAAAGTCGAAAGATTTTTTTTTCCTCTCTCTCTCTCCTTCCAAAAAGCCCGACATTTTGATAAAGTGCGTCCCAAGTCTCGACACCCGTGTGAGTGTGAATTCAATCGAGTCTATAATACTCTACTCGTTCGGTTCGGTGTCGGCGTCGGTCCGGGTCCCGGTCCCGCGATACTGGTTCCAGGGCGAGTGATCGGATTCAGATTCTTTTGGATATGCAAGGGAAGGAGGAGGTGAAGGCGAAGAAGACGAAGAAGACGAAGGCGAAGGAGACGGGATAGGAAAATACGATGCGGTATTGTCTATAAGAAAATGCGGCAAGGGGAACTCAAGTTAAATAGACTCTTTTTCCTTCTATTGAATTGAATAAAATTCCACTTTTCCACATACTTTTTCCCCATTTTATTCGCATGTTGGGAATTCCGAACGTTCCCAACTACCAATCCTCCAAATCTCTCAATCGCATACCAATCCTACAAACCTATCTACATACGTATACATACAGACACTTGGCAAATATTTATAACTACCAGACAGGCGTGAAAAAAAACTGCATCATCTTCTTCTTTTTTTCCCCCGTTTTTTTTCTTCTTCTTCATCTCTTCTTTTCGTTTTCGTCTTCTCTTCTTCCCTGGTAAAGACTCGTAACTCTTCGTCACACCACACCATCACCTCAATGTGTTCTATCCGCTCTGTAAAAATCCAAAGAACTCACGAGAGCATTTTACCTTGTAGGTACATACATATATACAGATTTGAAAAACTACTAGAGGACTCGACGAGCATCTAGACGACGACGACGACTTCCATACAGATACATTCTTCAAGTCAAATGCGTACATTAACATTACACAAGAGAACCAGAACATCTCCTCATATTGTAAATCGTAAAAAGGTGTATATATGGAGACTGCATTTATAGTTTCCCTTTCACAATTCACAATTTACAATGTGTGAAGTTCAAACTGTTCAACTGGCAGAGTTTAAAGTTGAGAGTCAAGACTCAAGACAGAGAGTTATCTGTATATTTATCTGAGTCTTAATCCGAACTTGAGGCCTGTATCAAAAAACATATAGAGGTGGATGTGTGGAAGGATTTTGCATAGAAAATAGAGATATGTGTTATGTATAATGCATATAGGAAAGCTTGAGCGTTGGCTGGGTCAGATGTAGTGCAACTGAACCCGTTTGACTGTATATCTATGAGTTGCACCAAATCCGGCCCACCCTGTATATATATATACACACAAATATATTGAAGTATATGTAAAAGTAAAGTGTCATGTGTATACAAAACAGCCGAGCTTTTAGACTGTAAACAAAGTGTTTGTTGGCTGTAGCTTTGGTTTGGTTTGGTTTGGATGGAATGAATGAATCCAGAGAGGATGCATGGAGTAAATAAATACCTGATGCTAGTTCACTACTCGCTTTTGGTTTTGGTTTTGGCATTGGTTTAAAGCTCATTAATCAGCATCCCGTTTATCGGTGTCATAATCAAATGAGTTCCTCAGAACCAAGCCAAATCAGAGCCTGTCATCAAGCCACCATCACTCTAGGCGTGTTCCCAAATCCTGTGCTTTTTTTCCCTTCTTCCTTTCTGTGCTTTTGCCTCAAACAAAAAAATGACTTGCACTCCACTATGTATGAGTGTAGAGCTGTAGAACTGTAGAGGGAACAGAGTAATAAAACGACGACAAAACTTTAAACTTATTGTTAGTTACATTTGCATATTGTCATTGAGGGAGGAATACCAGCTGGAGGGAATTTTCATCAAATGCTTAATGCAGCTATCTACATTATTGTTAGCGTGTCATATTCCGTTCTTGAAAAACAGCTGTAGGTTGAAGTACTTGACTCTTTAATAAAGCTAAACTCAAACTCAAACTCATATTATAACACTTCAATTTTTCATACTGTATTGTCTGTAATAATAGACGGGTCTGGTAGGTCGGAATTTGAATAGGCTCAATATTGCAGGAAACGCGGTAAGTTATTTAGGACATGTCACACTTGCCCAGTTAAAAGCGATGATCTAAAAAGCGTGTCTAAAAAAAGTATGTAGGTGCAAGCTTTTGCAGTTACAGACATTTTAAAAAGGTGAAAAATTTCTAATTAGATAGGTATGCTTTTTAAAAAATGCTCAACATTACTATGCAAATTCTAAAATTACAAGCTTTCAAAAAAGTGCAAAAATGCTATAAATCACGAGAACTCTCAAACGTTTAATTAATAAACAGCTTGAAAACTTCTCGAAAATTTCCTGAAATCTCGGAATTCCGGGGTCTCTAATAACTTCCGTGGTCTACAGATAAAGCCAATTTTGTCGTAAAGAAGCTTTACACTAGTGTGTGTAAGAATGGAAAAATTTAGGATTTTGAAGAGGACCAAATTATGACTAAAATGACCAAAAATTCCATCGGGTAAAATAAAAGTTGACATACCAAAATAAAGATATTTTGTTTTTTGCATACTGAAAACATTGCATATATGGCTAGTATTTCAACCTCCACGAGAAAGTATTAAGTACGTAAATCTCAAATACTTTGACTATAAGAAGAACAACACTGTGAACATGAGGACCTACAATCTGTCTACAACAAGTTTAACTACACATAACATAACAGGAGGACCGAGGAGAGCGTAATAAAAAACATTTCAAGAATTTTAAATTTATCTTTGGAACATTGCATTGGAGCCATAATCATACGTGGAACTCGGAGGAGCATTGCGGGATTGGCTTTAGATTTAGATTTGACTTGACTCGTCCCTTCCTCCAGAGATACCAAAAAATATATATACCGTCCCGTCCTTCCCTCCTTTCCCTCCATGAGACTATACAGAGGAGGGTTAATGTTCCTCCTTGTCGTTGTAGGTTTGTACATCATTGTGCGTGCACTCCGGACGAGACATCACCAGAACCAGGACCAGAACCAGAACCAGTGCTCTCCAAGTAAAGTACTTAAGACGTCAGGAAGAAGGAGAAGACGACGAAGGATAAGAAGAAGGAGCGTCTGGTCCTGGTCTGTTCTTGAGGGTATCAGTAGTAGGAGTAGGAGGAATAAGTATGACTCGAGTCAAGATTGAGATTCGTCCACCGACTCCTCCGAGTTGAAGGAAGATTGTCGACATGAGTTTCTTTAAAGACGTTACAAAAATGAATCTCTGGTGAACTATTAGACTAGATTTTGTCGACACGATATAATTTCCCTAAGGTTTTTAACGTACATGCCCCCACAAAAACTACAAATATATTCCAACGCGGACGTAAATAAAACTATACACAGAGCTACAACTCCAACTACAACTACAAATACAACCTGAACTTAAAGGATTTACAAATGTGAGCAAGGGAACAAGACATGGAGGAGCGGATGAGGTGAGGACGAGACACACGGAGAACACTAACAATGAACACTGGGTACTTATTATTGTTGAATGATCTACCGTAGTAAAATTGCTACCTGTAGGGAGATCCTACACAAACACACACACACACACACGGTGAGAATGAAACGAGGAGCCAAATGCCAATGCCTGTAGATTGTAGATGATTTTTCATCGCAGTACCCTTCCATACGTACCTACCTACCTACCTACGTAGGTATGTGCATACTTAAAAACCCGACACCATTCAAGCCATGGTCATGTGACGTAGGTACATATGTCTCGTCAAGTTACCTCCCGAAGATAACCGAACCTACGAAGAATACAATATACTTATGACTATTATTTGTTTAACTTGTGTTTCATTCCTCTCCCAATGATGTTTGTGTATCTTTTCCATTTCCATCCCAAGGCCTATAGCTTATATAGGAAACTCTGGAAGAACATGGACAGACTGGTACTGGTACAGGTGATGATGAAAATTATAGAACTATATAGAAAAAGACTAAAATTAATCTTTAATAATTATCTAGCGAGCCTAATGATGGATCAGGAAGCATAAAATTCCCTAGGTTTTTAATGAGGTCTTTATCAAAGAGATTCATCAGGTTGAAAAAAAAAGGATTCTTTCATTAGAGCAAAGACACCTACCTAGGTACCTATCATTAAATTGACGTGTGCTGAAATACTATAATTTAGTGCGCTCGTTAAATTCTCTCTCTCTCTCTCACTCTCTATTATGCCACTCAACGGGTTTCATTAACTTTGGTAAGATGGTGTGGTGGAATACAATGCCGAAGGTACGAACTCACTTTTTTACGCTCCACACACAACTGCTACTTTGTAGCATGTGCACACTCCTGCACCAGAACCAGATAAAGGTGGACACCTATACGCTCTATCTTACCACAGCTCAACTTCATAGTCGTCAATTTTTACTGGATCAATTCAAGCACTTTATTCTTTTTCCTCAACTAACTACTCACAACGTTTTCTTCTCCATTTTAAAATCCATTTTTCCCATTCATTTTCCCACCTTCCCTCGCGTCCTACTCTCTGGCCATTTTTTTTCTTTAACCAACAAGGCTGGAGATTGTTTTATTTTGTAGTAAGTAGTAGGCAGCATAATTATTATTGTAGTTTTTTCATTGATCTGTCCAATCAATTTTTGTCTTCTTTATTATAATCACATTGTTTTAAATCATCATTATAAATTATCAATGTCACACTTTTCATGATTTCAGTAAATAAATTATTATTAATTTTGAAGATATTTCCGCCAAAGGAAATCAGGTAAATAAATCTGTTCATAAATAATACTGAAATTTTACACTTTTCCGAAGAACGTCCTATTTAAAAAATTCTTTTAAACGGACTTTTTAATTTTTGATAAATAAATTTTATTTTATTTTGTATCAGCAATAATTCTGAACATCTGTACAATAAAAACGGCAATTTTCCTTTTCAAAAAATCAATACACTGTGTGGGCTGAGGCCGCAATAAAGTCGACTCAATGAATAAATTGTTTAAGCAATAATTTGTACTAATTTATTAGCTTACTTTACACTATTCTCATTGGATGAATGTTCAAGTTTAAAAATACAAATAGTTATCATCCTCTATTTTTACAGTAGTTAATTATTCAAAAAGTCTCCTGTTGTATAATTAACCATTTAATTTGACTATTATAAATTGTGTATTATTAGCCATTAAATAATTATTCATGAACGAGTGTTAGTCCTAATTATCATGACACTATTTGTCTCTAAACTCAGCTGTAATAAGGATATGCATGAAAAATGTGTCCCTACAACAAAGTACCTACCCAGTAAATACAAAATAAATAAATAAATAAAGGAGGTGAAAAAAAGAAGCAAATTGAAAAGAATTGAGGGAAAAGGAAGAATCCAGCTATAAATCCGAGTGGGACTCGGAATCGGAATTTGTACTCAAATTTGAATTCGAATTTACCATTGAACCCGGAGTAATGCATTCATGTATTCCTGTACTGTATTTATTTGTAGACAATCAGCGGAGACAAAGTATGTTCACGTCTTCTCGGAATAATACGGATACAAAAGGGGCAAGCGTGGAAAATGAAACAAGAGCGTCGGTTAACTCTCTGCTATGTGTTTCGGCTCCTAGTCTCTCCGGTACGGAGACAGAACGGGAGCAGCCTCAACGACAACGACAACGCGAGGACCTTTTTTTAGAGGTCGTGGAGCTTGTTCGGATAGATTGAATGCCTGCGTCGTTGTTCACTTTTAAGTTTATAGTATAGGAGGAAGACTCAAACCCGCGTCTTCTCTAGATTCTAGATACTTTATGGATTATTTTACTGCAGTCGTCCACGCATCTCTCTCTCACTCTCGAATATTACATTATGTGGAGAGAGTGGATGGCAATGGGAATGGGAATGGTGATGGTGGTGGTGGTGTCGGTGGATAGGACTAGGATGAAGACCGAACATGGAAGCCTCCCTGTCTCATGTCTATCTCTCCTCTCCTTTAACTTGTACGAAATCTACACTCCACTAGGAGTATTTTTACTCCTAGACTTCTAGCGGAGTGAAGTCTATACGGATACAAGTCTAGTAGAGTCTGTCTGTCTACTATAGAAACCTGGAGAGTCTAGTAGACTTTCCATCAAAACGTAAATTTATGCTGTGGTGCGGCACATACCCGACACCCGAGACAGTGTGTATGTACGTACATAAATGACTGAGACACGGAGACCGAGGGAGGATAGAGAGATGATAGTACTCTTGTTCTAGTTCTTCCCTCCGTCTCCGTCCAGATCCAGATAAGGAAAGGGAAAGATGTGTACAAAAGTGAGACACAAGCTCATAAACTGTGCATTATGCATGTCTCCTTCACAAGATGTCAAGAATGGGGATGTTTCTTCCTCACTACATCTATCCTCAAACAAAATCATACAACATGATATCCTCTCTGCTTATGTAATAAAAACAATATAAAAATAAATATGACACTTTTCCTCCTTCTCCATAGATCCATACCGAGGCAGAGCCAGAAGCTTCCACTTCCACCCAACTTTCCCGTGGTTCACGCTTCACTTATGCTTCGATTTCTATATATATATTAGCATTTCCTGTCTTATTATTGGGAATTCCCAATTCATACATATGCACCCTTCCTCTGCATATGGATAAAATATTTCTTGTATTATTTTTGTACTCTCTGTATAACTTTGTATCAATAAGGGAACTAGTAAATTGGACCAAGAACAGACGTTTAAGAATGACAAAAAATGTATGTAGACGGTGTTGGTATTGGTATTGGTGGATTCACTAAAGGCAAAAATGTGTAGGATCCAGCACAGATGCCGTCCCTGCACTTTCGCGTACAACTGGTAAAGTAAAGGAGACAGGGAAGGACAAGGACAAGTACAAGTACAAGGAAGACATTTTTTCCTCCACAACTCGAGACCTGTGTATCTCTCAGTCAGTTACAGTATCCAGCTCCAACTCCACTTCTTACACTTTAGTCAACTATAAAATGGTATGTGTGTGTATGTGTGTGGGAATTTCGGAAGTAAAGGTTAGAATGTTAGAAACATATAATACCCGTCTCCATCCTCCCGTTTTCTAGAACACGGAGAAAGTGGTCATATCATCTGGGATGTAAGGTTGTATTGTAAAATTGAGAAAGAAATTGTAGACTGGAGACTGGAGAGTGAGCATCCGAGAAAGCGTATATGTAAAGTGTTGAGGAAATTCGTGAGTTGTCTTCTTCTTCTTCTTCTTCTTGTGGATCTCCTCGTCTTATTTGATATAATATCTGCATGGTTTATTACAGCTATGAGAATTTGAGGAGAGTACAAGAAGTACAAGGCCCATTTCAAACTTTGGGTGGCAACGAGATAAAAGGGGAAAGAAACATGTAGGAGCTGGAGCAGAGAGAGAGAGAGAGAGAGAAATCTTCATACTTACTCGTTTTTTACTGACAGACGTACAAAGTACGGCGCTCTCATAGCGTCCCACCACCACGCTAACGGTAACGGTATGGTCCAAGGGACAAGTGTACAAGCATAGCAAGCCATGGAGCATGGGAAAAGCAAGCTCCTGCTTCCGAGCCACCGGAGACAAAGGAAATATATATAATATAGTCGTAGTAGTCGCAGTTGAATTCGTCCGAGTCGTGTGTGAGTGTGTGTGTGTGGGGAAAGAAGACGGAGATGAAGACGAAGACGAAGACGAGGATGACGACAAAGAACTACAATAAGTACATACAACACGAGACATACTGAGCAAAGTAGGAGATATGTATTTTTCTCCTTTCTTCTTTTTTTTTCTTCTTCTTCTCCTCTTGGTGGGTTGATAGTCGGTCGTCGGTGTCGGTGTCGGTACCGGTGTCGGTGTCGGTGCGGGTAGTTTGTGAGTAGGTACAACTACATTGGAGAAAAGCCGGAGCAGGAGTAAAGTGTGCAGAAAAATGGGAGTAGCTTCATGCTCATGCTGTAAAGATAAGTCGATTTTTCGATCGTCTCTCGCCCAACGTTCTGTCGACGTCAACTAAAAAACATACTCTTCTCTCTTATTTTCCCTCTGCTTCTTTCTTACTTTCTCTCTCTCTCTCTCTCACTCTTGTTTCCACTCGGCAATACCACTCCGACAACCTACATTAAGCTAACTTTTCTCTTTCTGTTTATCTTCACAGGCTAAACAGTACAGTGTACTCCACTTAAGGCGTCACTCTGTTCTGCCTTCAAGCACCTCAAAATACCAAGTCTTCACAGATTACAGAGATACATGGAACTTTCTCCTCCGGGAAGAATAAGAATTATCATACCCTTTTACTTTCCTTCCTTCCTCCCGCTATCTCCTCCCCATGTACTACCCTAGTACGTACTACCGCGCGGAACGCTACAATTCTCAGGATGCACAATAAATTATCAATCAAAAAACACAGCACTTGGATATTTTTCTTCCTCCTTTTTTTTCCATTCTTCATGCATGGTGGGCTCCATAATGTTTCATATACGTATACCTATACATACCTAGGTAGGTAGGTAGGTAGGTTTCACGGTTCATGCCAACTGTCGATCTCCTCAATCCATATAGGTCTGGTTTTTTTGTGTGTCTGGGGTATATATACTACAGTATAAAATCCAGCCAGACTCAGAATTCAGAATCCAGAATCGAGATTTAGCTGAGCTTTTAGGGATAAGAACCTCTTCATGGATTTAGAAAACCTTTGATATGAGGCCTTAGCCTCTGGATCATGATCATATGGGCTGGAGCTAATATCCATTCTGTATAATATGAAGAGAAAAAAAATACATATTGCATATTATATGGTATTGGATCTCATAGGCTTTGGTTTTCCAAATTTAATTTTCTTCTTCATTAATTCCACATCACGTGCGCATATGGGAGTTAAACAGTAATGACATTGATTTCATGTCAATTTAAATTTAATTCTAGTTATTCTTTATAAGGTGTGTAGTTGAGCTGATTTCTGGTAGGGGCAAAGTGTATATAGTCACTCACAATTTATGTATAATCTACCTGTGTATATAGTCAACCGCAGCAAGAGTGTTGTAGACAAAAATTCCTATATGCAGATTTATTTTTGTGCTTTATTGTTTGACTTGACTGGGAATCACAGTGTATTTTGGATAATAATATTTATATAGTTTATATAGTAGAATTATGTGAAAGATAAAATAATGACTGTGCACAGAGGACTATTACAAAATAATGATAAGAAAAAAAAGGGTAGGTAATATCGTATTACGTTAATGTGATATCACTTCACAGACGCTGACTATGTTTTGGATTAAATACGTAATGTTGATGCCCTCAGAGAATGAATGATGGCACTTTGGTGTTTTGCAAATGAGCAGGTTTCAAAACATCAGTTCATATTATTAGTCGTTTCTGTATAACTAATGAGAAGAGGGATGTTGAGTTGTCTTCTCCAATTACGTGCAATATCCACCAAAACCGGTTTTAAGCTACTTAAACTTTTTTAAAGGTTTTCAATTTTGTACAAAGAAAGAAAGACAGAAAAAAAAATGAAAGAAATGTATGGAGTAGTATGGAAGGTAAATGAGCGTATATACACTCTATGAGTTCATTCATTTATTCTGTAAAAGACAAAAAGTATAAAAAGTGGAGTTGAAAACGACTGTTGTGTGAGCGTCTGTGTGCGGCTCTAGCGATTGTGAATATCAATATCTAGCGGATAAAAGCTCAACTACGACAGGAAGAAAGAGAGAGAGAGAGAAGCTTTTTATTGTATAATACAAATTTGTTAGGTAGTTTGCTGGTCATAAAGTTGATTATTTATTATTTTTGTATTTTCTATGTATGCAGAGCGCCGCCACTCACACTGTAAGTTTTTGTATATACCCCCACTCGAAACCGAAACGAAAAGTAATGATGGAGTAATGACTGTAGCATTAACCATTTTCTTGAATGACAAAACTGAATTTCCTTCCAAAAATAATATAAGGTTGAGTTGATATGATGGTCCCATAAATTGCTTCCAGAGTGTTTAGAAGTGAAAGATGTAATTTGAGGAAATTTTAGTGATTGCCTAGCTTTCACTTGAGCTTTCATTTGACAGAAGGAAAAGAAATGATTTGTAAACAACTCGGAGACTTGGACACAAAGACAAAAGTCAAGTATAGGACACATTTAATTTAGTTGAAAGCTTAGACAAAATGAGTTAAGTTAATTGAGTCTTTTATAAAGTTACACTGAGTTATTTTGACGGACAGGAGAGGTACGAGCGCTCGTTCGAGAATGTATTAAGGTGTGTATATTTGCTCAACTAGATATTACTTTTGTAGCCCCCGCACTGGAACAATAGGGGTGTCAATCCACTAGACCATCGACTATTTCTACTCTCAGTAAATATATTGTGAGTTTTGGAAAGGGAGCTCTTTAAGACACTGCATTTGTTCGAAAAAATTAAACAAATATGGGTAGCTAAAGAAAGAAAAAGTAGGAGAATATTTTCGAGGGGTGTGAAATTAACGGCATTTCATCTTTTTATACGTAATTTTTAAAATTTTTAGCCGCAAACAAAAATAATTGCATACAGTGCAATTATTTTATATATTTATTTATTTTATATATTTTATTATTTTATTTTTTTAAATTTTATTTTAGGAATTTTGAAATTTAAAAACAAGCTAAAAATTCTTTTTTACAAATAAGTTTTAGAGCTGACTTCAATTTTAACGTATGTAAGTTTTAGATTTGAATTTCCCGCTATAACTAAAACTTCAAACGTCAAACTATAACGAGCTGCTGCCTTCAAACGTAAAATACTTTAGTAAAATGTATGCTTCATTTCAGTGGTAATAATTACTGTAACTATGTTTTTTAAATAACTGCTGTAGTTAAAAGGGTGCAAAAAGTTAATTCTAAATTCTAAAAAATGAACCTTGTTTTTGAAGCCAAAAATACTTACAGCAGCTCCCCTGGATTGAAATTTTCGAGGTTTCAAAAATATTCGTTTGTTTTTAAGAGTTAAAACATGATGTTGCAGATTTTCAGATATTGACTTTGACCTTTGACCTGGACGATTAAACATTGCGCAAAATTTATTGCAAACTCACTAATTCAGATAAATAATTTAATTTTGTGTAAATATGCGCTTAGCACATTTTGCTCAACTCGCACTGAATTTTTTTTCTTATATAAAAATATAAATCAGTTTCAAATTTTCAAAATTATTTAATTTTTTTTTGTATCTACCTTCCAGTTTGAAATATATTTTCGTACTAGCATAGCGCTGTAACAATAGAACTTGGTAGGTACAACAAATAATAATAATAGTTGCATACATAGTTGTGTGTCATGCTATTTTTATAATTGTATTTTTGCATTACTGTATTAGTTGAGAGTATGCGCAATCCGTATTTAATAGGTAGGTAAGTTGAATTAAATTGTTAATATTTTAGAATTAAAAACAGAATATTTCGTGCGAAGGGATATGTAGATGTAAATGTAAATGGGATAGGTACTTAGGTAGGTGCTATTAAATGTAGTTTGAATTAATTCGACGCTTAGATTGCGAGCGAGTGTTTAGAGTAGGAATTAATAATGAGGAGAGTTTGTAGTGTGGAAGAAGATGGAGAGGAGAGGTAGGTAGAGCTGTTGGCTGGGATGGAGGAGATTGAGATCCCTATGCAGTGGCTAAATAAGTAGAGTGAACGTGTGTGTGTACGCGAGGTCCGAGTGGATAAAAAACTAACATTAAAGAAGGTTGTGTTTGGTGTGAAGGAAGCAAGGAAGTGTTTTTGAGGGTGGAGGTGTATGTTTTTCGAAGGATTTATGAGGAGGAGATCATGTGTAAGTCGATAAGAGAAGTGTTATTGATTGACATGTAAGTGAGGGATGGCTAGAAACATGGGTTGTACAAGGGAGTGTAACAAAAGGAGCATAACCATCGCGATGTATCAGTAAGAAGAGGAGGCGGGTCGACTTTCAGCCAACCACTATGATGCCGCTGGCGGGGAGAAAAATCTAACCGAAACTCAAGTTCCCCAGAGAAAAAGTCGATCCCCCTTGCTCCCCAACGTTATTGTTCACAAGACATGATTATGATTGGCCAAACCCTGCAAATGCTTGTTACCACCATTAGCATTCGACCCGACAGTAACACTGGTAGTGCTTGTCCTAACGACTCCAAAAACTCCTCCAAACTCCAACCAAACATTATGGACAACACACAGGTAAGCATAGTCTGACACATGTACAACTTACACACGACGACGACGACGACGACGACTACTACTACTACAACAAAACTACTTTTTGAACATAACTCCTCATCAGAGACATACATCATGTGACCGAATGCCTACAAACAGACAATCCGCTACCACACTTTGACCTCTCATCATCTTCATCATCATCATCATTCATTATACTCACCTGGTCTGGTTCTGGTTATACAAAGTTCTACGAGCTCCTCACACGCTGTCAAGCTACTCATAATCGTCAGTCCAACCAGACAACATCACCCACTCATTACCTCCAAAGAGTCAACCAACGAGCCACTCGGCTCACACAACAACAAACACCCAAAAACATCTCAACTCAAATAAATAAACAATTCTCTCCAAAAACTATCTATTTTATCTCGCACATTTCCTCATCTCATCTCATCTCATCTCCTTCTCACACCACCACCACCAACCAACCACTCAATTTATACAGGACTTCACCACCTCACAGTCAGTGTTTCTCTCAAAGTGTGTGGCTTCTGGTTCTGAACTAGTTCCTTTTTATTTTCCTGACATGACTCTCCATGTCTCTGAGTGAAATCATCCAAGGAAATAATCATAATATTATTTTCAACAAAACTATTCAACTACAGAAAAAAAAAGTATATTCAACTTGTCAACAGTTTATTTTACCGAGTCTCCAAAAACTCCAACACTATAAACTTGTTCCAGAAAACGAAAAAGTTCTGATTATCTGATTAGTATACGAATATCAAAAATATTATTATTTTTTTGGTCTATCTGCCAAACATCCATCCTTTGAATTTTGAATACGAATTTAAATTCGAAAGTTACGACATACATCTATATATATATATATAAGTTTATAGTTTACAAGTGTTTTAAGTGAAGCGTTTCACCGGTCCCAGTCCCGGTCGGTCCCGGTCTGAGACTGTGAGTAAAGAAGACAAAAAATATATATATATATTATATATTCTTTTAGCCTGACTTTTGATCGTCCTGTTCAAGTCAGTAAATAAAACAAAATTCTTTGACTTGGAGAACTTTATAAGTGACGACAAGCGAGGACTTGTGAAGGTATTGAGTAAAGTGACTGTGACAAGTTCTTGTTGTCGCTCTTGGACCGATTTCGGAAAATTGAGCAGAGCTCTCCCACTCGGCCGGTTTTTTTTTCTTTTCTTCTTCTTGTCTACATTCTACTTTGTACTTCTTCCTCGTCTCTTGCCCGAGTTTGGAAACGGTTGAGGGTGAACTTTGGAGGATAATACTACTTTTTACAAGGAATTCATACAAGTTACTCTGACTCTGTCACAGAAAAGTTATAGATACGATATAGACATATACACTGCAGGCGTATAAAAAATACTTTATACGGCCTCTGAATCTTCTGATCCCTCTTAGTTTTTTTTTATATCCACCAACTCCAAACTCTACATCATCTTCCTCATCAACATGAATGTAAGTTTCTCTCTTCGAACATGTATGATTTCCTTTTTGTATAATATTCGATAATATATATTATTATTTGTGTGCTGTTCCTTTTCCTTGTTCCGTTGTTCTGCTCTTGACTCGACGTCGATGTCGACGTCGATATCGGCATCGTTGTCGGCATCGTCGTCGTCGTCGTCGTCTTCGACCTCAAAATGTTTATTGTTCCTAAGATACCAAATAAAAATATGCCTACATAAAATATAATGTAATTTTCTTTTTGAACGTCGAACAAGTAAAATACTGATATGAGCAGGTTAGGTGATATTGAGGCTGTTATGTATAAAGTGTTAATGTTAATGTTGAGTCATTCTCGTGTGTCTCCTCGTTCTCGTTGACTTTGGGTGTTGTTTCTCTCCACATTATTCATAAGATTTGAATTGGAATATTTCGTGCCGTTTTCCCTACAATCTACCTTAGGGATCATGATGTAGATTTTTTAATTACAAAATTTTATATCCCTGACTACTACTTAATATGTTACTGCGGGAACAACTTGTCTCCTTTAATTCTCCAAAGTCAACAATCAATTCCAACACATTAGTTTCGATCATAATGATTTTTGATTCTATTATGTATTTTTTGTTGTGTGATGATGATGATGATGTTGATGATGTGACTATCAACGATCAGATGAGAACGACCACGACCACGACGACCAGTACCAGTACCAGTACCAGGACCAGTACCAGAACCAGTGTAGTTAATGGTAGAAAAGACAAGCAAACATTTCCTGTAATAATCAAAGAAGGCGTCATTGTCATCTTCTGTTTCTGTTATTTGTTGATGTCATCTCATGTACTTGTCCATAAATTAAATGGGAGCTTTAGGTAGTCGAGAGGTAGTCATATAATAGGGGTTGTGGGAGTACCAGAGAAGATCTGATTTATTGACCATTACCAACTTTTCATGTGTCGGAACTTATTGGAGTAAACTTTAACTTTTGCTGTTAAAATGATTAAGTCCTTTGTTATATATTATTTTTTATTTTTTTTGAGTGGATGTTCATTTTGTATCGTTATTGTGTTGTATATGTACGAACGAGTCTCTGCGTCTCTGTCGCAAGTCCGTTTGAAATTAAGTATGTTTATCCTTACTATTAAGGATGGTGATTGTTGAGGAAAAACGGCTTGGAGAGTGAGTGTATCTTTGATGAGATAGCTGATAAGGCCAAACAATAAAAAGGACATGAAAGAGAGGAGTAGTCAGTTAGTTGTTTGTATTTGTAGTTGTAAGTTGGGAGCGTATAGAGAGATATTGAGGCAGAACAATCTGTTATTGTATCATCATCATCTCATCCGTTGGAGTTGGATGATGTGGTTGGTGTTGGTGTTGGCTTTGGATTTGGTTGGACTCTGTGGTTTGTGTGGTGGTGAGCTTGTTCAACAGCTCAGAGTCAGGCTCAGACACATACACATCACCCATGATGAGCCATAGGAGCCCATATGAATGGCCATCGCCATCCCTATCGCCATGATGATGATAATGATGATGATTGTTGGTCAGTTGGTGTTTTTTTTGGGGGTAGAGAAGAAAGGATCATAATATTTTGCGTACTTATGACTTTATATCCCATTTTGATTGACAGAGATGATAAAATGATTATAATATTTTTTTTCTCCCCCTCTCCGCTCTTGTCTGATTTTTGCATCCAGGGTGGAAGTGAAAAAAGTGAGGATGGACGTGATTCGTCGCCAGGAACAAGTCCGACAGGCGGATGCCCGTCATGCCGCCAGTTGTTGTGTTCATGTGTAAAATCTTCAGCGGGATTACTAAATTATCAGAGATTGGCATCGTCAGTCCCATCTTTGGTTTACCATGGATCCAATCACAACCCAAATAATCCCTACTCTCCAGAACAAGTCGCCTATTTGGCGGCCGCGGCGGCTGCTGCGGAACACTCAGCTCTCTATGCTGTTGCTGTAAGTCATTTGCAAATATCTGTATATGTACGTATATAAATATATATCATAACAATAATAAAAGTTAATAGTTTAATTAATGCTACCTACATTCTTATCGTCCCTACCTTAAAATTCATGTTTCCTCTAAAATTATCTGAGTAAGTGTAAGTACAGGTTGGCAATGGGTAATGGGCAATTTGGACGGAGGGAGAATTATACTGACTGTGTGTGTGTTGGAGAGTTAATGTGTTAAGTGAAACATACGAAACATATGCTGAGTGCATACAAAATTAAAATTATAAGAGTAATCGTCAATTATTTAGAAGGTTCGTTCGTGTAAGTAGTAGTACAGTAGGAGCCATGTGTATAGCTCAGAGTCACAGTCAAAGTGTGGAGCTGCGGAGTAGCAAGGATTTTTATCATTTTGACATTTAATTTTTGTGAGCCTTGTTTGTGTAACTTTTTTCACGCTTTCAATCACACTAATATCAGGCTCATTCATTAAATTTTTCCCCGTATGCGCGTTATTGTATGGACACTGACTTTTAGCTTAATAATAATAATAATATAATAATATAATCCATCCTGATCAATGATAGGAAAAGGTCATAGCTATCAGCTAATCTAATTTTTATTTAATATGGTTAATTCAGTGTAATGTAGTCAAAGTTGTTATTTTTATAAAAATACATGTATATAAAATTTATATAATTATATATGCATAAATTATTTTCCGTCTACTTTGTACCTACGATTTCGTCCAGTGCGAGTGACGAGTCATGAATGTACAGAGAGCTTTTGCTTGTGTCTGTGTATTTACTGACGAGAACAGAAACAGAAACACAAACAGAAATCAAGTTAAACATAACCTGTGTAACAATCTAAATTACTGGTTGTCAAGTTTTTCAAGGTGAATGAGAAGTATTGTCGTAAAGCGACAATTTTAATCAGTTTCTCACACCGTAGAACGAGGTAAATTCTCATCAAAATTAATTAAAAATAATGGGGACCGAGTAAAAGATTGCATGCTTGCATACCTTCTTCTTCCATTGCATTGCATTTCATTACATGACGATTTGTGTCTACCGTGTCTGCCTCTGCCTCTCTCTCTCTATCTGCCTCTCCCTGCCTCCTTTTTTTCTATATCTGAACTGAGCACAGAAAGAGAGGGAAACGAGGAGAAACAACATAAACACAGCTTCTTCTTCTCTCCTGCTTAGAGGCAGACAAGATTTGGGCCGTAGCGGAAAGTTATATATTGTTAGTTAAACTTTATCTCCTGTCTACATGCATTCGATGGTGATGGTTGAGAGGGAAGATTGCATTGAGGACTGAGGATTTGAGAGCAAGTGAGTGGATGTAGACATAGAGATGATGTACCATGACATCGAATCATCATCATCATCTTCATGATCATCATGAGTAGGTACACATCAATAATTAAAAGTGCCGGTTTTTTAATGCTCGTCATACGTTGTAATTGTATCATTGCCATGTACACAACAAAATAGAATTAAATGGGTGTACACGCTCAAGCAAAGTTTTCTGTGTTGAATCCTCGTCAAAGTTAGTGTTAGCATAGGATTTTATATTTTATTTATTATATTATTATTATTGTGTATATTGTGAACGCTCGCTCGCTCGTTTCACTCGTCTCTCTCTCTCTCTCTCTCTCTCTCTCTCCCTCAGTCACTTCTCCCAATCTTACAATTACAATACAACTTCCAACTACCACTACAACTCATGCATGGGTCGGATGTTTGTTTATGTATAATGTAGACTACAGCTCATGCAGGACTTTGTGTGTTCAGGGAAGTTAGGAATCAAAACGCATACGTAAAAGTATACAGATGAAGATAAGGTATTATCAGGAGAAGAAGATCTCGTATTACCGGTTTCACTTGTTTTACACGGTCTCGCGTTACCCCTTCAAGGATTATCGGAACACACTCACTCACACATTGCTTCACGAACCCCATCCCAGGCACAAACACACAGACACAGACAGAGAGCATATTATTACGGAGAGAACATTGTGTCGCTCCTCTGAGTAGACGATAAGGTATTAGAGGCCGTGTACAAGAACTAATACAATATGTAGGTAGGTACTCATATATTCATGTAGGTAGGTAAGGCTATAGGAGGCTCTAATCCGCACAGCTACATGTCTCTACATGCATAATTTAGACAGCTAGTTTAAGCAACCGAGTCTGACTTTAAAGTCCGTTTTGCTCATTGTCAGTACATAAACACTAGTTATCATACTGTGTGGATGGTTAAACAGTCAAGAATTTATGTTCGTATCGAGTCGTATGGGGAGAGAGAGAGAGAGAGGGAGAGAGAGAGAGAGAGAGAAAATTTACAAAGTCACTAAACGAAACTACATCCATTACACATTACATTTATTATAGGTATTATTATTACAGGGGTGAAACGAGTAACGAGGCAAGTTAACAAAACGAGTCTATCTAACAAATATTGTTTATTTAATGAAACAATGCTTTGCATTAATAGCATGGTATCGTTCTCACAGTTGATTCCTTAAGTTGCACTTGCAAAATTAATCTCATGGGCGGTTCGCTACCTTGTTACCTCTCTCCGAGTTGGTGTGTGTGAATAAGCTCTCCGCTCACCTACCCATTACAATTCCTCGTCTACTTCACTATTTTCCGATTCCCCACGTACCCTACCTTACATATGTCTACATTTCTACAGTCTACAGAGTCTACCTCCACACACACACACACAATATTACAATATTTACTTTTCTTCACAATCCACTTCGGATGTAATTAAACTATCAGCAGTGACTATCTAGTTTTAGCCGTAAATTTATTGAGCTATAGAGAGAGAGTCCATTCAGTTTTGAATGCAGTCTGTGCATGTAGATAGGTAGTTATGTACAGATATGGGGATGTGATAATAAATGCTGTATGTACTCAGGGACGAGAGGGACACAGGGACTGGAGAGAACTGTGGGTGCCTTGTATGTAGTAATATCAGGATATCAAAAACAAGAGCATAAAATCTTGTACTTAATTCACTACATGTTTGCATGAAAGTCGCGGATTAAGGTTTTTTTTTCTCCTGGGCTCGTATGTAGCTACTTGAATAGATAATAGAATGAGACTTAAGTCTAGGAGTAAGTAGGTGTATAAAGTATTATGAAGGAGCCATGGTAGTAGTAGTAGTAGTCAATATTCCAGAGAGCCCAGCGTTCTGTGGAATGAGACGAGGTTGAACGACTGACGCTCAGCCAACAACTTTGAGATCTGAAAGCCTTTATTAAATAATAATAATAATTCAAGGCTTCATAGCGATTGATATTAGATGCATTCAAATGTTGGTAGTTCCCGAGAAGGGGAATAATAGCCTGGGCTCCTTATGTACACTCACTCACTCACTCGGCCGTCTCCTGAGCCAAGTCTCACTCACTGAGAGAGTAAAGGTAAAAATTAGCTTGTTACGTAAACGGGGTGTGCGTATCGTAATTGCCGTTTCACATTCGACGGGAAGTCCTTTTTTGAATTGGTAAGCAGTCCATTGCATACAAAGTAGAAATTTATTCTTCAGCACCTGACATTATTGGTCACTCTCAGACTCATAAAGGTAATTGGATATGCATGGTCTGCCTGACTGACAACAGTCAATGTGGAAAATCGGCAAGAAAATCTTCATTTAGAGAGAGAGAGTCAAAAAAGCAATAGAGCTTTCCCACTCCTTTTTTGAGAGCCAGCAAGCAAACAAACAAACAGAAAACAAACTGTAACTCCTCGTCGTTATTCACCCAACAATTATGATTATTATTATTTGTAAATCTTAAAATAATTAGTAATCATCAAAATCAATGGCAACTCATAGTACATACTATACCGCCTTGATTTCCCAATACCAATACCAATACAACTAATTCCAATTCCTTTCCAATATAACATCGTCGAACAGCACGAACTCTAAGTATGTACGGGACATTGTCTTTAGTGGGCTCAGTATACGTGGTAATTATTCATTATTAAATTTGAAAGGAACTAGAAACATTTCATTACATTCAAATGAATTATGATTATTATTCTGTGTGAGGAAACCATAGTCATAGTAATAGAGTCTTGACGCTCATTTTCCTCCGTAATGACATGGAAATGGACTCTTGAATGTTTAGTATTTAGTATTTAGTAAGTGACGCTATACAGAGTCCAGGGACGGTGAACGGTGGACGATGAAGCATTTATTCAGTGAGATTATGTGGACGACGTGCCGTCCCGTAACGTAACGTGAGAATTGAATAAAAAGGTGTGATAGAAAAATTAGCTTTGCGTAACTGCAGTAAGTGTGAATGTTGACAGGGACCAGAAGCTGGAAGAAATAAATTTTACTCAAAGCTTCCTTCCATAATAGAAAGTGAAGGAACACGCTAATGTTCAAAACATTCGGTAAAGGTTATTTATTGGTTGAAAAATGTCAGATAAGTAATGGAATGGGGGCGGCTAGTTATTTAGCCGAGAGTCAATATTTTGACAAGGGAAGACTCACTCCACCATTCTTTTAAAAAGAAGCCAAAGGGGAAGAGATGAGAGAAGAGCCTCGGCTTCGACTTCGACTTGGAACTTCCATTTCCACGTCGACTTCAACTTCGACTGTTATTAATTATGTAACTCTGAAGGATGCAATGGGCAGTCGTTTTTAGTTTCTGAGTTTCTGAGAGAGCCTACACATATGTATAAATATATATTATTCTATAATTTACTATTCCTCTCAGTCAGTTGCGTGTGTCCATGCGTAGGTACCTATACCTTCCATTCCCTTTGAAGTGAAGACTGTAAGATTGTGGATTGAAGTGGAGTGGAGTGCAATGTAATAGAGTGATGAGTTATGAGAAAAACAAATACCAAGAAATTATTATTACTATTACTATTATTACTAAACCCTTGTCTAGAGAGTCTAGAGAGAGAACTGTACAACTGGGGTTGTAGTTGTAGTATGGAGTTGTTGTAGTCTTTGTAATAATTTTAAGTCAAAACTTTTTTGAGAACGATGAAGTTTATATCTCTCACTCCCGAAACATGCTTTGTGTGGTGTAAAAAGAAGGGATGCAAGAAGAAAAAAAAAAAGATTTTGAATTCTGACAAAAAAAAGTTTTCCTTTTTATTATTTTTAATGTTTTGTTATTGTTTCTGTTTTTATATTTTTCACAGTGAGAGAGATCATTTCCTAAAGACATAATTGCTTTTATCGCAATAATGGTAATAAAATAAAACTTGTTTTCCTAAATGAAAATCAAAGTAATTTGATAATAAAAACGTAATAAGTCCATTACATAAGTACATACGTGTAAAATGAAATGTGAGCAAAATATAATGTTTACGAGATGGGATTTCTATTTCATGTAACTCGAATTGCTACACAGTCATTCCCTTGAACAAACGAACAAAAGTCACAGTCGTTGTCGCTACACACACAGTCTTCCCACTACAAACACATACACAAAGTCAAGTAGGTATTTTCCACACAACCTTACATCGTGTACTTTGTATTACGCTCACCCCGTCTACCACAAAAACACGTGAAGGATGCAGAAATCATGTACAATATATATGCAATCATATAATATTATATTATAGGATTGAGAGAG
This sequence comes from Dicyrtomina minuta, assembly GCA_949802685.1. Lineage (NCBI taxonomy): Eukaryota > Metazoa > Arthropoda > Collembola > Symphypleona > Dicyrtomidae > Dicyrtomina > Dicyrtomina minuta. The sequence goes on from OX461812.1 coordinate 47,119,993, forward strand.
AGAGAGAGTGAGTGAGTGACTGAGTGGATGTAAGATACAGATTGTTATACTTTTATAGACTCTATAGGGTCGCCTGTACTCAAGTGTATGTTTTCCCCGCGACTATACTTGGTTGCGGCATATGCATTCATAGGCGAGTCGGCCTGGTTATATGATTATTATATAGAGAAAAGAAAGATGCTCAAGGAAAGTATTGGAGTAAATGTTTGATCTCTCGAGGGATATACAGGGAATGCACGCAATTTTTCATGGAAGCCTTTCTTTGTATTAGACTTTTTTAAACCATGAAAAATGACCGTTTTTTGACAGTCGTGAAAAAAGAACAAGAATGATGGCAGACGGGCCAGGCCAAAACAAACTTGTGAATTAGATGTATGTGTGTAATGTGGGAGCTACTAGAGCTGTGAGGGCATGTTGACTACATGGAATCGATTCGAAAATTATAGGAGTTGAGCCAAGAACAGGAACACGCAAAGAAATGTTTTCGCGTGAAACTCCTTTTTCAAAGAGAGTTTTGTGTTCTCTCTTATGATGAAGTATAAAGTGAAGTGGGTTCCGGTGATTGGAGTGTTTTTCGTGTGTTCGATTATCAGAATCATGGGAGTCGTTCCCGTTTCCCTCCATACCCTCTATTATATTTATAATACAGTAAACACAATATCATATATATATATACCTGGTGGGTACCTCATGCTACACCTATACAGTATGAAATGTTTGAGCTGAGGAGAAAAGGAAGAAATTACAAGTCCACCACTGTTTTACTCGTAAACCAAAGTATTCATTGAAATTAATCGCATCTCTCTCCCTCCACTCTTATACATTTCCTCATACTACAAGAACGAGAACACAAACACATACACACCCTCTTAATGGCCAAGTATTTATGTAACTTGAGTTATTCTCCGTGGAAAAGTTCTCGCATGGTTCTTGTAGTTGTATCGTTGTGTAGGGATGTATATGTGGAGTATGGTATGTACACACAGGGGTTGAGACCCACACCTGGCCGCTTGTTCTTGTTGAATTCATGCATGAACATTTATCGTTGGCCCTAATATTCCGGCGAAAGGAAGCTTTGAGTCAAGGGAAATGCTCTCCTGGCATGCTCAATTTTCTCTCATCTTAATTTGAAAAGCATTTTGAATATATTTTTACTATTATTACCAACGTATTACCAGCAACTTACTTGACGGTGGAGCTAAAATTTTCATTAATCGTTATGCTCAATTAATGAGATAAGTTTCGAGGGATATATAACTACCTCTCCATATGTGTTAATGTTCTCAGCCCAACATTCCAACCTGTCAATTTTACTAAATAAATAATTCTCGCGTCTCCGTTTTTATTTTAATTGCATTTAGCTTTGAGACTTTCTCGAAGGCTCGAGCTCCTTTTAGCTTTTTCCTTTTTAGCTTTTGGCTTTTCTCTCTGTATGAAGAGCTTTTACGGTTTCCTCTCAATTCTCCGCTCCCTAAAATGTTTTTTTCCTCTCTCTCTCTCTCTCTCGATTCGTTTCCCCTTCTAATTGCTGTAGACGTAGGCGAAAAATTTGTGTATTTTACTTAAATCGGTATACGTAGTATTTTCATAGTCATTTATTGGTTAACAAAATAAATACAAGTTCACTTTAATTATGGCGTGGGTTTTTGCTTCCTGTAAAAGTTCAAAATGGCAATGGCTATCAACTAATAAGTTAATTTACAATTACGTAATCCATACATAAAATTCATAATAAATATATAAAAGTAAACTTTTTACATTTCGTTAAATTAATATTGCACAGTTACTCCATACATAGGTACCTATGTATTATTTGAAAGACGCGTAGTTGTATGTATATACGTATTTAATCAGAGCGACAGTGCTCCGTAAGCTATGTAATATGTAACTGTAACATGTAATGATGTGTACATACTATGCCATTGCCACTGTACTAATACTAATCGCTACCTGAATTCACAATTTGTCCGGAGTCGGAGTCGGAGTCTGGAGTGGAAGTGAGCTGGGAGTGAAATCCGAGAATCTGATTCGATGTTTGTTTCTCTGTTTTGGATTTTCAGGGTGGGGGATTGTCAGATGGAATGAAAGAAGGAGGACTGGGTCCAAGTAGTTGGGGTTATCCCTCCGTGTATCATCCTTACGACCCGGGATTTGCGGCTGCTGCAGCCGCCGCGGCTGCTGCCTACCCTTTTAACGGGTAAGAAAAGCTTTTGATTATGATCGATTATGTTTGTCGGCTCTTCCCCTTGACATTGGTCACTTTTTGTGTGTTGGTGTTGAGAGTATGGTGTAGTAGAACCAGGACCAGAACCAAAACCAGGAACGAGTATTGCTATATAACTGTCATGCGGTCATCCATAGCCGCTCTCAACAAACAACAAACTTTTCCTCTCTCTCTCCTTCGAACAGCCAAAGAGCGACAACCATAAAATATTGATTTACTTCCCTCTCCTGTCTTAGCTCTCACACATAATTATGATCAATGAGCTCTCTCGCCTTTCCTCAAGGTAACTCTCATGAAAGTCTCTCAAGATCTTGGTGGAAATCAAGTAATTCGTCATGATTTCAAATTTTCTCCAAAGTGGCCGTTGAAATGAGCAATGTGTTTTGTACTTACATAATGAGATTGTAGATTCCAATTTGGAGCACATGACACCCCTCGGAAGGCTGTGCAGATTTGAGTAGGAGTAATAGCCATATGCAGAGTGGGAGTATAAGGCTAATGTTCTGTGTACGTGGTTATTTACACAAGCGGAGACATAATTTGACTTAAATGTAAAGCTAAAATGAGTCAGAACTGTAAAGCATGCCATCCCAAGTTGTATAGTAATTACAACGAAAACGACAACGACAACAAGAGTGGATTCTCTGGATGAAACTATGTGTGTACACTTACCTACGTACCTACGTACCTACCTATGTACCTAGTTTAGGAGAACGGATCGAAGGGACTTCCCTCCGATGTCTTCTTCTTCTTCTCCGTCTCTCCGCGGTCAGAAGATTATCTTATGTCTTGTTTGGTTCTCTTTTGCGGTTCGAGGAATACGGGAGGGGAATATGTGCGTCAACTGTCTTGGAGACTGTGTGTGTGTGTAAGGAGAGCCTCAGTGTAAAATGGTAATTAGGCGTCTCGTAGAATGGGAAGCTATGGAGGGACTGTAGTTAGGGAAATGAATGTGTGGGTTAGTGATGGAATTCCTCACTTGAGTGATTTATTCTTGGGGGAAGACTTAAAATAGCAATGCTTAAGAATTTGTTTGCCAAATAATGTTAGTCTAAGGAATACCACAAGATATTACATGTGTGGACTACACTCCGCCCATAATATATGTAACACCGGGACTTGACATAAAAATCCAAGAAATATTCCTCACTCCTCGTCTTCCTTGTCGTCCTGAGAGACACACTGACTGAGACTCAAAATACCCTACCCTTTACCCTTCCACTCCCCTCCTAAACGCAACGTTATGCTCAAAGAAATACAAATTACACATTCTTTTGACTTTTATTCAACGTTTGAATCTAGAAAATAAACAGTGTCGTAATTGTAAATTGCCTACTGTATATACTCTAATGTGAGCATGAGGAGAGCGTGACGGAGATTCTCAGAGTGGAGGAGATGTCTCTGGGTACTTTACCGAGGTCATTATTAGTACAGAGTATGAAGTATGAATTACCCCGTCCATCATGAAAATCTGCATAAAATAATATTCCCAATCATGTACTAAAATAATAAATGTACATATATACGAGTGTAGACAAATATTCACATTTGGTTTAGTTGACGTAGGGAAGGTAGTTTCTATTTTCTCCTACAGCTACTACTATTGACTTGGAATATTAGAATTTTGAAAGGAAGTATCTATGAGTGTGTGTTTGGAGTGTTGGTTCTGACTACATGCTCACTCATATATTTTCAAATTCAAGAGTTAAAAAAAGGATGCGGTCCAAGTAAATTACATGTGAGATATTTGTAAATAATACGTATAAAAAATAACTTTTTGAATTGTAAGTATTCTATTCCGTGTCTAGGAGCGATAAGTTTTAGTCCTTTCCTCAGTCGAACCTGGCAAAACATATTTGGACATGGATGGTGAAAAAAAATGGTTTACTGGTGTGTGTTGTCGTTTTCCTTGTCGTTGTCGTTGTCGTCGTTCACAGCGTTCAGTTGCTCTCAGTGTATAACGATGACGATATAAATGGGAGCTTTTATATTATTAGTCCAAGTCGAGCTTATAGATGTTAGAGGTTTCGTTTATGTTACTATTGGGAACAGAAGAAGGAAAAAAAACGGCTTGACTATAATAATATAGTGTAGCTGTATAGGGTGTCGTGAGCTGAGGTTATATTATAGGAATATAGTAGCGGTGAAGTGTTATATTCAAAAAGCATGGTGTATTATAGTGTACACAGTAGTAGGAGTAGGAGTATAGGAAACTATATAGGAAAACTGTAGCAAGTGCAAATTTCCTATGACTAAGTAAATAGTCTCCTTTTTGCTGTTGACGCGTTTGTAATGAAGGCGTTTCCGCGTAAGTATTGTAATTTTGCCAGCCAAACATACGTTTCTGACTGGTAGTCAGCAATCTAATTAGAGAGTAGTGATACGTCCAATTGAAACTTCGTTATCGTTTCTTTTTATACACTTACATTTTTTTTATCCCTCTCTCTCTCTTTCCTCCTGTTAAAATTGCTCCCAAAGTATTTGAGATCATTACACGACTCCTCTATGCGACTGCGGGACGAGTATGAAAAAGGATGGGGAAAGACGCTACATACTCACACTACACATGACATGACAGTCCTTGTCGTTGTCGTTGTCCTCGTCATCATAATATGTAGATGGAAAAGGAAAAGACCGGACAGACACAAAATCTACACACTACAAGTACCTACCTCGGTACATACTACATGCACATAGACAGAACGAAACTTTTACAGAGAGATACAGGACGCAGTGAGCCTTTACATTGGATTTGAATTTAAAATTTAAATACAGGCTTTGCATACTTTACTCTGACTCTGACTGAACCGAGTTTGTAGGGTTTGACGGGAAGCGAGAGAGAGAGAGAGATAAAAAACAGGTATGGGTAGGTAGATTTGTAATGTGAAACAAACTAGATAACATGAAAAGTTGTGTATGTTTATGTTGAGTAGCTGTGTGAATGAGTTGCCTGTGTTGGCTTTGGCATTGGCTTTGGCTTTGGAACCGATCTAAGTATATTTTTTTTATGTATTTGCATATTTGTATTTTTGAATAAAAATTGCACATGAATCTCCATACATAATGGAGACGGAGAGCCAGGATGATCTGTATAACTTTCACCAGGGTATTTAGATATAATGCTCGTGTTTGTTCCGTATCAAACAAGACAAACAATCAGTGTTCGAGAACAGAAGACCTCATGTGTAGTTGTTACTTGTGCACATAATCTATATTGGCATTTGAGTATAGTGAAGAGTTGTCGAAGTTACTTCTCCGACTCCGTCTCCGTCCTACTAATAATACTCAGTACTACTAATTCCAATGCCGATGCCGATGCCACCACATGTAAAAACTGGCTCCTATGTACTCGGTATTATAGATACTGTCCTGGTGTGGTGTGGTGGTGTGGTGTGGTGGCACCTATCATGTATCTTGATCTGGAACAGAAACAGATCTCTGTGTTTCTGTGTACTTCCCTCGACACACAACCACGAAGGACCAGACCAAACTGAAAACTAAACCAGACCTTTACTTAGACTTACTAAGTGACAGGCAAGGGAGTGAGGCAGTCAGCGAGATAGATAGATAAATAGATAGATATGCAGGAGACTCGTAATGGTCGCAGTAGTAGATGTAGTAGTAATAGAGCATCTTGCGTCTCAGACTCTGATGCTTCATATTTATTCGGAAGAAAACTAAGTGACGAGGAAAATATCTGTTCATGAGAATGTGGCCAACATGAAGACCAATACATAAACAGATACGTTTACATATGCATTCTTGTCGTACAACATTTATTACCCAACACTTTACACATTCCTCACATGTGTGCCAATTTCTGTAGCCTTTTTTGACCCCGAACACGTTTCTCATTCTGTCTCCTTGCTTACATTAGACATAGTTTACTCTCTTGACTACGAAGACGACGACGACGACGACTGCCACTGCGACAGCGACAGCTCACACTTCCCAAATACAAATGTACAGAGAGCTATCCATGTCTCTGCTCTGTATTCATATGCCCTGTGAGAGTCCTAACGTAGTTCTAGGGTTCTTTTTATAAAACTTCTCTCTCTCTCTCTCTTCTCTCTTATTTTAACATTTCATCTTGATTTATTTCCACAACTTTAGTCTTCAACTCCACCCCTTCATATCATAACTGCCTCCTATATAGTACCTACTGCCTCCTGTCTACCTACACAGTCCGTAGCCGTATTCAGTATAGTTAAATAGATATTGGTCTAGTAGGTACATGAGGATGTACAAGGTACACCTATACATATGTCGACTCTTATTACTTATTTATATTGCCGTGCTCAAGTTTATGTTTTTTCAGTTATTTCTGTTCAACTGACTCCATGAATTACATATATAGGTTTTAAAGCCATTACAATAATTGAAATAAAATACAAGGAACGAAAATGATTTGATCATAGAGCTTCATAATGTGCTACCTAATTCCAGTTCCTGCTCCCACAGTATAGTTCTAACTTAGTATTTTACGTGGAGGTGGAGATAGAGACCGACCGACCGAACGACAAACATTGTAGGCCCTATTAGAAGGGCAGAGGGAAATAATAGAGCATAAAATGTTTTTTGTTTCTTCCTACTCTCCTACTCGTCTTACATATAATCGAGGAGTTATTGTAAATTGTAAAGTAAAAGCGTAATGCTCATAGTTCCATGTTCTACTTGAAATAGAAGAGTGTACACATCCTGCCTAATTTATAGACTGTCATTTCTGTTGTTTTACTTGGCATTAGTTGTAAGAATTTTAAAAGTACTGTAATAAATTTGAAATGAGAAAGGAAGAGAGGACTTGAGGAGAGGGACAAGTCTTGCCATTTCCCCTCCCCCCCCCTCCCCCTTCCCTTCTTTCCTTTGACTTCAATTCAGATATAATAAAATTTGACTTGAGTTTCCATAGAGAGCATCCCAGAAGTTTATTATGATGAGAATGATGGTTGTGGTTGTTGGATGCGGTAGGATCTTATATGTCGAAATATTTAGGCAAAGTCTGTCTCTCACTCTCTCTCATTCTCGTCTCAAAAAAGTTGTTGCAGTTGTAGTTGGAGTTTGGAGTATTAGTTTGGGAGAGAGAGAGAGAAGATGAAGAAGACTAAGAAACTCTCCTTCCAGGACCAGGACAAGGGCGCTTCGGCTTCTTCGGCTTGTGTTTTGCATCCAAGTTTCTCCTTCCTAAGTCTTAAGTGCTTGGGAGGGAAGGAGAGGCAAAGTCATGGTCGTCCTCGTCTTCGTCTTCGTTTTCGTCTTGGTCCTCTCTCACTCTCCTCCGTGTTGTTGTGAGAAAAGAAACGTGGAGTGAGGGAAAAGAGACTCACCAGTGATTAGTATATGAGAGGATCGATAAATTTCCCTAATGTGGCCATTTATATGAAGGGGAGAAAAATGGGATTTTAAATCGGCAGATTTTCTCCGCGAAGGATTTTCTGGCCGAGATCGATTCTCCCCGAGTGCGCATTCCCTTAATCTCTTCTTGAGGAAAAAGCTCAGCATTTTCTTCTCGAGTTCTCTCTCTCTCTCACTCTCGCCCTCTCTCTCTCTCTCTCTCCCTGTGTAAGTGTGTACATGTCATGTGTCTTTGGAGCATGTATACGTGTACAAATATACGGGAGGTGATGTAAACTGAAGATGTGACTTGCTACATACGCTCCGGTATGTTTCTAAAGTCGTAGCCGAAGACGTAAAGTAGCAAAGTAAAAGAGCCCACTCCTCTCTCTCTCTCTCTCTCTTCTCCCTCAAAAAATTTCACGCGCCACCAAAATTAACTTCCCCTCTCCATTTCACACTTTTCCAGTTCTCCATTCGACGCCATTTATAATACAGTCTATTAAGGGGGGACGAGAAAAACATCGACTCTTTTATATACTTTTTTATAGGCTCCACACACAGTCTCTCTCTCTCTCTCTCACACTTCTCTCTTTCACGCACCAACAGTATTCATCCTTCAGATTCTCATGCACTGATATAGCACCCCTACGAATGCTTCGGTAGCTACCTACTACCTACTATACTCAACGACCCACACCGACATTTTCACGGCTACAACATTCAGTAATGCTAACGCTCCCCATAACCACTTTACTTTACCTATGAGATCTTTCCCGCTTCTGTAATGAATTCTCGATTTTGTGTGCTTGTGTGTGTGTGCAAAACTTACGAGAGGAAAACGAGCATTTCCACCCAAAATCTCACTTTTTATGTTTATGTCAATGACTAGCTTGTCTCAATTTTCCTTCCGTCAAATTCTACATGATGGCAACGGAGAGGCCATTCCAGACAAAATTCATATTTTTTCTTCATTTTTACACACATATAACTAGACGCGGGAGCAAAAAGCTATACAGTTGTAGTTGTAGTAGTAGTAGTAGCAAATTCCGTTGAACACGTAGTTTTATCCAGCATCCCTCGAAAACGTCCTATTTACTAGTACCTACCACCTATAGGATCGCTCTATTTCTATTCTTCAATAAAAACCACTAGTTTTTGTATAATATAGTCCCAAAGTTCAGCCAACGAAACCGAGTTCTTTACAGCGGACACATTTCCTCATGACACTGCAGTTTTATCACAGTCACAGTTTAGGATTTTCTATTATAACCCTATGGCTCGGTCCTTAGACCCTTTGTATGTCAACATGAGGACACATTACTACATAGATATACCTACTTTTGTTAAGTCCCATTTCCCATTTACCTACTGCATCGCCAGAATTTCGACTGCGGAAATATTTTTTTTCAGGTAGAAAGTTAACAATGATACACTCGTGTTTTAATTTGTTCTCGTTATTTGCAAATTTGAAATGAATATACAGATAATTACTAACCATCTCTTTTTTTATGACGCTTTCGAATTCAAATATTTAGTATAATTATTCTTGAAAACAATAAAATGGTTTTGCAAAAAGATGTTTGATCTAAATGTTTTGAGAGCGGTCGTCACACGATATGTATCACAGCTATGTAATGATCTACCTCCGTATGCATGATCCTACTATAGGTGTGAACATTACCGAACGCGTGATAATGTATTGTATCTAGTATCGCTGAGCCTCATCCCTTCTTGCACAACGTTTCTTGAGGTTAATTGGCCCAAGTAAACTTTCATTTATTGATCATCAGACTCATACTCCCGTGTGTAGAGACATTTAAAATTTTGTCGACACGAGACATAAGAAGAACAGACAACAATGCCGTATTGTGAAAAACAGGTATGGAGGTAGTAGTAGTGCAAAGTTGGTTGCAGTCGTCTCGGTCAGTACAAGCTGTATAGGTTAACCCCTGTACATATAGCAGTATATAGCACAATACGGATTGGAAGTCTTCACGTAAATGATCATAATACTACTCTAGAGTGTGAAGGGCAGGGATTCTTAGTTTTTTTTTCTATTTAGAGCAAAGTATTTGGGACGCAGAGATAAAAGGGAACCAAACAAAATGCATCTCGGTGTCTTGACTACTTGACTCCTGTGGGTATGATTTCATTTCATGTTTCTCTCATTTCGTCCAATGCTCCCATCGGAATCGGATAGAATTCATTTTTTTCTTTCTTCTTGGTGAGGAAAGTGAAACCCAAGGGATTTTATAGAATTGATTGGAATGTCTTTGGTTGAAAGTTGTGCGCTTAGGGTGGGATAAGAGGAGTTGATCCTCCAAGTCGATCTTTTCTACATCACTATAAGGGTATTAAATAGGTATTTCTACACTCTGTATAGTGCTCGTTGGATACATGACCTCCCTATAGATATCCGAACCTATAGCAAGGAACGGAAAAAAGGGAAGGAATGGAATCTGATTGAGACTCCATTAAATGAGACGACTGGATTCGAGTAGTATTTAAGTTAAACTGAACACGATTATTATTTAGAAACTATGTACTGTGCTCTGTGTCCGTCGTCATATTCATCATGACGGTAGATGTGACGATGACCACTTCGACACATACTCGTATACATGTACAAAATGTAGCGTAACTTGAGATACCTGTAGATTGTAGGTAGGTATTGGAGGTATCCCCCAGACTGGCGATGAGAGTGCATAAGCATGTGGAGCAAGCTTTTTTTTATGATAGGCTATTAAACAATGGGCATCCTTGTCGCGACATTGTTCATCAATCAGGTGATGTTAGCTCCGTATCTTTGTGTAATTCTCCAATTTATTTTGTGTGTCTGTGTCTGTGCTCATAATGTGTCCATTGTGGACATCAAAACATAGAGCAAGCCTAGCCTCTACAATCTATAACATGGAGAATCCCTCCTTTTCAATGGGTTTCTGATCTTGTTTTATTTGAAAATTTTTAACTAACCTTAAGTAGAATTGCTTGTTCAGTAAATAAATACTATAGTGTAGGAATTACGTGGAGCAATAGATAAAATGTCTATCTCCTGCACTAATACGAAAAACTACTACGAATAGTATAGGAATATATAGAGGGAATACTACTACCTCTTTAGATTTTTATTTCCCCTCCACCCTCATGTGTTCCTCTCGCTCACGTTGTCGTTGTTGTACACACAGGCACAGGGGAGGTAACAATGAGTGGAGTGGTGAGATGAGGATATCTGCTTAGTGAGAGAGAGAGACACACAGGGAAAAAAACTGTTTGTTGGATTTGGATTTGGATAAGGTCTACAGAGATATATATTATGACGAGTATAAAAGTGTTCATTTTTATCGGAAAGTACAATTTACGATCACGTAGTCCGTACATCATAATAATATGTCATCCTCCTATACGTCTCACTCTGCTTATAAAAATAATAATATATATATAATTATCCATATTATACCCTGACTAATATATAAATAAAATGAGCTTTGTTATTGAAAGTGGAAAAGAACAAGGACTGTGCATGACATGACATGATCAGAATATCAAACTCTGTATAGCTCTGTATATAATTGGCTCCAGAAACAACTCGTTCGTGTTTGTTGAGAAGAGTGATAATGAGGTGAGAAACAGGGAGTAGATGTTGTATCTGACGATGAGTCCTGTACGATTCAATATATGTATGTGTGGTGGCTCAACAAAATATAAATGAGACTATTTTGTCTTTAGTAAGTAGATTTTCTCTCTCCCTGTCTCTCGTTATTTTTTGATATGAAATGATGATGAGAGGAGGGACTTAGAGGAGAGGCACTATGCCTCACGAGTTATTACTCAGCTTGTGTAACATTTATCATTGTTACAAGCCATCCATGTTGATTGTTGATGGTGGTGATGTAGCTTGTAGTTATGTGGCACTGATTTCAAAAAGGATGGACATGGCATAAGTAAAGTAGCCATTTCATTATCAAATATGATAATCGCTCCGCACACACACACACACACACTATGTCCAATCCAATGCGGTCGTGGTAGTGCTCATAACAATAACAGCTTGAGAAGAGCAGGAGAGAGAATTCCATGCAATATTTTTATCTACTCACCTACCTTACAACCTGTGTCCTGTTCTATATTTGTCCACATAGGAGTACAGTACAGTGCAGTCGTGGTAATGGTTTCGTATTGCCAGATCCGTTGGGGTGAGTGGCTAGACTCTGGTTCATGGGTTGCGAAGCTGCACTCATGTATGTAGTAGTCAGAGGCAGACTGATAATAATTATATTCATGGGAATATGAAAACTTTGTTAGCTCACCACCATTCACAAACAAGACATGTCAATTGGAGTGGAGTAGTTAATAAATAGTAATAATTAAAGAGTAATCGTAATAATAATAATTGGAGTAATGACAATGGCAACATTCAAATAAATACGCCTTTTGTCCTCTAATCCGGAGTATCCCACAAATCCTCAAAATATAGGGGATGTCTAATTTTGTTTGTCGATCAAGTCAAATGATGATGCACCCCACAGGAGAGGAAGGATATGGAGAGTGGGTAGCTTTCAAAATGTATTGAGTCTCCCCCCGTTTTAGACACTCTACACATACTTATTGTTTGACTCCAAACTAAAACTGAGATAATGTCTTACAAAAGATGGAACTGTAAGTGTTACCATTACCATCTCTCCATCTCTCCACTCTCTATTCAGAGATAGGCGTAATAGTTAATTGTGTTTGCTGATGCATATGTGTGCGGTCGGTCTCAGTGAGTGAGTCGAGATTGTCTCTCTCTCGTCTATTAATGTACAAAAGCAAAGTGTGTGCATGTAGTTTCCTTGTGTGCAGTTGCATATTATGCTGCATCTAACTAGTAAGATTCTAGTCTGCTCAATCATTGCGTGTACAGATTTAGATAGATGCTGCCTGCCGATGAGAGAATTACATTTTCCTCGCACATATAGGTGGGTACATATCATAGTCTACATAGTAGCTAGGCTTCTGTCTGTATTAATACTGAGTGAGTGAGAGAGAGACGAAGGGAATTTACGTATTTACGAGAATATAATATACGAAATGGCAGAAAGGCTGAGCATAATAATGCGAAGAGTGCGGTGTTGATGGAATTGGAGTTGATGAATAATGCTTATGAAGTTACAGTGTTGGAGATGTAATAATGTTGAAAGTGATGCTCGAGTTCGTATGTCGTCAACGACGAGGATAAATGAAATGTATGGAGTATGGAATGGAGTAGGGATGGTGTGTGTGTGTAGGTTGGCTGGGCGCCTTTGGGGAAAATGATATGATTATACGATTATGATTATATGTAGGAACTTGTAAAAGGACAAGAGAGTGACACGGACGATGGGATTGGGACGAGGAAAACATAGCGTAATGTCTCGTCGTAGTAGTAGTGGCGGAGTCTCTCTGCCAGTCTGTTGTTATGATATGATGAGATTTAATGGGGGTGAGAAATGCATTACGACGACGACGTAGGTCAGAGAGTATGAAATGGGGTTATAATGGAATAAGTGCATTAGGAGGGACAGATTCATTGTTGACGGTGGGAAACCGAGTGACACGAGTCACTGAGTTCGTGGAGCGACCCAAAGTGAGTAATGTGAATGATGTCTGGATGAGTTGAGTCGGAGTAGAAAATCAAATGTTTCTCATCCAACTCACTTGTAGATGGAGATGGAGAATCCTCAAATGGTGACACACTACATACTTAAGTCTAGTACAGAGGTATCTCTCGTCCACTCACCATTACTACTACTACTACTACTACTACTACTACTACTACTACTACTACTACTACTACTACTACTACTTCTACACTATGGATTGGGTGAAAATGTTAAAATAGATTTATTGTGGGGCTAAACTTATGGTATTCGGAGGATTCCTATTTTACTGGCTGTATGGGTTTAATATGGTTTTTGGATATGAACTGGATGAAAATCCCGTGGATCCACGCACTCACACACACTTGTACATAGACATGGGCTTAGGGAGTGCAATGCGGATGTGGACCACTAGGGAGGGAAATGTACAATATGTTCATTCCATGTTCTCTGTCTTACGCTCTTTCTCTTTCTCTCTCTCCAGATACGCTGTAGATGTTAATGGAAGTCGGAGGAAGAATGCTACACGGGAAACCACGAGCACATTAAAAGCATGGTTGGCGGAGCACAAGAAGAATCCGTATCCTACCAAAGGGGAAAAAATTATGCTTGCGATTATCACGAAAATGACATTGACTCAAGTCTCCACGTGGTTTGCCAATGCGAGACGAAGATTGAAAAAGGAAAATAAAATGACTTGGGAGCCGCGGAATCGACCTGATGACGACGATGATGTTGATATTTCTGACTCAGAACAGGATAAAAAACAATCGGATGATACTGGTAAAGATTTTTTTATTCATTCTCTAAAGTCTAAATACCAAATAAATAAATTATATACTTTATGTTATGTTATGTTTAAGGAATACAAAATACTCTTCGTCACTTCTGCCAAGCAATATGCAATGTCTGAATTTTCTCAAAATTATGAACCAACCCCTTTTAACCCTTTTAACTCAGACCAACTCACAGCTAGAGGATGTGCATCTTCAAATTCAAAAGTATTTTTCTTCTTTCGTGCGCCACATATCAGCACATATGTTACACAGTTAGATGAGCATGATATGTACAGCTGATAAAATGGGGGAATGCAGGCAGATGCGTGGAACGTCTAAAATTCTCTCTTGTCAAAGAATTATCTGAGTGTTGTGTGTGAGGAGTGTGGAGGAGAGTGTAGTGTAGTAGTTGCAGTTAGATTTCTCCGGGATAGCGTAATCTTGACGGAATAGATTCCCCATAAAGAATTCAAAAGGAACATGAGATTTAATTGGATTTAATTACTGACACTGAGTTTTACCACATTAGCGAAAAAAAGCAAGAGATAGATATAGAGAGGAAAAAAATACGTTCGAGTTAGTTTACTTGATCTAATTGCTCTGAGTTATATATTTGATGTAATAAGGAATTCCTGTATCCTTCTTCCCTTATGTGCAGATAATGAGAGGCTTGGCAGTACAAACACACACGCCCATGGGAAGTCATCCCCCACGGGATCTAGTTGTAGTGACGGAAGTAAGGAAGGAGCAACGTCAACCCCGAACCAAAAACCAAGGATATGGTCACTGGCAGACTTGGCCGGGAACGGAACCGGGAACCTGTCTGGAGGAGCTGAGAGTCATCAAGGAAGTAGAAGACACAGTAATCTACCCGGGTCAGCCTTTAGCCCTTTAAGCAGATCATCACATTCCGAGTCAATTTACCGCGGGCTCTACCCCTTACCTCACCCAGCGTACCATCCAGACAATCCTTAACGCTAAATATTTAAGAGAAAAGAAAAAGAAGAAAAAAAAATACACAAAAAACAAATAAAATACAAAATGTTGTCCCCTCCTTTCCCCTCCCCCCGCCCCCCCAAAAAAAATATACGACAAAGCCAGCCCATAAAAAAATTGTGATTTACGTTCTTTAGCAGTATTAATTGCCCATTGTATCTGTACAGCAATAAAATAAACTCAGTTTACCAATCGAGCAAAACATTAAGGTATAATATCTCTTTCAAAAAGGAAAAAAAAACATGAGGAAGAGAGAATGAAAAGAAAAAAAAGATTTCCACTAAATAAGAATTATTATTATTGAATATTATAAATCTAGATAATATTATTATACTGATACTGATACTATTATAATTTACATACATAACATTATACGTAAAAATTAATTTTTTTTTGCTCCTCGTCGTCGACTCATTTTCAAAAGTCATTAATTACGTTGAGCCTCGAGAGAGTACTTACAAAATATTTAGAGATAAAACACTTACTGAATTTATCGTTTTCTTATTGCGTAAAAATATATTATATATCTATATATATATATAAAATACATCAAGTTAAAGTTAAAGATGCTACACAGCAAACATTAAAAAAAAATACAAAAAAAAACAACATATTACAGCTAAGCAACACTTACTAAATGATAATTTTATTGAAGGCCGAAAAAAAAAGTACATAGTACGTAAGGAAGTACATACGACACATGTCAGGATTGTTAGCTGATATGAACGAGGAAAAATTTGCAAACAAGTAACTTTTTTGCAATATCTTTAATAAAAGCCTTTTAAAAAGACATTTCACACTTATCGCCGCTGAAGCAGTTTAACTTGTTTGATTATCTTGTTCGCTCCCATCTCACGACTTGATGTCATGCGAGAAGCAACGTTTCATTCCGACATTCATACTATTTAAAAAAAAATAATACATACTATTTGACTTATTTAATAAGGACTCTATGTTTCGTCTCCATATTACTACTATGAACGGATATACATTACATAGAACCTTACGTATTTATACACGGTCATCACTTCTCTTCTTTCTTTTTCTTTTTTTTTCATCCTACTGTAAAACCAAAACCAACTTTTGAGGAGACTGAAGCTCATACAGACATCCTTCTCTACTACACAACATTACATATGTCCATAGTACAAGAAATCGAAGGAATACGCAAAAAAGTATTATACATTTCAGTGTTGTCCTCAAGACTCACTTGTCACTTCTCATTCTCCACACCAACAACATTCCAGAGTCAGTGCTCCATCCCTCGAAAGCTTCTTCTTGCCCTGTCTCTGTCTCTCCCTCCAAGTTCAAACTCAAAAAGCATCTACATATATATATACAGAGCTATGCATAAACACATTTGCTCACCCAAAGTGTCGTCGTGTTCGTGTAGGAATCGACATGGACAAATACACTGCTACTACTACCACTACCACTACCACCACTGCAACATTTTGAACATTGGATGGAACACAGTTTCAGTTTAGTTTAAGCCGCTAAAAAAAGTCAACGAGGCGTGGAGATCAACAGCCAGCTTTCATTTGCAGCAGTCATTCTGTCAATTTCTATTCCTTCAATAAACTATTCTCCTCTTATCTCTCTTGGGCGGTACATACAACAACCAAAAACTCACCTTCCCCATCTTCCCTCATATCACAATGTATCCCCATTCTACATATATAATGAATTCTTTCCATTATATTATAGATATTTTTTTTCTGTCTCAACTCACAACAATTCACTTGTGTGTGTGTGTGTGTGTGTGTGTGTGTTTTGGTGATATAGTTATTTTCTAAACGGTTCATCCTAATCATGGCTCGACTCAATACTATGTGACGGCCCCCGTCTCGAATTACATACAAAAAGTTTTGAATGGAGTAGAAAGCTCGACTTGGACTTTGACTTCCAATAGAAATCCAATACAGACACAGATACAGATACAGCTTCATTCATCCTCTGTGTGGCGTTCTCCCTGCTACTGCTACTGCTCCTGCTACTACATACTACATACACAACACAGGGCAGAGACAGACGAGGAGTTGGGATATAGTGGAGCAAGTCACACAAGTGTGGCTAGCCATAATTCCTTAAAGCTGGAAATCCATTGATACTTTTATTATTGTTATTGGAGCCCATTGAGGATGAATTCGAATGGTGAAAATGGATGGATATCTATGTTGGTAGCATTCGAGCTGTGGACCAACTCTATACTATAAATATGTGATCCTCTCCATGGACACTGACAACGACAACATTGGTCATGTTCACACGCAATGCTCTATGCATGTATCCGCTTGTAACTCTGAGAGAGTCCGAACGAGAAACCTACCTGTCCATTCTACTCATATCTACAGCACTGTATTAACTAGCTCAATAATTTTTGAGCGATATTGGGATTAACATTATTGTAATGAACAAACAGGATACAGTGAGTCATGTAACTTGGACGCTGGGCACACACACACACAATTATATTGTGGACACTACAAAAGGCTCAGGAATAGGAAAGCTTGGTTGGTTGGTATAGTATAGCCCTGCCAAGATGTAATAATAAAGAAGCGTAGTCTAGCTAATACTGTGGTAGTGATAGTGGTATTGAACCTGAATCAAAGAAAGGACGATTGGACCGTCGTACCCTGGTGGTTTCTGTCTCCTTTGGATTGTTTGGATTGTGGATTCAAATTCACAGCGGAAAATTTGACTGTTATATTGTGTTGTTCTAAACATACCTGTAGGTAGAGTTTCAGGGATAATACACTATACTATGTACTGTACTGGGCCGTCAGGAGTCATACTCATTGCCCATGGGACACTATATGGGCATATGATACTGTTACTCCTTGTCGTGGTGAGAATGAATAAATTGTATAAAATTGGTCTCCGACCAAAAGAAGAGCAATTTCAGGTGTTTACCCATATACAAGAGGAGGAGACCTGACGGGAAAATAGTAAATAAATGGTCAGTGGAAATAATGCGAGCAAAAGCAGAAAGGCAATAGGCAAAAAGGCATAGAGTAAAAGGAGGAAAGGAAAGGAGGCGATTGAATTGAATAGGCGAACAATCTCACTGTAATAACACTCACACCAAGCAACACACAAAGATATTTATAAGGGATTGAATAGAGGAAGCTGAGAAAGGAGACGAAGACCAAGACGAAGAGGGGAAAAAAAGAGGGATGGATATATACTGACGGACTGAATTGGATTGAACTTCACTTACTACCAGACCAGCCATCCTCCCGTTTTTGTATTCAGCTTGTTAAGGGTGGTCTGGCCAAGGTGTGCGATGCCCCGGAGAATAAAAGTGTCCATTGTGAGATTGTCATGACTGGCTTCCCAAACATATTAATCATGCTTCTTTGTCAAGTAACCCATTTGAGCACACAGTGATTCTATTAAGTCATCATTAGACAAAAAAATACATTTTCATCTTAACTCCACGTAAATAATTCCTTACTTAAGTAGCTATATGAGAATCCATCTACCTGTCATATGTATCTTTCTCTCCACTGCCCAACAGCACAACTATCTACAATCTAATAAATACAGCTTAGTGTTTCTCTCTCTCTCTCCTTACGATTAGTCGAGAGAAAATACCAAGTCCAAGAGATTCTCTAATTTTTCCATCTTCGCTCAAAAAAAATCTTTATTTTTTTTCACATGTAAATTTATTTTTGTCAGAGCAGCAATGCTAACAGAATATACATACTGATAGACTATGAATTCTAATTCTGTATGGATCGAGAAAGAATACTTATGAATATATGTATAGCTTCAATTTTTTTTGTGAGCAAATAAAGTCCGAGTACTATATCGTCTCGTATAGACTCATACAGAGTTTTCTATTGTGAATTAAAGAGGATATATGGATGCGCATATGATTTTATTATGATAGGGTCTTTACAGAGGACAGAGGAGGATGATGTGATACATAATATGCTATCAGTCCTGCTGTGGAGTCGTCTATTGGCTCAGGGGGTTTGTCCCCATGAGGTCTACTTGTACCAAATACCTGAGAAATTCCACTTAGCAATTCTATTTACGTGTGCCCCATGCCATTCTTGTAATATGCTCATGTTGAACAAATAAATGTTGAAATCCAAATAAGATTTTCACGGCTACTATTAATTTTCATTTTCAACAAGGGGTGTACCTACCTATGCTACTACAGGACAAAGCCGGGAGGACTATGACTATCAAACTACAAACTATGAATGTGTGCGCGGGACTATAGGACGAGGAATGTGTTCACTCACGACGTCCACCACATCCCCATTAAACCTCAGCTTCCTCCATCTTCATCCATGATTCATTTTAATAATAATTAATAATACTACATTCGAGATTGGAGACTGTGTAGACAAGAGCTCGGTTTGAATTTGAACCCTCTGCCCTACCCCATTCCATTCCATTAAATTGACTCCTAAGTTTAATGCAAAGATATCATCTTATTTAACAACTCGGAGCTAAATACCAGTACCAGCCCAGAGACAGAGACACGTCCGACATAGTAAAATGAGTGGGACTACATATCTCCATGCTACATGTGGTGTATCCCCCATACATCTGGAATCTGGACGGACTCAGTACACACATCGTGTGCCTCCCTGTCACATAAAATTAAAGAAGAAGAAGAAAAAAGGAAATGCGTAGATTTTGTTTTAAAAGGGAAAATACAAAATAATACAAAAAGACGAGTCCGAGTATAGGAAATGGTATAGCCATATGGTAATGGTATATAGTATATGGTGTATAGGGTCTGGTAAAAAAAAAGTTTGTGGAGAGACGTCTCAAATGAAGGACTGTGACTCTATGAGCAAGTCAGTAAGTACATTACGTGTAACATTACGACTCGAATCTCGAAGATGGACATAAATGACATGTAGAATGAATGGGAAACATTGGTATGAACAAGAATGGATTTATGTACTAGCGAGTCATTGAAGGGGGGAAGTTACATACGTGAAACAAGATAAAAAAACTTACATACGTTCTGAAGCTGTGAAAACAAGCTTTTAAGCCAAAGGGTTGAGGTAGAAATTATGCAAACATGGATTAAAAGTTCATTAGAGTCGAATAAAATAATCCGTAATTAGTGTATGGAGATGAGAGACTCTGCCACTACATAGCTACCAACAGCAACACAACCCTCATACATACCTACTTACTACCTACCCACAAATTACGAGTATACAGACGGCAGACAAAACTACAGCACATTTCACCTATCATACAACATAAGATCATGCTCATCCTCACACGGTCATTATCCATCCTCACTTTTTTCCTCATTCCATCAAAAAATCCATGAATAAGAAGCGAGACGGGACGGAAACGCAGGGCGAAGATATGTCTACATAATTCATGTGGTATGTACCTCCATGCCTCCCTCCTCCGCTCCTGCTCCAGATCCTCACACAAAAATAAAAACAAAGGAAAAGACTAACGAAAAGGAAATAAATGTATTATGACTAAACAGTAAAAAGATTTTTCACTGGCACACTGGACAAAAAAAACGGAGGAGATGAGCAGAAGCGTGAAGGCAATGATGGGCTCCTTTGAATCCAGTTGAATGATAATGAATATAAATACTTATAGGGTCATAAGATGAGTAGTGTTGATAAGAGGGGGACAGTTATTAGATTTATAGTTTGTTTTGAAAAGGGTGATCCCTTGGCCTGGGAATAAATCTTAAGCCTGATAAGACAGAGTGACACAAACCAGAGACAAGAGGAACTTACACACACACACATACACACACACAACCAAGCATACACACAGTATTAATATGTTCTTCTAGCAGATGTTAAAGGAAGAGCCTGGGGCTGAGAAACCTTGCTCGACTGGGTGTTCTCCTTCCCTGTGTAATCACCTTGTTTAGTCCAATGCTTTTGTGCGGTCCGCACGCAACATTCCACCAACGAAACTATCTCCGTAGTCCGTAGCTTTTCTTCTCCTCTCTTCAGCTATATAGCGTACATATGTAATGTACACTCCCCTGTCCTCTCTACACATGCATATGCTCTGTCTTATTATTATTATTGTTATTATTATTATTATTGTCTTACTTATTATTGTGATATTTTATATACATGTTCACATGTTTTCTATATCTACATCTATAATCTGTATCATCCTCATACGTATGGAGCAAGGCTCATCCTCAGAGTCCAATCGCGTCGTTATCATAATATAGTTTTAACTACTCATACACATTTTACACATTGTCGACAAAACTGTAACTAACTCTGACCTGGTCTCTCTCGTCTTCGACTTCGTCTTCGTCTTCGACTTCGACAGACTTCCACTTCGTCCTCGTCTCTCATGTCTCGTCTCGTCTCTCGTCTACAGATAACCATAGTTACAGAATGTAGGTTGGATTTCTCGTATCAGCATTCAGGACAGAGACCAGTGGTGGACCTCTACACATTACTGTAATGAATTATGAATACCCTGCATATATGGGGTTTGTACACTGTACACTGTACGAGTAGTGTGGTTTATTAGGACTCCGTCCGTGTGTACTATTGCGGTGGACGTATGGAGTGGACATGACGCTTGGGTTTTATGATGCATTTACACTTCTCTATACTTTGTTACGACTCCGAGTCCGAGACCGAGTCTCTGAGGAACATAATAAATTCATTTCGCAGCTCCTCAGTCCATCCACACATCATAATACTAATACTAATATTCACCACCAGAAGACAATAATATCATTTCATCAACTCAACAACGATTAGGAAATTCATTTATTCACCTTTTATTTCCTTGTACGGTTAAATGCATCCATAAACTCATCTTCTCTCCCTTTATTACTCCTCCGGGCCATTCTCTTAACTACCTCCACTCGTCTTCTTTTAATTCCACACATAGAAAAGGGAGGGAGGGAGAGAGGAAAAAAAAACGGAGCTATTGAAAGGCAAAGCCAAAAGGAGCAAGTAACTGAGACTGAACAGTATATTTCAGTTAATCGTATTAGGTTTAGTTATATAGAATAGAATAGAATTGAAAGACCTGCAAGGGAGCTCACCTTTATCTCCACCGTAGGTACGATCATTCAGACGTACATATGTGGAGTTAAGCCAGACCAGCAGCACCAGTCCCAGCACCAACGCCAGGCCACTGCACTGTTGAGAGAGAGATAATCGTCGTCCAGTATCTTTCCCTACAATAATTCCCGATACGATCCATAAACCAAACCAAACCCGGAGCTACATATACTATATAGGAGGTACTATAGCACTATATGAAGTAGGCAGTAATAATTGTGAGTGGGTTATCACATTGCATCCGCACTAATTAGAAAAAATTCTCATCACAAAATTTTTGAAGTCTTCAATGTATGGTCATAAATGGTCATTGGTTGATTGTTATTGTTCAGTCTTCTCTCTCTCTCTCTCTGTTTGCTCAGCAATTCATCTAATGTTTAATTCCTGCAGTAAGTAGTATAAGCTCCTCAACTGTCATAGGCACGGAGTGCATCTTTCAATTCTAATACCAATCCCAAAATCCCAATCCCAATAAATGTTCTCTCTCTCTCTCTCTCTCTCGCTCTCTGGCCTGGCCTGTCTACAGGAAATTGAAAGGGAATCCTAGATCTTGTAAATGTGAAACGGGCACTTCTGACCTTCCTACAAAAACATAAAATTATAGCTCGTATTGAAATTGAAGATATGTAAGGGAGATACGATCAATTTGTGTGGACCGAGAGAGAGAGAGAGTTTGTGTGGAGCTTCTATTGCATTGGACAAAGCCAGAGGCAGGTTGGTTGCATATTCATTATGAGGTTGATGTTAGCAGTTTTATTGGAGCGTGTGATTCAATTGCTTACAAGTATGTTTGTTTTATTTCTTTATTCAGCTTTTTCCACATAATCATAATCTCGAAGAGTATCTCTGAGAGAAGACTTATCGTTAGAGAGAATTATTATGCATGTAACTCGGTACTTATAGGAGTAGTTTGGATGTTGAATGGTAATGGTATGAGAGTTGTGTTGTACTCAGGCAGACAACTGCCTTGTTCTACACACATCGCCCACAACCCAATACACAAAATTAAATGACCCAGCACTCGACGAACGAAGAAACCAGAACCATAGGACCATTGCCCACTGCTGTAGGAAGGAGAGAGGGAGGGAAAGAAATACATAGACGACAGGCTTTTTGATCTGATTGTAGACATTTTCCGAGGCTCTGCACTCGACGATGGGACTTGTATTTGTAACTTGTGTTTTGTATTTTGTATAAATTGGCTTATATGATAGGATTGAGTGTGTTTATGATATTTAATGTAAGATGATTATTACATCTTGTTTGTGCAAAGTGTAAACTGAGAGGTAAGTGGTAGGTACTCCAGTAGGTAGGGAGGTATAAACTCTAAACTGGAAAATCGACATCAACATCGACATGGACTCGGGTCTCGGTCTCGGGTCCGGATAACCTTATTATAGGGTGGAGGGGGTGTGCTCTGTAATGACAAGACTAAAGGCTAAGAGGATGCTATTATAAAAGTATATTGTTGAAAAACTTATCACCTCACAGAACAGAGAGTCTGACATCAATTGTAATTGTAGTTACTTGTTCCTTCTCCACACTCCAGCTACATACTCTAACAAACAGTACAAAGTACCTACCTCACATACAACATTATCGCTTCATACCCAGGCAGCTTTCATGTAGATCTTTATTTCTTGTATATTCCCTTGTCGTTGTATCTCTGTCTGCTCCGTGTGTACTCAGTCAGGCCGGGCCACGCCACGGCCCCGGCCCTGGCCCCGGCATGACGTGATCTGCTGCGATTGCGATGTGAGCTGTGATGACGGAGAAAAGCGAGACACATGGAGACAGCAAGTTCGTCAAGGAGCAGGACCAGGACCAGGACGAAAACGAAAACGACTCGAGACTATCTCTGAGAGTAGAGAGTCCCGTACTCGATAGATTAGAGAGAGAGAGAGCAGGAAGAAAGAAGTACTCAGAAAAAAGGTTTCAGTTACAAAAGCGGTGACCAAATAATGTGGAATAGATGAACCGAGTGATAAGTGTTGAGAGACAAAAGGAATTCAGTAAGGGGGCAATAAAAATGTATGGCTTCCATTAGGCACACAACGTAATTAAGGGGATTAAAGGACGGTTAAAGCATTTACCTCTATTGCCCATTTTACTTCACCATCCTCAGTTTTACCTCTGGCGCCAAGTCCTTTTCATTACCTTCAAGTAGCATTTACGTGATTTTTCTACCCAACTTACTCACTCAATTTTCAAAATGTTTTTAAATCCCCCTCATTTTAGGAACCTCATCCCGCAGCCCATCTACATCTACATCCAGACCAGGACCAGGACCAGAGAGGAACATATTTATTTATGCAGCAGTCCCAGTGCTCGCCAGCAAACTTAGGGAAATTCTTATACTGTGTATCGTATCAGTGAGCAGTGAGATATATCCCTCTATCTTTGAATTTTAATTGTAGTACTTTCTACTTCTACAGATAGTTACACTCCCGTCTTAAATGGTTAATAACTTTATGTTTTGTTTTCAACTGGAGATCTGTGGAAATCTTTTAAAATGATTTTCTGTCAAAATATATCTGTCCTAAATAAGTGTATCTCCTCCTCTCGTCTTGTTCTTACACATATTTTGTTATATTTCTGTCCCTATCAGTCACCTTTGTTTTACCTTAATGCTCCCAAAATATTTCCACCTCCCCTCCTTCTACCTAAGTGAGTTAAGACTTATTGAGAGACTTGCGATTAGCCTGAGACGCTGGATTTTAAAGGACGAGAGAGAAGAGGGCTGATGGGTGTAATGAGATGTTTTCTATAATGTGATGGCATGAGCTGGAGCTGAAGTTGCATGCCTAGCATTCATAAATATGTACGCACCTCACACATATTAGACAGACAATCTGAGGAAAAGTGCCAGGAATATCTCTCTGTTCGTCAGTCCTTGGAGTCGGAGTCCATCTCCTCCTCAACTTCAAAGCAAAAGAGCTACAGATTCCATTGCACTGTGTGACGAAGGAAATTTTTCTTCATTTTCGTCCGTAGTACTGATAGCCGAGGACGGAGCTGGAGATATGTAGACTTCCCCATAGCTCCTGTCTCTCTCTGTGTCTGTATCTGAAGTAACTACTTGTTTTGTTGTGTAATTGTTTTGAAATACATAAATGCATATTTATTTTTTAATGGGTGGGTAAATGCAGGATGAGAACTTGATACAGTAATCATACAATAAAATTCTCCCTCTGCATGTTCATTTCGTTTTGTTCTTCTCGCGTTTGTATCATGTTCATATAATATTTTTCAGGAGTTCCAAAAGCTCCATAGCTCCAAAGGCAGAGAGAGAGAGAGAGAGAGTCAAGCTGAAAACTTGAAGCAGGAGCCCAATCCCAAATCCAAATCCAACTAACCGTTCAACTTATTATGTACGATTAGATGTAGATGAGTGAAACTGGTTGGCATAATAATTGTGGCATGATGAGGATTAGATATCTTGTAGTCATGAAGCTATGAAGCTGCTCCAACTCCAACTCCAACTCCAGCGAGCCTTATTTTTTTCTACCAAAAAACAAGGGGAAAAAAGTTAAATCGTACCAGACTACAATAGTGTATACATAATAACAATGTGGTTGTATGACTCTGGCTCTGGTTCTGGTTCTGGCCCTGGTCTTGGACGTGGTGGTGGTGGTGCAAATGTCCATCGTGTCGGTATTTCATGTATCATAGAAAAAGTATAACGTGATGATTAAACAACGATAATATAATATAGCTTTATTTGAAACATTTAAACACGAGAGAATAATATGAAGAATTTAGTTTTTCCAGTACAAACCACTTAAGTCCTCATTATAATATTAATATGCATTCAATTCAAACATATTTATAATGCACATACCTACGTATATGGAGACTCTGAGGCATACCGCCCAATGCTCTCAGTCAGGTTCGATGTCGAGTGTGTGAGAGAGGACTGGGACGAGAATATATGTACATACAGAGAGAGCAGACGGATAATAACAATAACGTATGTTCAGAATGTTGACTAAAAGTCATGTAAAAGCACGTAGCAATGTGTTTAAAAACATTGTAGTCACATTGTCATGAAGACTAGCGTGCGAGTTCGAAGGATGAATTGCGAATCATTCAATTATTTCACATGCAAAGTCTCACACTTACAGCCACTTCCGGCTGAAACACACATGCATGCAACCCTTTTCCCCTCACGTAATCTCTTTTCTGTAAGCTTTGAAAAACTTTGTAATCTCTACATGCATTTTATATATTTACATGCTCTCTCTCTCTCTCTGTCCGACGATCTGGACTGTGGACTCTAGTTCTAGTGCTTGTGTGCTCCTCGTATATAAGGCTCAACTCACAAATCTAAAATATCATATTAAATGTTCACATTAATATTAAACTCGTAAATAATAGCATAATGGTAAACGAATGAAAAGGGAAAAAATGTATGTACCTACCTACCTGCCTATATGCTCCGGTCTGGCATGGTTCTGGCTCTGGTTCTGGTTCTTGATGTGTGTGTGGATTGTGGATGTGGAGACTGTACAAGGATATGCAGTCTATTCATATTATATAAATCTACCATTGTATTATATATAGCCTTAGAATTAGAATTAAAATTATTATGTAAAGGAATAGAGTACATTCAGGAGCAGCAGGATCACCACCACCACCACCATCATCAAACCCTACCATTACTATATTAGTCACAAGTATGAAAAATATAGTTTTTAAATGTTTTCAAGAGAAAAAAAACTTTTCCACGAAGGAGCATGTAGTATAATGTACACAAGGGTATATGTTGTATGTTGTGTATTGTATTGTACTGTAGGAAGGAGCGAGGACTGAGACTCAAACTTATCCACTCTCATCTGTTATCTATAGGTTGAAACTCTTTAGTTCAACTTTAGATCTTTACATTCGCTTACAAAATAATTACAACTACCACCTACATTCTCAAGCTATGCTCCTTGCATATTAAGTTTCCTAGTCTACATGAAAAATTTCTTAACTTGTTTCAAATCAATTTTCCCTCTCTATATATTTTAATGTGATTTTAATAAGAATATTACTGTCATAACTCCTACCTACTTCAGCCACTACTTCGTACACACACTCTTTCTCTTGTTTTATACAATTTTCGAAGCTGGTCCTATATGTAATTATATATACGAAACATAAATATGAAATACAAACAACAAAATAAAAACAAGGCAGTCTACGCGATTACGAGCCTGTGTACTATGTAGGTAGCTACCTACTTTAGTTCGGGATTTAAGTTTCCTCTGGAGCTTTGGCTTTGGGTAGCTCCCTCCTCCTCCTCCTGTGTATGTAGGTACATATATCGTATGAATTATTTTTTTACGCTTATTGTTAGTAGTACATTGCACAACGTACGCTGAGGAGCGTCGAACAAAATGGAAAAAGTAAAACAAACTCCCGAATCCAACACCAAGACCAACACTGTGTTAAAACCAATATAATGGAAAATTCTATACCATCAACATCCCTTCGTTTGTCTTTCCACACCAGGCAATCAAAATGAGTTAACCATGTATCATTGTACAGCGTACACAATCCAAGTCAAAGTCAAAGTAACTATTGGAATTTTAAGCACATAGTACCTACTCAATAAAGGTAGGCACCTACCTACCTAGGTAGGTAGGTAAGTAGGTAGGTATTGGTAATAGTTCAAGATGCAGTATTAGTCTCTATGTTATGTTTATGTCACGTAACGAATACACACGGCGAGGCGACGATGTTACGTAACTCCACTCTCCGTACAGAACAGACCTAGCATTTTAAGTTTCACTCCATGTTTCTTGTTTAATGTTCAGTTTTCCTGTTCATACGGAGCAGGATATTGGAAGTCCGAAAAAGGAAGAAAAAAATGGAAACTAAAAAGGAGAAGATGCTATATATCTGTATATTGTAGATAGATACACATATATATGAATTATTATATGAGTCCTGGTGGTACTCAACCCATCCATAAGTGTCATCAGGCTGTCAACCACTCTCAACTTCATTTATCTTCCCTGTCACTATTTTTCAAACATTGCACAATTTTTTTTTCTTCTCTTCCCTCACTCAGCTCGTCGTCTTCGACTTCGACTTCGTCTTCGTCTTTGAGTGAGAGAGATACATGCGGAAAATACAGATATATGGATTTTTACAGATCTCTGTCTGTATATTGAAAAATGCTAGTGCACAAGTACGTAAAAATTTTGCCAGGCATTGCCATTACCGCACCGTCGTTACCGGAACCAGAACCGTTCCCTCTCCTATAGCGTTGGCTTGGTAGTGTAAAACATATGGACAATTTTTTGACAAATATCCCTCAACTCTTTGCATTACGTATTATGGATGGATGGATGGATGGATGGATGGATGGATGGATGGATGGATGGATAACTTACGCACGTACGGATGTGACTGAGGTAAATTTAATGTTTTAATGTGTGTTTCTGGATATAGACTAACTATTAGAGTTTGACTATTACACTTGAAATAACTAGTTGCTCGTGATACTGCGACATTAAATCTATAGATATTTCCCCAGCTCCAGTTCCAATGCGAGTCCAATGTACACTCTATTATTATTTATTTAGCTCATGTACTCCTCTCGTTGTAGACGTGTTATTCGGTAAAATCATAAATTGTCATTCGCTTCTATTTAGAGGACGTAAATGGGATTGTAGGCAGTATTTGTATCTTGAGTATACATGCAAATAGATGTGTGTACAGATATATGTACCTACGCTCTGTATGTGTGCTGGTAGTACACACGGGAGAGTGTCTGTCAACCAAGGCGAGGAAGCTCTATCTTGGTTTTGACAATGGATGACAGAAAATATTGACAAAGCTAAATTCTCCAACTCCAACTCGAAAAGTTGAAATCGAACACGAGGATGTTGTTAAGTACATAAATATTGTTTCAGTAATGGAAATAATAATTTAACACATGATTGCTAAGATGGAAAATGAGTAAAGTAGTAGTCAAGGGTTAGAATTTTGACAACCTCATGAAAATGACATGTTTTACTTCTACTCTCTTATACCTCCGCTCCGCTCACACGGCACAAAAATCAAAATGATGACTATAGAATGTTAACGTCAACTCCTGTGTAGCACATTCCCGTCCTCATCCTCATACCGTATAGGTATGCACGTGTGAATGTATGGGACATTAAATGTGCAGTTTAGTTTTCGTTTTTACCTCTACGACATACTTTCCTTCAAGGATCAATACCAGATTTTGCTCTCAATTTTCAAAATGAAATATCTAGATTTTTTACAAAGGTTTCAATTACTAGCGTCTATTTTTTAAAATCACTACAAGTTGCGCGCAGCGTTGTCCCCGTTAAACTACAAACTAGGCTAGTAAGCACTTTCAAAATTGTGTCATTTAGGGAATTTAGAACTTGTAAAAAATGAAAGAATTTTTTTTGGGCATTTTTAAAATTGGTGTAAATAGAATATTTTGCACTTTTTCAGCGATATATAATCATTGAATTTTGAGCTTTTAAAAATCTTGTAAGTAGAATATGCTAAATAATTTCAAATTAATTTAATAAATTTTGTTTGCTTACAAATTTACTAGGTCATTTTTTTCATTACAGAATTCTGGACTTTTGAAATCCACATTTTTAGAAGAAAAATTGCCCAGTTTATTACATGAAAACGGAACATTTTTAAAGCGTTAGTTTGATTACAAAACGTCCTAAATTGCGTATATCTGAGAAATATAAAACGTAAAGATCATCATTAATCCCACAGTTTAGTTTTAAAATTTAGGAAATTTTGAAATAGATGAGTTCTTTTGAATGAATGACTAGTATTGAATCTTCAGTGTTGACGTCTACCTGATGGCTGACGGTGTCTACTGCTCGGCTGGATATGTACACGCAGTGTGTTGAGAAATTTGTTAGAGGCTTTTGTGATATGATGTGATGTGTAGAAGGCGAAAGGTCTATTTTTTTTACTCAATGTACAGATAACATACGAGATAGTGTAGGTAGTCATAACATTCCATTTGGAGTAAATAGTCAAATGTAAGCCATAGAGTCTATTAGAAAACATAGTTCTCGGTTTGTAAATGCTACATCTAATGTTATGTCTGTGAATTTCAACTCTATTTTCCCCATTTAGTATTTATCTTTAAACTCGTTTATGTGAGACGTGGTTGTTTTATGTAAATGAGTTTCAAAACAGTGGCTTCGTGTCATTATGTTTATTATGGGTCTCCCAGTCTTTTTTTCTTCCCTCCTTCTCCCTACACCTTAGCTGCTGAGCGGAGCGGAGGAGCAACATGGATGATGGGACAGCCACATACATAAATGCATAGAAATGGAGCGCTTTGTGGAACATTTTCAGTCACATTAAACACGTCAACAAAAACGAAAAAGCTTTTGCTTAAATTATATGTACCATCTACATAATATACAGTTTGGAGTCAAATTCAGTGAGAGAGTATAGACGAGGACATTATAGGAACTCTACTCTCGAAGCCGAAGCCGAAGCCGATACAGAGATTCAAAATTCTCAAGTATGTGTGTGTCTGCATGTGTATTGGATTTGTGAGTATAGGCATATTTTTGAGTGTGATGAGATTGCATGTCAAAATTGAGGAACAACCTCATCCATGGTATCCGCTCAAAACGTCGCCGCCGAAACGTCGCCGTCCAAAACGTCGCCACCGAAACGTCGCCAGGCCAAAACGTCGCCAGCCCAAAACATCGCCGACCAAAACATCGCCAGGGACATAACGTCGCTGGGCTAAAATATCGCCAGCCCAAAACGTCGCCGACCAAAACATCGCCAGGGACAGAATGTCGCCAGGCCAAAACGTCGCCAGACCAAAATGTCGCCGGCCAAAACATCGCCTAGGACATAACGTCGCCATGCCAAAACGTCGCCGACCAAAATATCGCCAATTTTAAATTGTGTAAATCGCTCAGTTAACTATACTGACAATTAAATTTTATATAAACTAATAAATTTAAATCACATATGACGTACAGGCTTACATAAGTAATCGAAAAGGTGGGGTCTGGTCCTGATTTTATAGTCTGGTCCGGTCCGACATCACTTGACCAGACTATATGGTCTGGTCCAGCCTTCGGACCACACCAAACCAGAAGAAACATTTACGTGAGAAATTTAATCTAAAATTTGTCGCCAGATTTTACGAAAAATGAGCATTATTTGACATAAACATTATTGTACATAAACGTGAATGTAAACAAAGCAAGCTGTATCATTGCTGGCTGTCACTTTTTATTATCCCTACTGCAACAACAGCTAATTGTTATGGACAGTGATTGGCAACATATTAGCAAGAATTTGAAATCCACTCAGCTCTACGCCGGCTCCGCCCACGCGCGAAAATATTTCTTAGCTGGCCACAATGATATCGCTTGCAGAACTTACAGCTTGCGAATTATTTATAGTTCCATTTACGTATACATAAATATGTTCACCTTTTTATTATTCTTGACACAACCTTCTTTTTTGTGTCCAGTAATATGCAGCATTTTATAACTTCAATATTTTCCAACTTTTGCATTTTCAGCAGCAGATTTGTATTAGTAAATATGTT
This sequence comes from Dicyrtomina minuta, assembly GCA_949802685.1. Taxonomy (NCBI): domain Eukaryota; kingdom Metazoa; phylum Arthropoda; class Collembola; order Symphypleona; family Dicyrtomidae; genus Dicyrtomina; species Dicyrtomina minuta. The sequence goes on from OX461812.1 coordinate 47,151,555, forward strand.
AAAAATATATAATAGTAGATATAATAATTACATGTAAATTTTAGAACCATCTTTATTGCAAAAGATACCACTTTTTTATTTGAATTTGCATTGTTGTAATAATACACGTCATAAACGCTCATAGGTAAATAATTAATGTTTTTCATATTAGCGTGTTTTATTGTTAGTTGACAAGGTGGTTTTATCTGGCGAGTACAGATTACTACAGGCGTGCTTTAATCAGGAATGCCACACGTCCCGGATTCGCCGGGATTGTCCCGAAATGGACCTTTGTGTCCCGTGTCCCGGGCAGGGCAATTCCGCAACCGGGACAACCCCGGAAAATTTCGAAACTGCACAAAATTACAATTTATGGGGCATTTAATATGTTAAAGTAACAGTTAATTTAAGCGAAAACAAAAGTTTCCTTAGCTCTGCTAAATCTTGAGAATAGTATAGTCACCACCAAAAACCATGTGAAAATTGGAGAATGAAAGTTACAGTAGTTTTTAGTCTCATTTCATTTTATTTTAGCTAATTATTAAAAATATAGATTTAGTTTGAACAATAAATTTTTCGCAAACGTTGTTGAATGACGGGGGGGGGGGTTTGGTAAGGTATGTGAAAATGTCCCGGAATCAAAAATTTTGAATGTGGCATCCCTGGCTTTAATCTATCGTTTAGGGCTTTAATTGTTGTTAGTTGCTAAAATGCCAGCATTGCATTCTAAGTGCTGAATAGCACATCAGCAAAATCATCGTAGAATTTACAATAAATTGACATTTATATACTTGTTTACATTACATCATGTGATAGTAAAGTTATATGGTAAGACACGTCGATTACAATAATGTCACAGTTGATATAAATACCCAGACTGGCACTGTGCTAATAGGCGGCAGTATGAAGCTGGGATTGACTACAAGAAAGCTTGCAATTGTATTATATAATTCTATATATTCCCAGTTTTCCACCTTTTTATATGTACAAAAATCCTCTTACTAACGCCAACTAATCATGTATTCCATCGTAACTATACACGATGAAGGTACAGTTTATTATCATGCATTATTAAAATTGTCTTGACTCGACTTTAGTAGTCCAAGTCTATGGGACTAAAGGTTTTAATTGGCTTGAATAGTCGAGTATTTGGAAACTTGATTATTGAGAGTCAGAATTATAAGTATAACTGCAAATATACATTCAAGGCTGTCAACAATTACATGTACCTACTGCGATTGCTGATATACTTTGAAGCAGCTGTTCATTCGTGAGTATTATATTTTGATATTGTTAGTGATTAAATATTTTTACCTGTAAATACGAACCAGACCATATAGTCTGGTCAAGTGATGTCGGACCAGACCAGACTATAAAATCAGGACCAGACCCCACCTTTTTGATTACTTATGTAAGCCTGTACGTCATATGTGATTTAAATTTATTAGTTCATATAAAATTTAATTGTCAGTATAGTTAACTGAGCGATTTACACAATTTAAAATTGGCGATATTTTGGTCGCCGACGTTTTGGCATGGCGACGTTATGTCCTAGGCGATGTTTTGGCCGGCGACATTTTGGTCTGGCGACGTTTTGGCCTGGCGACATTCTGTCCCTGGCGATGTTTTGGTCGGCGACGTTTTGGGCTGGCGATATTTTGGCCCAGCGACGTTATGTCCCTGGCGATGTTTTGGTCGGCGATGTTTTGGGCTGGCGACGTTTTGGCCTGGCGACGTTTCGGTGGCGACGTTTTGGACGGCGACGTTTCGGCGGCGACGTTTCGTCCTGGACCCCTCATCCATGATCCTCTTTCTTCTTGAGTTAAAGAACAAATTTATTCGAAAAGTTGGAGCACATTAACTGATCGGTCCGTCAGATGTTGGGATGTGTCAAATATTTTAATGGTCTTTGCGGAATACGGACAAGACTATTAATTGGTTCTCTGTGATAATTTGATCGTTTCCAACTTGATTTTATGCTTTTGACCTTCTCGTCCATTTGTGTGTGGTAAGTCGTGAGGAGAGTGTAGACAGTCCCAACAGACTGCAGTGACAAGATCATTTCGAGACTTGTCCATGTATCCCCTCTGTGTAATCTTTTACACCGCACAAGCAAATCCCAGTCAGAGCCAAGGGAAAGATGTTGTATGTGTGTGGAAGTGGAAATTAGAATAATACGAATTAGAGTAGCGACAGACCGAGAGAGAGAGAGGGAAAAAAAACTTGCATAAACATCACATCACATTATCTATGCACAATATTTATCCCTTAAGTTTTTAAATTCCTTTTACAGCCTCTGCTCCCGCAAAAATAAAATAAAATCAGGAGGAGAGAGAAGTTGAAGTGACTACCTAAATACCTATATACCCAGCCCTTGTATTTGTATTTGTAGTGAAGAGGAGAAGAATGAATTTTTAAAGGTTATTTATAGGTAAACGGTGAGGATGCTCCAAGTTTTCCCTATAGCTCTAGAGCCCGTATACAGAGGCACATACACGGAGAGGCTATATAGTCGCTGTTGGCAACTTGTCTTATTTACTTGTTACTTTGCCTCCCAACGGCTTGGTCATGCCAAGTTAAGTACTCCATTAGTATGTAGACGACAACGGCTTCATATGTCCTGTGATGGTGGTGTGGTGTGGTGCTGTGCGGTGACTGGTGAGTCTCTGTCTAGCGTGGAGGAGAGAAGTTGAAGTTGAGCGCGGAGAAACTCACCTTGTGGAAGAAAAGTGTTGAATATGGATGCGTGGGAGCTGAAGAGTCTGTTTGTGGGCCATTTCATGAGTCTGTAGTTAATGTTAATAATAGGAAGACGAATGGGTTTTTTTTTATTTTTTGGATATGGATATGGATATGGATGGATAGTTAGTTGTTAGTCGTCATATCGGAGGAGAAGAGATAGTTTTGGCTTTGGTTCCGGTGGATTGTTGGTTTGGTGCTATGTTGGTCTGTCTGTGGAGGACTGGGATGTGATGTGATGTAGTGGTTGGGCTGTGAGGACTGTGATAGTTAGTTTAGTAGTGCGGGAGTCTGTGAGTGAGAGGAGTAGTGAGGTAAGGTAAAGGTACCGGGGATGGTGATGGTGGTTGGAGTCATAAATAGAGAGGAAAGTGGAGGAAGATATGGATATATATGTGAGTGTGATGGAAAGAGTGGCCTGACATATGTAAGTAGATGGAGAGGGCTACATTCTACGTGTTAAATGGTCGTTGGCGTACATATGTTAATAGAGTGGTTATAGTAGCATCTGCTAGTGGGTAAACATGGAAACAAGGAAGGAAATGGTAAACGTAATAATAATGAATAGGCGTCATGCTGATTATTTGTATGCAAATGGCTGTCGGCGGCATTCGAGGTCCATTATGTTAATGTGAGTATTAAAGGCTGCAATTACGACCCGTCCACATCTCCCAAGGCTACAAAAACTTGAAAACACTGATCATCATGCAAACTATTTGGATTTCCACACAGGAAACTCGCTATCTCGATCATCTCACACACTATGTTTGACTTATACATATGTTCCTCACATCCAGTTCCATGTATGTACTTTTCATTTACCTAGTTTACTCCACTCATTACACTGTATATTTACTACCCTATCCTCTCTCTCTCTCTCACTCAACCAATTCAATACGTTTCATCAAACAATATTAGATTATTTAACTACTTCTTTCCATGTTATTAAAATAAGATGAAATAATTCTTTTCATTTGCACCCTTCTCCCTTTTTTACTTTTTACTTTTTACATGCAGGCACATACTACTCCAACTCCACACGCATCTCCCACCTCAATTCCTCGAAACACCCAAACTTCAAAATTCAAATTCAAAACTCTTCTCTGTCCGTGGAGCCTGTTCAAGATACACATGTGTGCCATGCCATGCCATGCCATGTCATGTCATGTCGTGATATGATATGATATTATAGTAGAGTCTGTGCACAAGTACGAGAGCCACTCACGGTCGCCGTACATACCTATCTAGGTATCGATGTCAAAATAATCTTACACTTTCATTGCACTCTCTGCCCCTACATTTGTTCCTTGGAGATTGCTACATTGTTGTTCTGCCACTGATAATCTCCTCTACTCAAGTGTCTCGCTCGTTTCTCTAATCGTATTTATTGTTTTACTATGTAATAAAATAAATACTTTTTATACTAAAACAGAGACTCCGGTAGTGGGGACGAGGGCCGAGAGTCGTCAAGTGAGCATCTAGGTAGGTAGTGGGTCTCTGGTTGTAAGAGAAATGTAAGAATGGATCATTACACAGTGGCCATGCTTCATCTCCCAACTCCATACCATCCCATGACACTCACTCACGACACAAGACTGTATGTACCGTCCTGGGGACGGACCCGACGACTTGGTAAATTGGTTAAATGGTATTTCCTTACAGATATTAGTTCCTCTACATCTCCAATCTCCATCTCAGCAGCTCTGAGACTACTTAAGTACAAAAGGACAGAGAGAGGCAGAGACGGACAGACAGACAAAGGAAAGGGACAGATAGCTCCTCTGTGATACAAACAAGAAGACAAGAGTTAACTTGTATCCTCTCACATAATTTTTCTTACTTGACCATCACACTAAGTGAAATAAATTATTTCCACAAGATCTTGAGACGAGATGCCCGGTCGTTGGAGTTGGGAAGCACATGGAAGAGAGAAAAAAACTGGAAGATGTGTTATCTGTAAGAAGGAGTACCTACCCAGCCACTATCTACCCAAACGAGATGCAAGACAAATGTGGCTGCTCAACTCTATTTTGATGGTTGGGCTCTGGCTCTGGGACAGTACGTAAATACATACGTCCTATCAGCATACTATGCTCTATAGTGTCCATGTAAAGATGTACATAGTCGGATTGATGTTGATAGTTGATACCTCGTTTTGTAGCCATCTGAGTGCATTTACAGGCGAGTCATAGGATGTGGATGCGTGTGTTCATTTCTGCACTCTATGACCCAACGAGTTATTTCTATCGTTAAAGTCGTTCAAGATGGTAATAATATCAGTACTTTCTACTCATGAGGATTGAGGATGTGTGTAGCTTTCATGTTTATATGTATGTTTTTGTCTGGATTTGGTGAGGTAACTTTATCTCTGTAGAGTTTTGTATTGTGTCACTACTGATAATTATCTTGAATATGATCAAAAAGTATAACTCTGTTTCTGCTCTTCTGGGAGGACGACGACGACGACGATGACGACGACGACGACGACGAAGAAGGAACAAAGTAATGTCAGTTGTTGATGAGAAAGGAAAAAAGAGATAGAAAGAAAGAAAGACTGAGCTGCAGCACTACGGTCCGCGTCTACTCTGTGAGTGGCCGTTCAATCAAAAGCCTGAGAGAGAGAGAGAGAGAGAGAGAGTCTGTAATTCTAATTCTATAAATCGGCCCAGGAAAAGGTTAACTGTGTCCATTGAGTAGGTAATTGTACATGGTACATTATTAGCCTGTGTTTTACCAACTGTTATGCATTAGTATTTTCCTATGTTTTTCTCTCCGGCTGACATGGAGATGCAAATCAGAGTGATTATTTTTTTTATCTCTCTCACTCTCTTTTCTCTTTCTGTTTCTCTGGTTTTGGTTTGGATTTTGGTTGGTTGGTGTTCGTGTTAGATTTGGATTTGGATTTTTTGAAGGAAAACCGAGGCCTGGAGCGGCCGAAATTTTTCCTAGATTTTATACCAGTTTTTAACAGTATAAACATCGTGAGAACAAGGGAATAATGATGGATAATTATAAAGTAACATTTTGCTTCTCGCGCCAGGAGCCTTGTTTGCGTGTAGTTTAATTGGGGCGGGGGGTTGTGGTTTGATAATTCTCAAAACTTCAAGTCCAACGTCCAACGTTCCGTCCTATATAAGCCCTTCCACAAAGGTAAATCAGCACACACACACAAATACACAAACATTACACACAATTACTGTTGGGTTCCATGTTGATGTTGATGTTGTTGTTTCACCAGTACCAGGTAGTGGTGAACTTATAGATTGTGGCTCTGTGTAAGTGAAGTGAAAGAGAGATTCCGCATTAAATGCTCACATATATATATATGTAGGTGGCTCAATCCACGTAAGTTTAGTTTTAGTCTTGGACTTAGATTTGGATTTGGATTTAGCTTGAATTTTTTGGGTATATACCTTCTTGTATTTTTTTTTTCAAGTCGAAACTCAAAGCCAAAGCCCAAGCCTGTTGGCTCAGGAGAGAGAGAGAGCAGAGAAAAGTATAATTGATGCGCGGAGCTTGGGGAGGGCAACACGTTGATTGACAGCATAATCTGAGTGTAAATTACGGTTTTCGGTTCTGGATTTCGTGAGATGAGCATTCAAACCTCTAATATAATTGTTACGTTAACACACGCGATTTCTTATGAAACTCTCTCTTATCAGATCACAACTGTCACGTGGCACATCCGTTTCGACTCCCTCCGGGGGGCCCGACCTTCCGTCTTTTCACCAAACAATCATATCTCGAGTATAGACAAGTACCATAGACCATAGCTACAACAGTCCACACACACACACAATAAGATTCTTATACGAGTTTGACAGGTATCCTGTGCATATGGACACTTTTTGCGCCAACAACAATGTACAGATAAATCTCTATTGCTGGTCCCATTCCTATCTACAGTATCCTCATAATTCCAGTACAGAGTCCAGATGCACATACTAAAGTGTGTATCTAATATCTCTAGGACTTGGACATTACGTTATTAGATTACCCTTCCCGCTCTACAGTTCACAGCTATAATGTGCCTTGTATCTCTATATGTTCAGCTTTTTCAAGTCCAAGTCCAAGGCACTGCCCAAACCAAACCAAACCAACGTAGGTAGGTAGTTATATAGATAGGAGTCAGTCTTCCTATTTCCCTTCCTCACAACACAACCACACAACTCACTATCAACAGATACACCTCTCCTCAAAGGTCCTTCGTATCAGTTACACGGCTCGAGTCCAAGTCTTCTTCCTTGCTCCTCATGCACTGAGATCCCAAGTTGGCGTGAGTACATACCTACCTACAATGGATGTGTAAATGGACGGAGACGAAGTAGACCCATAATTTATATGGGAGATAACAACCTATTTACTCCAGCCCTGCTTATTCACCTAATCTTATATTTAGAAACTGGCATCTTCTACCTCCCTCCACTTGATACCTGATGCTTCCATTTCCAGTCAACTAAACACTCACTTAGAGCCATTACATTCTACTACATACATCATATCATATCGCATCACATCCCATCAGAACAACAACCACGGAACAACTTCCAGTCACTCTCCGCAGACACTTGATGTTCCACCTGAGCCAGAGTCTCAAACTACATAATAATACTATTACTACTACTACTACTACACACACACATTACATTAACACAGATGGATAGACTAACTTCAACTACATATGTTACCTGTATAGGGTGCATATGTAATCCACAGAGTTTGGAGTTTTGTACTACATAATCATGATGTTGCATTTCTGACTCACATGTGTAAGATGTAATACACTGGATAATAACCCTACTACTGAACTCTTCCTTCCCGTATCTATTCCACCCCTTTACATTCACACTATGTTCCTCCGCGCTCTCGGTCCATTAATGGAATGGTGGAGCTATTTAGACTCACGTGAAAAGGGAGTAAGTGAGCATATAATACAGTGAATAGTGGAAGCGACTCTTTTCCCCTTTCCTTCACGCTCTTCTTTTTTTCTTACCTAATTTAAAAATAGGCTAACCGCTCATTTTCTACCTGTAATTAAAATCACGAGTCCAGCATACACTTTTTTTTCAAATTCAAAAACACTAGTGTTAATCGTAATCGTTTTATTGACTTTGACGACTTCTATAACTTATTAAACAATAACAATGTATGGAGCGCTTTCTTAAAGTATGGTCCTTTGCTTTCGGTCAAGCTTCACAGCCTTTTTTGCATAATGTCACACGAACATTAGTAGATAGCAGAATTGTGCGCTCCACATGCAGCTGTACGAGTACACGAGAGAATAATTAAGCGGATAGTATGGATGATACAATGTGCTATGAGTTTTTGTGATTTTGCTACTTACTTACTACTGTCACTAGTACTAATATTTTCCAAGGATATTAGACTGTGTAGCATATGGAGATATATGTAGTGTGCAATATCTGTAGCACATACCTAAATTACCTATATAGCCATATATCATTGGTGGAGAGCTACAAAAAGTCAGGGAGAAAGAGTGCATAGTATTCACAACTTATTAAACTTATGACCAAAGGAGAGCCAACAACATGTTTAGTGCGTACCAATTAGTACAAACTGGATTCCTTACTGTGTATGCGTGTGATAAATTGTGCTACTCCAACAGGGCAGCGATAATAAGGACAACAAATATGTGTATCAATGCGTAACATATTTTATCTTTATTGAAAATCTGAATTAAAAAAATATATACAATGATAACAAAACTGGCTTTTGTGTGTATTATTATAGGGGAAACCGACACTTACAATTAGACCCAAGCCAAGGAACTAATCGTTAGAGAATTATAGTGTAAAATAAAAACTCTTTGATTGTGCCAATACTTTCAGCAATAAAAACCAACTGTGTGGCCACCCATTCAAATTGAGTCATTAATTCAAGAAGAAAAGGGAATTAAAATGATGTAAGTACCTACTCATATAAGAGGACGAGAGGAGTTTTTGAATTAGATTTTTTGAGATACTCGCAGGCTTAGATAGAAGGAGAGAAAAAACAATGAGCAGTTAAGCAGTGTATACAATCGGAATTTAAACTTGAATTTAAATTTCAAGGGAAGGTTCGGCTTTGGATATTTTACTCACCGATCATCTTCATCATCATCTTGACTATCAGTACAGTAGAAAAGGGGGATTCTTTTTGTTTTTTTTTGAAAAATATTTTATTGCAGATGCCAAAAATGAAACACACACACAGACATACAGTACCCGTACCGAGTAGCAGAATGTGAATATTCTTCATAAATCCAAAAGCTCAGAGAGGATTTCAATCTGACACTTGTTAATTAAGTTCATGACCTTAAGAAGTAAAGGTAGAAAGTAGAAGTAGTATTGGAATGTGAATCTGCCAGCAATCTTGTGAATCAAGTTGAATTATTATATATATATATGTATAATTTTTTTTAGATATCTTTTTTTTTCCTCCTTTCGGTCTGTTTTGTGTGCTGTATTATGTCTGGAAGCAGTTCCTCTGTTGGATTTGGACTTGTTGGCTTAATCATGCCTAGTCTGTCCAAATCCAAAATTGTGGATTGTAGAAACATATAGTCGAGACAGACGGAGTAGTGTTCAGTCAGTCAGAGTGTTCAGCTCGCGGACTTACTTTAGATCTTTGATGAGACGTGTAGGAGTGAAAGCTGGACACTTTTCAGTAGGTATAGCGGTGAAGCATAGCCATAGCCATAAGATGGGGAAGGAATGAGAGAGGGAGGAGACAGTGTTGGTCATAGTCATAACGATACCATATCAGATGAGACAGACAGAGATAGAGAGAAAGCATGAGCTGGCTCACTCAAAGACTCAAAGGAGAGATAGCGGAACAGCGTCGAATAAGAATACTTTTTGATAAAGGTTGGGAGTTGAGAGAGAGACTGGAGGACTGAGACTGCGTTTGTAATAATGTATAATGTAATAATCAAGCTGTCAGGACAGAAGGAGCAGCGAAAGGATCACGTGGGGGTGAAACCGGGCGAAAAACCAGTTTGAGAACATCTACTCTGAAGTTCACATGACAATGAACAATGGTTTTCTTACCGTATGACATCTGCCTGTCTACTGAAGTGTGTATAAAGATGTACTTAATAGTTCTCTCCCTACCATAATTACATCTATACTAATACTAGGGCTTGACTTACAACCTTGTATCATTACATCTTGTAAGCTGATCACTTGCATTTCCAAATCTTCAAAATGTGCTTCAAAATTATAGAGAACCTAATGTCTAATGTCTACTTTAGCCCTCTCCTATGAGTCTCAATGGAGCTTTTATCAGCATCAGCATTTATTTCCTACATTTCTGTCGATATACCCTATATGCCAATAGGAACGGCCCGCACAAATTACACATGCCTATATACATACATGCAGACTCGACTCCAACTACTCAAACATTCACATTCACCATTTACACAAGACATAATAATATCTTCTTTTAACAAACAGTCTGTTTTAGTTTCATCATTCTCTAAAGGTTATCGCTAAATCCATTGAACAATCAACACATGGAATGATGAGAGTGGAGGACGTGGACGGGGTGATGGTGATAGTGAGGATCTGTATCTCTCTCTCTCCCTCGACAAGCTTTAATATGCTCTCAAACAAGAATATTAAGTTGAGAGCTCAGCTAAAAGAGATCTCAAGAAGAGACTTGGTTGGAAAAAAATTGCCGTTCAATGTAGAAATCAGAATACTTTTCTAGTTCTATAATTTACTTTTATTGCTCTCCTTTAGTTTCATTCAATCCTTTGGGTCAAATTCACTGACTTTTTAGGTTCAAGTTCATCTCTTAACAACTCACACATTACTTCGTCTTCGCCTTGTCAGACTCGGATCTGCCTTGACTATATAGGAGATACGGAATGGAGAGAGATGTGACTCTGAGAATGTATGGGATGAGCCCACAAGGGAGGAGAGACAGAGAGAGAGAGACGAGGAATTAGCATTATTACTTAGCCATGAAAATAAACATGTGTTACAATATTATCACTACAGACGTTATTTGTCGTCACTTTGGAGAAAACCATCAAAGTCCAACAAAGGCTTTATTATTCTCAATTCGTATTTCTATCCATTTGTAGTACTGTAGTAGTACTGTGATTCTGAATAAAAAAGGAAAGAAATACAGAATTTTCAATTACAACATACATGTAACTATGTATACTTAAAAAAAATCCATACTAAACTTGTCATGTACAGATAGCTTAGGTTAACTTTAACTTGAACATTACACTTTTATACCATTACGAGAACTCATGTTCATACACTTACATATCTGACTCCGTGACTGACTGATTGAGTGACTGTGACTGGGACTGGGACTATGAGCAATATACGAAGGCTTGATGATGAGTATGTATATCACCTTAATTTACATGATATGATATATTTCACATCCTATGAGTGTAGCTATTAGTCACATTTCCAAAGTTCCTTTTTACAATCTTCTCTCTCATAAAATTTCTAGTACATGTACAAAGTATGAGAACTTAATTTATGAACTTGTTTATCAAATTTTTCTTTCCAGTCCTTATAGCACAGACACACTACAGGACTGGGCTCTGTTCATAAATCATATTACATTTGGTTCCCAAGTTAAATTAAAATTAAGACTAATTAAACCACATAATAATTTTATTTTATATTATTTTACAAGACTGATTGAAGCCTCCGATAAGACTCTGACAACCTAACAACCAGAGAAAAATAAAAATAAGTCAAAGAAGTCTATCAGAGTTACATACGTCTAAATCTACAAATACAAACAAGAGTCCTAACCTAATGAATTTATGACTAGTACATGGTGATGGTGATGGTGAGGAGCTCATCCTCTCTCTCTCTCTCTGTGAATGTCTAGTGTTGGCTCATCAACTTACCACGTTAGTCATAAATAAAGTTATTAATTTTACATAATGTTTTGTTGCGCCAATCATGTTCTACTGTCTGCCCCCTTTGATATGTATCCTGAAATGAAATAAAAAATTATCAACCAAAAAACTAAAGTAAGGTAATCCATGTATGTTTAAGTATCTATATGTATTCATCTACCAGGGCCGGATAATGCGGCCAGCACAGGCAGCCCCCGGCCTCGCTGCTTGAATTTTCAAAAAACATGTAAATAGAACATTTTGACTTTTCAAAAACATGTAAATAGAATATTTTGACATTTCAAAAACATGTAAATAAATCTTTTTACACTTTTCAAAAACAGGAAAATAAATTTTTGTGTAAATTTAAAAAACATTCAAAATAAAGCATTTAACACTTTTCTCAAAACATGTAAATAAAACATTTTGCACTTTTCTGAATCAAGTAAAAAGAACATTTTAAACTTTTCTAAAACATGTAAATACAACATTTTGCTTTACTAAAGAAAATCATCAATAAAATCAAAATGGTTGTTTTTTTTAATGAAAACAAATTGCTGCCTAAAATTAATTCCTTCGTCCGGCCCTGTCATCTACACAACGTAACAATATTATATAAAACATAATACACACACTCACACTAGACAAGAGTATCAGTATTAGTGTCAGTATTAGTCCCACTCACTCACAAATCAGTAGTACCTAGTTTAGTTTGCTTGGCTTTGGCTTTTGCTTCGGCTTTGGCACATAACTTGGCAAGGTTGAAAATGGAAATAATAATAATAATAATAATTTTTACTGTTGTGGATAAATCATAAAATAAAATACATAGGTACATATATTATATGTGTGCTCGCCGTCTCCCGTCTGAGTCAGCCCTGTCTCTGCTGTTCTGTAATACATGAGCTACCATTTCATTACTAAATTGTGTGGGACAATCACCGAGTCATTTCTCACTGGACGAAAATAGTAAAGGAAAATTGAATTAAGTTATATTTACTACTGTGAAGTAAATATCGGAAAATATGGGGTCATGTATTAATAGCAGTAGAGGGAAACAGGACAAAGGAGCTGAGGACGACAGCCAAATGAAGTCGTCGGTGCAGTCAGTAATTTTCCGCGATCTATAGCAGTGAGGGAATGTAAGTATAAGCGGAGGAGCAGGATAGTAAGTATAGGCGGATGAAGAAGAAGGGCAGGGCAGAGACCGACGGTTGACGAGTTGGATGGTGACGTGGCACTCTCATCCGGAGCTGGGCTCCTCTCGTCCAAACCAAGAGTTTCAACTTCACTTCCAAACTGGGTACCGACCGATACACAACTTCGGGTGGAGTATAGATTATTGAGGTTAAGTATTAAGGTTGCCCGTCGCCATCTTTTATTTATTTATCCTTCAGTATATATTTCTATTTTATTTACTATTTTATTAAATCTAGTTACGAGGTTTATCTTTATTTATTACGCGTGAATACATTAATTGTAATTAATAGATCAGATCATAGCAGCCGTTGTGGCATTGTAATCATTGTATATTGTGAAAGTGAGATCGAAGGGATTTACGAGACATTATTAAAAGTAATAATCCCAGAACTTGAACTGTGTTGTAACATTGATTTCGTGAGACATTACGGCCCGTAGAAGCCGGCATAGAAAGTGTTGTGGTGCATAGCATAACCGGGTACCGGAATTATCACGGTCACATAGTTAATTCCGGGTGTCAGTGTCGAGGCCTCATACCGGCACCAGCACACCGACCATAATACTTGTGCATCCCATCTCTCATCACGGAGCAAATACCGGAACACCGGGGAGTGCTGGGTTCGACGAGGACGGTCTGGGTGAGATCGTCGAGGCGGCGAAGAAGGCACGGACCCAGTGAGACCGAACGTGGGGCGGCGGTCAGAGCTCCGGCGGAACTAAGGAGGCTTGAGATCACAGAAGCGGATACCGCCGGTCAGACAGTTTCTAGTCTGAGGAAGCGCAGACCCAGCGAGTCTGAGCGTGAAGCGGCGGTCAGCGCTCCGGAGGAGTCAAGGAGGCTTGGGAACCCAGGAAGGGTTACCGCCGGTCAGACAGGTTTCAGTCTGAAAGGCAGCAAGTCGTGGACCGCGAAGCGGAGAATCGTCTCAGCTCAGCTCGAACTTCCAATTTTGAGGCTAAAGGGCACGGAAAGGGGAGAGATTGGGAAATTCTATACCACACTGGCGACTGTGACAGACACAAGACTTTCGTCTTGTACAAGAACCACAACGAGCGAAATCAAGTGAGGATCACGGGTTCTTTATTTTCCTTTAATTTTTATTTTTTAATTATAAATTTAAGTACATTAGCGCCAACAGGCGCGTAAGGTTACTACTACGTTTCGATCGAAGTGTGCTTGCTGGTAGTCAGACAGGCGACATCGGGAAGCATCATAGACCGGAGCAGATAGGAGCATAATACATACTATACATTTAACTTGCATTGTGCGCGTCAGCAAGGTGTAGACATCATAGACCAAAAATAGGTGAAAGCGTAACACATATATGGTTGACTTGCGGTGGGACGCGCTATCCGGCGTATCTTTGCGGTGGTGAGCAGGCACACCGGGGTTCGGCTGCTGCTCGGTCCAGTTTGTCCACGTAGAGCGGTTGCAGAGCACATATCGCGGTGGTAAGGATAGTAGGTCCGCAGAACAAAGTGTAGTCGGTTTTCGGTAGGGCGTGAAGGCGAACAATAAAAAAAAAAGTTCCGTATAGGTCCGGTCCAGGGTAGAGGCCGGCACACGTTTCTTCTTTAAGCGGACAGCGAAGACCGAAGACCAGCAGGATGGCAGAATTTAAGTGCTCAGCAGACAAAACCGGCGGTGCATCGACATCACAGGAAGCGGAACGCAACAGCCAAGAAGCACTTAGCGTCCTCGAGCAGGACGGGTCAACGGTCCAGGAGTACGTTGGTGAGTCAACCACAGTCACGTTAGAAGGACACAGAGAAAGAATTGAGTCGGCGGTTATACCAAAAGACCAAGAAACGGTAAAGGCGGTAGCGGTGTGGATGGCACGTATGGAGAAGGACATGCAGGCAATGCAGTTGACGGTCCTAGAATTACAGAAGGACTATAGAAACACCCAGAGTCAACTGGCATCTCTACGGCAGGCCGTCGCACCGCCGAATACCACAAACAAGCCGTCCCAGGTACGCACCGCCGATATAGCTATGCAACGGCAGAAAACCAGGGAAAATACCAAAGCCCTAGCGTTCAGTAATCAGGCGCCGACACAACAAGACCAGACGACAGCTGGGCAGCCATTACCAGAACGAGACAGATACCTTGGGTCCCAGAGAAACAAGAGTCCGCGTCAAGGCAGAAACACGAGCCGGAGAACCGGAATGTGGTGTTGTCTCTGCAGTAAAGGGACCCACAAGACTGAGGACTGTCGGTCGCAAAAGGCAAGAGTGTTGGCCAGGCGGATACTAACCAACTCGAGGGAAGACATGAGCAGCGAAGGTGCACCGGCGGTATCAACATCAACAGAGGTACCAGAGCACATGCAGAGTTTGGTTTCCATACCGGAATTTCCTGAAGAACCAGCAGAAAGACAAAGTTTATACGTCATGCAAACAGCATGGAGCCAAGAAAGCACATACTCAGAACGTCAGACCGGAGACCGAAGGCCGACGCGTAAGGAGGACGAGTGCAATAAGATTGTCGAAGAACTAGAGGCGGCGCTTGGCTGTTCAGGATCACTGACGACTATACCGGAACGTCCCGAAGAATACGGACGAAGAAAGGTGTTCAACTCGATGCAGACAGTGACGAGGCAAGAGCGAAGAACATCGCGGCGGCAGACCAGAGACCAAGTGCTGATAGCGAAAATGGACGAAATAAAGAAGATTGTCAACGCACTGGAGGCAAAGCTTGCCCCGGCGGGTCTACTTACAAACGCTACCGGTTCTTTAAACTGGACCCGGACACGGACAGAAAAGGGGACCCGTGTCGAATACATATAATTAATAATGCCCCTTATGCCGTAGTAAAAATCAAACATAAGCTTAAACGATACACATACTTTGCTCTAGTAGATTCGGGTTGTACGGCACTCGCCATATCAAAGAAAGAATGCGATAGGTTAGGGTTGAAAACAAGGAAGTCAACGGTAAAGATGTCAGGGTTCGACGGTAAAGTAGTTACGCCAGGCGGAGAAGTAACATTGGACATAGAAATTGCAGGCCGACGGTTCAAAGAGGATTTCTTGGTGCAAGAAGGACTAATGTGCCCAATATTTATCGGAAATAAGTTCCGGTGGAAACACGGTTTAAGTTTCGACGACGTGGAATGCACGATGCGGTGGAATGCGAAATTGAATGACAGTAAACAGCAAAAAGTCGGTCAGTCGGTCCGCGGGTTATCGGTGAAGACCGCAAAAGATGGCTGTAATGTATCACAGACACTAACCCCGGATAAGGAGGATCGACAAGTAATAAGTCAACCGCCGATTCAAGCGTTCGTTGAAACTTTAGCCGAAAAGTATGTTAGGGTAGTACGGAACGACGGTACAACGGGACTCACAAATGCGCTGGTTTATGACCTACGCATCCCGGTGGATTGTCCTTCCATACAATGCAAGCCGGTACGCAGACCGCCGGCCGTAGCTAAATGGATGGATGAGACGTTGCACGAATTGGAGAAACAGGGTAAAATACGGCGATCAACTTCGGCATATTCCTCGCCACTTTTGATAATACCGAAACCTAACGGTGATAAGCGCTTAGCGATAAATTACATAGAGTTGAATAGCCACATACCGAAGGCGCAGATCCCGAGGCCTAATATTCAACAGTTCTTGCAACGCCTTCCACCAAGCCGGTTCATGTCAAAAATTGACTTACAGGCGGGGTGCGAGCAAATCCCATTAGCTGAAAATTGTAAGAAATACACGGCATTTCACACTCAAAATGCTTGCTATGAGTGGCACGTCTTACCAAAGGGGTTGAAGATCGCACCGACGGTTTTTCGGAAGCTCATGGATAGTATTTTTGGTAAAGTTGTTGGAGAATTTATACACGTTGAGTCGGGTAGTGTGTTTATTTTTAGTGAAACCGAACGATTGCATAAAGAACATCTAGAATATGTGTTTAGAACTTTAAATAATTCTAATTTGTCGATTAATTGGAAAAAATGCGAGTTTGATCTCCCGGAGGTTGAGCTTTTAGGCCATATTATCACCCGTTTTGAGATCTGGAAGTGCCCAAAAAAGGTTGAGGCGATCCGTAACTTTCCGACACCGAGAACGAAGAAGGAAGTCCAGTTGTTTGTAAGCGCCATGGGGTGGTACATGCCCTTCATGCCGCACTACACTACTAAATTGGAACCAATATTCCAAAAACTGAGACCGGAGGCAGATCCGAACATACCGTTTCGGTGGGGGCAAAGTCAGCAAGCGGCATTCGACGCAATTAAAAAGGAGGTAGCGACGGAAATCACTCTCAATACCATAAACTATGACCATCCGCTGTACGTGTACACGGATGCCAGTGATTTGGGATTGGGAGCGATCCTTGCACAAAACTATTACTGTAAAACCGCCGGTAAGGACCGATTTCGTGTGATCGAGTGCCGAAGTAAGCTGTTAAATGCGGCCGAGCGGAGATACGACGCTCGGGAAAAAGAATGTCTAGCAATCAGATACGCGAGCCGAGTGTTCGAACCATTCACAAGGTACCATAAAGACGTCATTTTTCGGTGCGACAATCAAGCATTGACGTACTTGAAACAGGCAGCCCTGAATGACCACCTTTACAACAGGCACATTGTGAGGTGGACCATTGAGTTAAGCCACATTGTGAATGACGTCGAATACGTGAAGGGGACGGTAAACAAGCTCGCGGATCTGTTTTCTCGAGGCGCACTACCGGATCCCAGGGAAGATGATGATCCGAACCAGCTCGATTTGTGCTTAGCGACGTTCACGAACTCGAGTACAAATGTTGAAATCGATATGGATATGCTGGACAAGGGTATGCTACGGGCCCTGCAGAGAGAGTGCGAAGCACTGACCACCATCGCAAGGAGCCTCACTAGGGTAGGTAACCGGTCGAGGTACCGGTACGACTACGTAATCGTGGACAGCGTGTTGTGTAGATATGTTCCATGCAAAGACCGAAGCGGCGCAAGGTCTATACTGAAGAAGTGCACACCGGATGGCGGGTTCTATAGTGAGCAGGTAGAAAAGCTATGGGAGCAAAGGATAGAGGAAGAAGAGAGGACAGGTCAGCCAGTGCCGCCGGATAGAGTGTTACCATCCATACTCATGAAAAAGGGTAGGCATATTAAGTGGGCGCATCCTCTCATACAGGCAAACTTTTTAGATCCGGAATCGACTACAACCAGAAAGCGCATAGTACCAGTTATACCGCAGTCGATAGAAAGAAATGTCATCTCTCACTTCCATGATAGTACGGTAGCCGGACATCAAGGCGTTGAGCGAACGTACGACCGGATCCGCAAAAGGTTTTGGTTCTATAACATGCTAAAGACCATAGAGGCATACATTAAGACTTGCGAGGTGTGTCAACTAGTAAAATCATCAAATCAGGCCAAACCCGGTAAGATGGGTATTCACTCATACCGCAACAATGTATTCGAGTGTGTGCATGTTGACATTGTAGGGGAATTAACCGCGAGCGCCGGTTTTAAGTTTATCGTAGTTTGTGTGGATGAATTTTCTAAGTGGGTCAGCATGGAACCATTGGTTTCGGTATCGGCGATTAAAATACTTAGGTTCCTAGGAAAAGTATTTCAGCAATTCGGTACACCGAAACGAATAGTTTCAGATAATGCATCTTACTTTTCTGGTTCAGACTGGAATGACCAGTTAGGGCAATGGGGCGCGGTATGCGTGCACGTAGCGCCATACCACCCGAGCCCAAATCAGTCCGAAAGATCAAACCGAGACATTAAGAGCATTCTCAGGGCATTTTGCTTAGCAACACAAACAAAGTGGGCGCATCAGCTAGACGACTACATGGTAGCACTAAACACTGCCAAATCTAAATCATCTCGGTATTCACCATGTCAGCTAAACTTAGGCAGAGAACTCATGTTGCCCATTGACCGGAAAATGCAGTTACAGGAGACGATGGGGATGACAGAGGAAGAGTTTGGTCGAAGGCTGCTACTAGATGTAACAGGCATGCGGGAGCAGGCTCGGTATAATTTAAGAGAGTCCCAAATGCGGCAGAAGCAATACTTCGATCGAAACCGTAGAGACGTAACGTATAAGGTCGGCGATCTAGTCAAAATCGCAAATAAAAAACTGTCATCGAAAGAGGAGAAGTACGCAAAGTCACTGGGTCCGCGGTATACAGGACCATGGAAAATAGTTGAAGTCCATTCAAACTTAACGTACAGCATTCAGGACCCAGACAAACCCAATAGCAATCCGTCCAGGTTCCACACGTCGCTTATGTTGCCATTTCATGCGAAGGAGACAGGTGAGCAAACCGCAGACGATAATGTTGGTCCGGGAAGTACGGGGCACGCGACACCAGATACCGGAAACCGGCCAGCGCCGGTAATCCCAAACTCTGTGACAACTCCAATAGTGGAAACCGAACCCTCACTAGGCGCCGGGGTGAGTCAAAGTGGGGGTACGACCGCGACAGACAGTTCCGACCGTAGTACAGGTTGGATGGGAGGTATGGGACCTCTAGACTTGTCTGATGAATACGAAATGGACATTAATGACCCACCACCACCAAAGCGGTATCCCAGTAGATCGCATAAAGCACCAGACCGCTTGGGAATTAATTTCATGAAAACCAAAGAAGACACTAAGAGTGTTATTGATACTTAGAATTTTTTTTTCCTTCATTTTCTTTGAACCTGTTAAATCATTAAAATTAAATGTAAGTTTTCTAGTATAAAAACTTTATAAAAATATTATTAAAACTGCATGTCTAATAAAAATTGAAAAATTTTATAAAAATAGAAAAAAAGAGTGTTTTAGGTTAAGGTGGGAAGGATAAGGTTGTCTTGGCGGGCACAAACCTTATTCTTCCTCACGTCCTATGGCGTGTACGACGTTAAACTGCGCCGCACGCTCGTCCCGATCTCCACCGTAGGGGCGGGCATAGAAGGTAGGATCTACGCTAAGGTGAAGGTCTTAACCCTTCACAGGTATGGAAGTCACGAGCAAAAGCTCGAGCTCAAAGCTGCGGGAGCGGAAATAAACCAGCCGGAGTAAAACTCCACACCCTCATGGACCATCGCCAACGATGTCAGTGTAGGGAACACCGCAATGGTCGGTCAAGCTCGAAGCTGTGAGCAAATATAAATCAGCACCGAGCCGGAAAGGCGTAATCTTCATTCCACGGGGCAGGTACCACAGACCGTAGAAACTACGAAAGTCAAGGTAACCATCATCGTGAAGGCGCAAGCAGTATAGAGAGGCATTAGGATAGCCAGGAAAAACTCAAAGCTTAAGTGAGGGTAAACAAGCCAGACCCGGACGTAGATCTGGAGGATAGCCTGAAAAGGCAAAAATCAGTAAGGTTAGGATGCTTAGTCGGTTCGCAGACCATCAAAGATGCTAGTCAGAAGCGGAATGCGGTGGGCAGCTGGGAGCGTAAAGCTTCGAGAAGTTGTGAGTTGAGAACTCCCCAGAAGCCATAGTTAGCGCAGAGGGCACCGAGACACGGTAGGCGGTGCATAGAAATACTTGCCGGAGCACAACAGATGCTTCTCGCAGCCTAGAAGAGGTTATGGAGTACGGTACTCGAATCCCGTACAGAAAGAATGATTGAGATAGCGGTTCAGGTAGACCGGAACCGGAGATGGAGGTGGAAAGGAACATCGTGGGTGGACACCGGTGGAGCGCCGGGTGTATAAATATTGAGGCTCGGGTAGTTTAGCTGCGGTAGGCAGACACCGAGGACCGGCGATGCGGTCGTTGGTCACAGGTTGTAGTCTTCGGTGGTAGTTAGTTCGCCACCGAAACACCAAGCACAGAAAGGAACTAGTGAGCAGGAGACAGTCTGGGGTGGGCCTAATAGTCGGTCCATGATAGGACACTTCTAAAACAAATGACGGGCGGCGGTCCCAGGTAAATTGATCCGCCGCAACACCGGGTTAAAGCAAAGCACCGGGTTGGCCGGTGCCAAAACGGTTTTAGTTAGGCCACGCTTCGGCGTGGCCACAGGCACGCAAATAGATTGTAAGTGGTGATTACACGTAGTACTAAGCGTAACCGAGATACCGGCGGCAAAGTTTTATTACGTGGTCGAGACGTCAAAAAGTTGGTCGGAGACTCGAGTATGGTTACATTTGTGGCATATGGTTAGTGTAAGCGGCTGAATGAGCCGCATAGGTGATAAATGTGGTGTGTTGTTTAACTTTTATTTGCAGCAACCAGAGCGACCCGGGAAAAGGAAATAACGGTCCGGGGGGATGGCTGAAAGTACAAGCAGCGGCGATAGACCACATTAAACGCGCAAGGAGCCCCGTAAACACTGTAGTCGACCGCGTCCTGGATACGGCGGATGGAGATGCGAATGCTGGAAATAAAGCAAACCTTAGTCGACCGGCGCCTACAGGGAAAAATTTTCTGTGGAGGCAACGTCTAGGAGACCCGAGTCGACCGCGTCCTCGAGGAAAGGAGTGGATCAAGAGAGACCAACAGAAGGGGATCCCGTTCAAGCGGAGGCGCATCACCGCAGAGGCCAGTGTAGGAAAGCAAGCGAGAAACGGAATGGAGTTTGGTTTACGGAGCTTGCAGGATCAAATGATGGAGACTTTGAATTCAGTGACACAATTACGGGTACAGAACCAAAAAGCGAGCGGTTGAGTCTTGGGGGAACCAGGCTAATGTGGTTAATCATGTCGTGGACTTTGACAGCCAGAGAATAGAAGAATTTAAGACCGAAGACAACAGCAACAAGGGGCTAGGGCCGTGATAATTTTATGTATGAGTAAATTTGTCGGTGAAAAAACCGAAATATATATATTTTTATACTATTTTTCTACAAGATTTTAAACTTTTAGGTATTGCTGTGCAATATTTGCGTATATTTATACCGCAGTGCGGTCATTTTTAAGTTGAAGCATTATTTTTATGTAAGGTTTTATGTACTGTATACCGCAGGGCGGTCAGTTGCTTAACATTATGGCACGGTTGTAGTGCGACATGTATTAATTTTATGCCGTAGTATGGTCTACGGGGTTTTAACACGGTGTATCACTAAAGTAAGTGGGGTTTTTAACATAGCAAAATGAAATTTGTACTTTTTGACGTGTGATGAAAGTGGAAACTTAAGTTTTAAGAGGACAGTACCGGAATACTGAATTGCGGTATCCGGGGTGGTGTTAGTTTATAACATGTTAAGACATACGGTGAGTCGGCGGTATGTGAGTTTTAGGCATGTTTATTTTAGTTTTATACCGCGATGCGTTGATTGAAGGTTGTACAACACGGATATAGTGTTAACCGCGATGCAGTCGGATGTGATTTTTTTTACCTTTGAGGTTTTTTTTTATGTATCTGAGTTATACTGAGGTACAGACCGGCGGTATTAATGTTTTGTAAAAAGGTTGTGAGAGCGTAGATGTATAACCGGATTGTGATCCGGCGGTGGTTTATGGTTATAAAATGTTGGTATGTATTAATGGTTTACCAGATTGCAGATCGGCGGTATTTGGTGTTTGTAAAATATAAGTGTTTTTATGTGTTACCGAGATGCGATCCGGCGGTATGGAAGCTTCGTATTACAACTTTTATATTTTTGTTTGACAAGTTATGAATGTATGCTAAGATAAGTAATGCGGGGGGATGCTTAGTGAAGAGCTAGGACCATGATACCGAAATGCGGTGTCCGAGTGTAAGGAACGTTTTAGATAGAGACAGTGTGAAGTAAAAGTGGAGCGTAGGCGCGGATGCAATCAAACTGCGGGACCCAGGGCACTCTCATTTACACCTTTCTTTCAACGGTCACGTACTCGAAGGGCATGCTTCGATGCTGTGAGAGTACTAACCAGTTGAAATAGGTGGGGGGGATAGTGTGAAGTAAATATCGGAAAATATGGGGTCATGTATTAATAGCAGTAGAGGGAAACAGGACAAAGGAGCTGAGGACGACAGCCAAATGAAGTCGTCGGTGCAGTCAGTAATTTTCCGCGATCTATAGCAGTGAGGGAATGTAAGTATAAGCGGAGGAGCAGGATAGTAAGTATAGGCGGATGAAGAAGAAGGGCAGGGCAGAGACCGACGGTTGACGAGTTGGATGGTGACGTGGCACTCTCATCCGGAGCTGGGCTCCTCTCGTCCAAACCAAGAGTTTCAACTTCACTTCCAAACTGGGTACCGACCGATACACAACTTCGGGTGGAGTATAGATTATTGAGGTTAAGTATTAAGGTTGCCCGTCGCCATCTTTTATTTATTTATCCTTCAGTATATATTTCTATTTTATTTACTATTTTATTAAATCTAGTTACGAGGTTTATCTTTATTTATTACGCGTGAATACATTAATTGTAATTAATAGATCAGATCATAGCAGCCGTTGTGGCATTGTAATCATTGTATATTGTGAAAGTGAGATCGAAGGGATTTACGAGACATTATTAAAAGTAATAATCCCAGAACTTGAACTGTGTTGTAACATTGATTTCGTGAGACATTACGGCCCGTAGAAGCCGGCATAGAAAGTGTTGTGGTGCATAGCATAACCGGGTACCGGAATTATCACGGTCACATAGTTAATTCCGGGTGTCAGTGTCGAGGCCTCATACCGGCACCAGCACACCGACCATAATACTTGTGCATCCCATCTCTCATCACGGAGCAAATACCGGAACACCGGGGAGTGCTGGGTTCGACGAGGACGGTCTGGGTGAGATCGTCGAGGCGGCGAAGAAGGCACGGACCCAGTGAGACCGAACGTGGGGCGGCGGTCAGAGCTCCGGCGGAACTAAGGAGGCTTGAGATCACAGAAGCGGATACCGCCGGTCAGACAGTTTCTAGTCTGAGGAAGCGCAGACCCAGCGAGTCTGAGCGTGAAGCGGCGGTCAGCGCTCCGGAGGAGTCAAGGAGGCTTGGGAACCCAGGAAGGGTTACCGCCGGTCAGACAGGTTTCAGTCTGAAAGGCAGCAAGTCGTGGACCGCGAAGCGGAGAATCGTCTCAGCTCAGCTCGAACTTCCAATTTTGAGGCTAAAGGGCACGGAAAGGGGAGAGATTGGGAAATTCTATACCACACTACGTGAAAGCTTATCATAGACTCGTCACATACATAATATAGTAAATGCTATGTGTGTGTGTGTGCCTATGTATAACGTGTAATGCTCATAATATCATTATCATTAGTGTTCGTCATTCCTCTCCTACACACCTTACGATACGACACGACGTAGAGCTCTTTTATAAGTTTTTAACACGAATTTCGAAAACGAAGAAAATTGAAAACACTTACAGTTTGTTGTTACTAATAAAAAAAAATACTAACTATCTGTAAACTTTGAATTATTTTCCCCCCTTTCCTATTTCACAATAACTCACCTTTACACACATTACAAGAGAAGAACTCTATAGGAAAATTGAGTGGAATTGCGCATACTATGGATTAAAGGGAGAATATATTCCATGACAATTGTCTCTCTCAAAGTACAGAACAGAACTCATTATAATATATTTATACATGTCTACACGTTTAAATGGCATGACAAGTTTAAGATATCAATTTCCTCAT
Source organism: Dicyrtomina minuta (assembly GCA_949802685.1). NCBI lineage: Eukaryota > Metazoa > Arthropoda > Collembola > Symphypleona > Dicyrtomidae > Dicyrtomina > Dicyrtomina minuta. Next base: position 47,175,872 of record OX461812.1, read on the forward strand.
ACTGTATTTGTATAATGTGTCGTGCTATGTTCCGAAGGAATAAAGGTACTCCCATTATCATACCCTAGACAATAATTATATCTACTTGATCATATTAACAATGCCATTTTTTACGCTGTCCCTCGTTACAAAACATCATTCATGGCTATGTGTGGATAGTAGGTTTTCTCTTAATTTTATTTTTTTCTATTTCGTATTTCGTCCAAATCAATTCTGTACCTATGGTATAGTGCCGGTGCTGGTGCTGGTGTTGGTGCTGGTGCTGGGGACGGAGCTGGAAGGAGTACCAACACCAGTAGTTTTATATTATTTATTTATTAACAGTGTGTTTGTTCAGGGGAAACGAAAATAATTGACCGTTCCATGGAATGAGAATGTGGAGAGGGACAGGGAGAGATAGGATCACCAAGTATTAATATTAACTCGCAATTGTAAGTAGCACACAACACATAGGCAAGCTACAAAAAATTCACATATTTAAATAACGATATAGCTATAGTACATAGCAGTTTTTTTCTTTCTTAGATTATTATTTTTGTACCTATGATACGTTAGATTGACTCTGTAATCATCGTAATAATTATGCATCTATATAATCTGTATACTATTTCTATTGTATTTCTTTATTAAGTTTCTTCAAGATTCTCTCTCTCTCTCTCTCTCTCTCTGTCTTATGATTATTATGATTAAATATTACAATTATACACTTGAACTGGGAGACAAGTAAATACACTGAAAGAAAAAAAACATGTATGTTTTTTCAACGAAAAAACAAAACAGATACAACAGGAGCAGGAGCAGCGGAGTATGTACCTACTTCATACTTGTTCTCTATATAACAATCCAAGTCAATACCAAACAAAGAAGTTTCAATTAAAAATCTCATTACCACCGCCATGTAAAATTGTTCTTGTTTGAACTACACTCATTATAAATAATATATAAAAGCTCCTTAAAAGACTATACCATGTGCATGTACAGAGACAGTACCTATACATATCTTGGATATATTTTGCTACCTAACATTTTACCTTGTTTAAAAAGTACCTACCTACTTCTATCTACAGTAGCGCGGATATAGATGGATACTTAATCAACTCGTACTTCTAAAGTCAAGAGTGTTCAAAAAAAAATTAGAATTAAAATGTTGATAGATATTGATAATGTGAGTGGACTGGGAATGCGTAAATAAAGTTCAACCCTAATTCAACTCCCAGTCAATCGTCAAATTACATTTAAAATTGTCCACGGTGTATGTTACATGGGTCGTCTATACACTTGGGAAACGCCAAGTCAAAGAGAGAAGATTAATGTTTTAAGTGAGATTTTGTTTTTTCTTCAAAAGCTAAACGTGGTAAGGAACCGACCTACCTACATAGTATAGTAGTGAGTAGGTTTGGCTATATGTATTTACATACCCAAGTTTGTAGAAAAAATACAGTATACAATAAAATACAATAATATATTTCAATCTGTACTTTGTCTTTATCCTCCTCATGTGACTGTTGTAACAATGTGTAGTGTGAGTGTGTCGATGTAGCGGGTCGGATTTAACATGCTTGACTCCCCTCTGTTATTATAGTACGTAAGACTTTGTAGACGTACTTTGGGAGGATATGGGGAAGACGGTTAAAAATGGTACAATAATAGTTGAGTAGTGGAGAGAAAAACTTGCCGAAGCGTCAATGTTTTCCAGATCTGTCAACACGACGGAGGAAGACGGCAAATGTTTCGTTTTTGTATTTTTTTTTCAGAAAAATCTTTTATGTTCCCACATTGAATTCATTCTCTGAAAGTAGCTAGGAGAGAAGAAGAAGTCAACAGCCCGTGCTGTCTTGGTGGAAAACATATCGAGAATTTGAGAAATTCAAGAACCCTATAGAAATCTTTTATACTCTCTCAGTCAGTGTTACTTCCACTATTGTATATTAGACACTTATTACATTGCTCGCTGCCCATATGCTTTTGAGCTGCACAAATCCTAATTCCAGATATATCTCCGTCTGTATGTAAGGTAGGTACTTCTCGTTTTCCTTGTCACTTCTCCCCATATACGTAACCTACATGACATAACCATTTACAGAAAAAATAGGATATACATATCAGTATGGTGGATAGATAGATAGATAGTAATAATATATATATATATATAAATTCCCATCTCTATTGCAATTTCTATGTAGTCAAAGTCTATGATCATTCTTCGGAGTTCGGAGTTGGGGAAAGAAACCGTAACATGTGTGTGGATGGTGTTTCCAAGTCCAAGACCAAAACCAACTCCTGGAGAGAGAGAGAGGAGAGAAGAAAAAAAATGAGATGGGTTCAATTTCGAGAGTATTGTGGACGAATGTTGACACTGACACCGTTTGGCGTGCTTCAAACATCAACTTATACACACAACTTATTCCGTGGATGTTGGCGTGGGCTTTTGGTTGGTGGATAAAAAGAGGCTATATAGTGAGTGACTCGGATAGAGGAAGAGTGGTGATAGGAGAGTAGATGCATATTTTTATGGATTTGGTGTGTGAGTGCTGTAAAGTTGTGTGTAGCGATTTCAGAGAAATGTTTCCAATGACATACTTTGTATCTCATCATATATCTGTGAGCCTCAACATGACATTGAGTCGGTGTCGGTCTCGGCCTCGGCCTCTGCATCGGCATCGGTATCGGTATCGGCATCGGCATCGAGCTCTGAGTTTAGGAGAAGAGAGTGTCTGTGTAATACACTAGGGATTTCGGATTGGGATTGACTGACGGTGTGGTGCATATGAATTTTGGTCTGACTCCTCAGAATGACATGATGAAAGTCGAGTATTACTTATTGGTATTAGATATTACACATGGGCCATTGGATGGGAGCAAAAGAGATTGGGAAGTCAGTTCGTGTTCCTCTGTGTTCCTATCAGTCAACTCTATGTAAATGTTCGTGAAAGTGGGGTGAGGGGCAGGTGTGAATGACAGGAGATTTCCTCCTCCAAATTTTTTCCACTCACATTTTTCTGTCAGCATCTCTCCTCAATGAAATCCATCCCTCTACCGTTACGTCCTTATTCGTACTCGTAGTCCTAGTCGTTGTCGTATTCGTAGTCGTCCGCGTTGTTGTATTTGTGTACCCAATCCCCATGTATCACTCTTATAATAAAAATATGAGAATAGAAATGCGACCATGTAGTGGAGCCGGAGTGAGATAGTTCCCTAAGCCCTATAGTGCGAGACTCGCATATATATGTCATGTGCAGTGATAGCTGGAGCCGAAATCCTTGTTGTACTGTCTGTCCTACCTATCACATATTGATATGCATGCGAATTGCAATAATTCCAAATTCACTCGCACACTATGTATATACACCACATATTTTTTGCTTTGTCTCATGCAATATTTGATATGGAGGGTTATAGAGTAGGTACTTAGATGGAGGCGAGGGTAGCCGAGGCATACACGCTCAAATATCTAATCTTTAGATTTACTCCTATGAATTGTGACTTTATTCAATATTCACCATAATATTTGTATCTCTTAAAGCCATTTATCTCCTCATGGTGTATACGAGCTTACTCTCATATTTTATTCAAGAACAGTAGTCACAAGCTGCTGGTGCGCTTCTACTTAGGGTAGGCACATAATTATATCTATGAGGCCTTTGCAGTAGCTGAACTAGAAGTAGAAGTGCTCATAGATGTATCTGGAATACAAATACAATAGTTTATGTAACTCTCTCTATCTCTCTCTCTCTCTCTGTCTGACTCGGTGTAAGAGTAAAATAGTGTTAAAAAGTCCATTGGATTTCTATATAAACTTGTAGTGTTCGTATTTAGGATGAGATGTTTCCTCTGTTCTGTCCTGAGTGCTATCTTACCCTGCAGGGTGGCGAAATATTTCCCTTCGGATTAAATTTAATTCTTTAGGGCTTATGTACGGTGTCAAAGCCAGCTCGTCCTTCTCATTCTCGTTCTGGGAGCTTGGTCCGGTCTTCTGCCATAGTCAGTATACATAGTAGGGAGGTAGGTTGCTGGTTCTTATATCTACTTATCTACGGGGTGTAAGTCCATTTCCACGGCCCGATCAAGTCTCTACGTACAATGGACGTAAATGATAGTAAGGCCGACTTATACGGTACGGTCCGTGTCCCAAGTCCCACAGTATAAACATGGGACATGGACTGTGGAAGCTGGTACTGGTACTGGTGCTGAAAAAGAACATGAAAACAAAACTTGGTACTATTACTCAGAGCGATTAGGAAAACTACTGGGTGTCGACTTAAGCCGATTGGGTCAATTGAATTTATCGAATGTTAACAGAATAGAAATGAAATGATCGTCAACACTAAAAACATACTTCCATCCTATTATTAAAACTATGGGTGTACTCACGGAGGATATATATACATATAGATCAGAAGAAGAAAGAAGAGAGGTGACGCTAGGACGGGAGGGAAGCTACCCTGGATTCTGGATCGGATCATCACACATACAAAAAAAAGATTTAACCCTTACAACATAACAAGCTCAAGTGTTTATATGGTTTAATACCAGTTTTATTCAAGTTAACATTTTAACGTTAACGTCCATCTCTATGTTTTCTCCTCGTCTCCGAGTCGTCCTTTTTAAATTAAAGGTTCAAATAAAATACAAAATATATACGAAACCAAAAGGTACAACCTCTAAAAACTACACACAAATCCAACAGAGAGCTCAACGCAATGTTTCAATGATGTTCTCCTACTGACAGTTCTAGCTCGGAGCTCGGCTCAAGTTTCGTGTCTCACTGTAACCTCTGTATGTACATAGTACATGTACCTACGTACTGTGAAGATTAACTAGTTCATCGTCATCCCCGAGACTCATCGTCAGACTACTATGCTGACGATGAGTACATATTAGACTCGAGAGCTGGTTAACTTGAAAATTAATTCGCGTGACATTACTAGCATGTTCAAAGTTAGTTTCTCAAGATTGAAAAGTCAAAGAATATTAGAGAAACATGAAAAAATTGAGATGAGAACATGGCTACTTAAGTCCTCACGGCATGCATCTTTACATCTCAAGAAACTTGAAAACTTTCAAACTCAAGTGATTTCCAGGCGCAGAGTGGAGAGACGTATAGTACTGATATTTGTATCTCATGTAAAATAAAATAAAAAAAAAACAAGGAATGAAATCCATCCGTCTGTGATATGATGTGGATGTGGATGGACTGTGGTGATGCGCTTGAGAGACAAGCTAATCGTAAGAAGCATTATTTGGGTCTATGTACATTCTATATTTAACGGTTCTACACAACAGTTACATTTCTTGTATACACCAACACCTGACCGACATGATTATGAATTATTTAGATACTAATATTATTTCTTTAGGCTTTTACCTTTAGAAAGCCTCTTTTTTTATTATTTAAGATTATTTTCATATGTATATTAATATTAATATGGGTTTAGGAATTATTATTATTATTACTATTATAGCCAAAGGATATAGAAGGGAAGCATGTCGTTTCCTATAATAACTTGAGACGTATGACCGCTTTATTTAACATTTACAATCTACACAGAGACTGGAATTACATTTAATACCCTTAAATTTAAATGTTAAATCTGTATTTTGAAAACATGTTTGTTCATATCACGAGTGTACTCTGGGAATTCAATGTAGGAAGATACAAGGAAAAAATTTCAAGCATTACGGTTCACATGACAGAGGATGTAGTAGTAGTAGAAGTAGTAGTCTAGTAGTAATTGTAATGGTAGTAGTAGTAGTAGTAAGCGGCTCATATTATGATTATGACTCTGACTTTTACATAAATATCTGTATTGAAAGTGTTGCATTTACACAGCAAATTACTACATGGAAACGTCACAGTATATTCTTCATCTCATCCACATCTTGTTCTTGTATCACATCTCATCATATCACATCGTCCAGGTTGGCTATGTGTGGGTCGTGTTGGATCTTGGTCCTTCGCTCCTCTCTGACGTTCTTCTGCTCAATGTGAAAAGCAGAAGTCAGGAGAGGGAAAAGAAATGTATCCACGATCCACGAAGTGGAAGCGCACGAGAGACTTGCGTACAATTAGACACATGACCAAGTATAATATGGAGCCCGGTCGTACCTATGCCTATGTCTATAGTGCCTTCATAGAAGGATCGTTAATGGTTGGCTACATTCAGAATTCGAATGGACATTGGAGTGAGTGAGATAGAGATATAGAAAAGATGGAAATGCTACTAGACTTAGAAGTTGAGAGAGAGAGAGAGAGACGAAGAAGAAGACGGAGACGAAGACGACTCAGTATGAGTTTAATCTGTAGGAGAATGTAAGGGCCAACTGCTGAGATGAAGACTGGTTTTACAACCGGAAAGATTAGATGTCAAGCAACAAATCACTTACTAAGAACTACTTATTATATTTATATGGATTTTTATGCATTCATACAAGGGTGACCACACTACATAGGTCAGGGGTCAATTGTGGTGACCAGACTTCATCCTGAGTTATGCCTTGTCACAACTTCCCCTCGCGTCTGCGGTAGATATTTAGATGAGACTCGGACCTTACCATTTATAATTTATTTACTCCTTAATTCTATTATAATATTCAGACACAACCACCACTTCCATCACAATCAACATTGTCCACCGTCAAAGATCCGCTTCAAGTCCGCCAGTCTACACAGGCAGTTAGTCAGCGGAGAGACACATTAAAACAGCGTGTTACAAATATACAAGTAGGTACCTACATAATATGAGTATATGCTATACACGCAACGTGAGGGGCTCAATACGATATCCATATCCATACGCACACCCTTACACAGGTAGGTACCTGCATACTTGCATGATACCAGATATCACTTTGTAGCGTTTTTCACTCTTGCCGTTTAGATTGTAATGCAATTTAATATTTTACATTACATTACAACGTACTAGTAACAGTACTTATGCTGATACTCGCTCGAAATGACTCTGAGTAGGAAAATTATTTTACGGGGGAAAGCGGTTTAAAATATACAAAACTTATTGCCGTAGGTAGCAGTAGCAGTAGTATTAGTATTGGTATTGGTATTAGTATTAGTGATAGTTTGGCTGTAGTGGATCTGCCTCAATATACTGACTGAGACTGAGGCAGTCTACACACACAAAAACGCACGAGTAAATAATTCCGGCATGTATATTCGAGGCATAGCATTAGTTTCACCCTATTAGGCTATTTAGTCATTCCCTGTCAATCATATCCCCTGAGTAGTATGTATATGTATTAATGTACTTATTCATTATGGATGACGGAATGGCATTGGAGCATAAGTACACACGTTCATATGTGGTATACAATTATTCCCAATGTCTCTGTCAGTTCTGCTGCTCCGCTATAAGAAATAATATTTCGTAATATCTGTCTGAGTAGAAAATACTCAAATATTCGAGTTCATTCCGAGGAGACAGTCCTGGACTGTGGGCGATGAGGCACTGCTGCCTATGCATATCCAAACTCAACTGAAACTGACTCGTGGGCTACAGTTCCAGCTCCAGTTCCAGCTCCAGTTCCAGAGTTCCAGCACTTTTCCCAAACAAGTCAAAAAGCAGAAGGAAGGAAGGAAGCTATCATTCTAATTCCATATTCCGTAATAATTTTGTATGTTTCATGTGTGTATGTACGTAGGTACATATAATGTAATGTATCCCCTTGTCGGTACTCTTGTTCTCCGCTCGTTTTACATATCTACACCCACCTATTATGGATGCTTATATGCCGAGTGTAGTGTGCTTACTATGTCCTCTCCGTACTTACCCACACGTACCCCCTATAATGAGAGTGTGTGCCGTTGTTTTTGGCTTTGGTTTTGGTTTTTTTTGTTGGTTGTACCTACTTGCGCTCTTCATATCTCTACGACGAGTCTACCACTCTGTGGTCACGGAGTGCTCCGCATTTCGCGGAACAACATATGTACTTGAGCCTGTCCCCTGCATATTGTATGGGAAATGTGCACTCAAGGTACTACTAAAGGAGTCTCTTGATTGATTTATGTAAAACGATTGGACTCACTCTCGAGTATTGTCATTATCTTCTCCGTATGGATTATGAATATGCGATGACTACCTAATAGTTATTATTTTTTATATTACTTTTTTTTCTCATCGACATTATAGATTATGGAGAATGGAGAGGTATATAGTGATATTTTATAAGGAAGCTTCCCATTGCGGAATTTATTTAGAAAGAAAAAAATAATAATAATAATACGTTACGATTTATTTTGGACTATAGGTCTCGGTCTCGGGGCTTCGACTTGGACTGGAGACAACTTATTTTTTCCATCTTACAATTACCATTAAATATGACAAAGCAGTTGAAATGCTATAGGTACTGTGACTGTGAGCATTTAATTGGTATCTATATACATGTGCATACAGAATCGGATGGTGCCATGGCTATTTGGAATTTTGGACGTGTATATATTATTATTAGGGCATTATGGGATATTAGGGCTGAGAAATGGGGACCGGACGGGGTATGGATGGCGAGGAGAGACAGATTATATTGATATAATTATATGTGCGGACGAGATTGAATATGCAGAGAGTGGGTAGTAGGTTGTGTGTGGAATATGGACTAGAAGTGAGAATTAACAAAAGAGGAAAAGTGAGGCAGTTTATGGTGAAAAAAGGGCAAAGGAATGAGAGTATAAAGGAGAGAGGGTGTTTGTGTTTGAAAAGCAAGAAGTGAGCAAAGCAAAGGAAAAAGAACAGCCCATGCAATTCGAGAAGGAGCAACAATAAAAAGGATGATAAATAACTGGGTAAATGAATACCACGTGACACAAAAGACTTGCATCTGTCTCCTGTGGCTTTTGTGGTCGTGGCACTTGAATACCCTCCCCTCCTTCATAAACAGACCTCCTATTTTATTTATTACCTTAATTGACACAACAGAGGCATATATAAAAGGAGATAGAGAGCTACTACCAGTCCACACAGACACACACACACACACTACTACTGCTACTACTACATAGGTCCGGACAACGCTCATCCAAACCATTTAAAGAACCAATGTTGACATACAGTTTCATTTTAATGTTCTCCTCATCAAATGGGACGAGAGGAAAGGAAAAAAAAATCTGTCCTGAACGTGTTCAACTCGGCGGAGACTGTGTATAGACAATCTCTCCGCCACAGCTCTCCTCTCGTCCTAATGACAATTGGAACAACAAACAGAGTCACCGTCGTAACCAACCAAAGAGCAATGATTCCCCCGGTGAAAGAAGAAAGAAGAACAAACGTTAGACTCTGTGTCTCTGTCTAGAGCATTAGTTTTCTAAAAGGGAAAATTATTCCCGTGGCCGTGTAAAAATCTGGGGAACCCCCTACGGTGATTTCCATATAACTTTTATCCATGATTTTATTTTTAGTCAAGTCTCTCTCTCTCACTCTCTCTCTTCGTGTCGAACAAAACATTTGGAATCAGGGTGTAAAAAATTATAGTATAGCTCTGTACTATATGAATGAATGGTTGGTCTGTTTGTAGACAAGTCATTTTTGGTTTTGGTGAGTGAGAGGAGGACTCCAGAGCATCTCCAATTCTACACAATTCTACTCACTCTCGTCCTCGTCCTCCTCTCATTTCAATTTCAGTTTGAATGCTAGCCTCTAGGAAACTCTACCTCAATAACTCAGCATTCTACACAACGTCAACTTCAAGCCAAGCGTCATCTACATCTCTTTTTCTTCTTCTCCATCCATACCATAGTACAATAGACGATATAGAAATAGAAATAGACGGGGAGAGGTCCACAGACAGACGAGTATAGAGAGAGGAAAAAAACTCCATAGATTTCAACTTGCCTGGGCTGGGCCATATAGATTGGACATATGTAGTCTAATTCTGAAAATATGTAGGAACATGTGTTGTTGGGATGTCCTCACCTAAATGGCCATTTTGTAAAGACATATTTGCCAAAAAGATAGTCATGTTTCGAGGGAAGTTTACATGCAAGAAAATAAAATGTAATGGTAATCCGACTGGGAACAGTCGAGAATCACAACTTGAGAAAATGTTTCAAAGCGTATAAGAGGAAACTTGTGTTTGTAAAAGGATTTGTGTGAAACTACTGAAAACTCGGAGAGAGAGAGAGAGAGAGAGAGAGAGAAAGATGCAGACAGGATTGCAGTGGTAGTGGCAGTGGCAGGCAGACCTGGCAGACTGGGAAAGACAAGGACATGGATAAGGAAGCACATGGAACATGATAGACCCTCAGAGACAGAGAGAGAATCCAACTGAGTCGTTTCCCTCTTTCGTTTTTTTGAGGAAAAAAAAAGATAGAGAAAAGAGATAAAAAAAGACGACAGAGTCGGCCCAGGTTGCGACATTTCCAATAGGATCGGCCAAAAGTCAGTTAACGTAAAAAGATAGGATTCCCATAGAACTTTTAGGTTATATGCTCTACACACACTTTGAATCCTCAGTTTGTCTCTCATCGATCCGAGCATGAGCGTTAAATAGGGAGAGTCAAATGAATAAAGGAAAGCGCAGGACTTAATTACACCGTAAGCAAGGAAAAGGTGGAGTTCTCCATTAAAATACATTGAGGGAAGACGAAGACGAGAAGAGCGAGAGAGACAGAAAAAAAATGGGAATATTCTAATTTACTACACATACCACGACATCCATCCTCACAGTAGTCGAGCCATGTTTATGCCCGACAAAAATTTGTGCCTTGTCGAGCAAAAATTATCTCATGTATATCCTTGTCCTTCCTTTCCTTCAACTTTTACTTTCCTATTCCGATTTCCTATTCCTACGTCTGTCTCCCTGTCTCTCCACTCTCGCTCGCTCTGTCCCTTTATGCACGCCCTCCATTTCTGCCGCACTTTCCGCTCCTTCTTCTGCACATTTCGGTGGCAACAGACGACAGAGCAGCGGCACTACGTAAGGCGTAAGGTCCACATTTCTGTATATCTCTCTCTGTCTGTCTCTAGGGCCTTCTTACCATCTACGCTCTGCGTATACGTATACGTATACCTTCTAGTATTTCCTACACTCGCACTTATCCCCGTCAACAATTTATGCTTCATCATAATATTCCATGGCACTATCACCGCAGCTAATCTTAATAACACACTCAACGCTCCAGAAATGCTCATCACTTGAGGAGACGCTCAGTCAGCAGATCTTCTTTCTGTTTCTGCCTCTCCGGGATTTATATACACTCATGCTCAGTCAAGTTCAACAATGCTTTTTCAAGAATCATAATGAAAACTCGTTTAACTGTAAATGCCGGATTAATTAGTTTTAATCTTAGACTCTCCGCGTATGTCATTCGCACAAACTATGTATGTAGTGTGTAGTCCCACATGCTTTTTATGTGTACTGCCCATTCACTTTGTGAGACCCTGACACATAATATCATATAGTATATCTACATATCGTCTGTGAAGAACCAAAATGACCCATATCCTTTTGTAGCCAAAAATAATATCCACTATCTACAAAAATATTGAAACATGTCTTGAATGCATTTAAACAGAATATTTTACACTTTTCAAAAATATGTAAATAGAACATTTTACACTTTTCAAAAGTATGTAAATAGAACATTTTACGCTTTTCAAAAATATGTAAACAGAATATTTTACACTTTTCAAAAATGTGTAAATAGAACATTTTACACTTTTCAAAAACATGTAAGTAGAACATTTTACACTTTTCAAAAATATTTGAATAGAAAATTTTGCACTTTTTTCAAAGTTGTAAATAGAACTATTTGCAATTTTCAAAAAACATGTAAATAGGGCATTTTGAATTTTCAAAAAACATGTAAATAGGGCATTTTGCACCTTTTCAAAAACATAGAAATTAGAACATTTTGCAACTTTTCAAAAACATGTTAGTAAAACATTTTACGATTTTTAAAAACATGCAAATAGAACATTTTACGCTTCTCAAAAGCATGTAAATAGAACATTTTACACTTTTCAAAAACTCTGAATTAACATTTTACGCATGTTTCTCATTTTTCTGTTAAGACATAACTCATTTTGATTCTAGCTTAAATTGGATATGGGTCATTTTCGTTCTTCACACACGATATAGTATATATATATCAGTGTCCGCTGCCGAGTCCCCTCCCATTTAACCCTTTACCATTTATCTGGAGAATGTAAGGAGTAATAAGTGAGTCCGCTGATTTACTGATAGTGATACGCACATATGTATCCAGTATCCGTACGTGTTCATTTGTACTAAAGATGTTTGAGTGTATGTGTAGCCAGTGTTTCAATGTTATAAGAGCGGAAGAGAAAGAGGGACGAAGCCATTTCCAGGAAGAAATGAGCTTAAGGATATATAAAATATAAATACGACTGTTTCAAGTGTTAAATTACTCTGAGAGAGCGTCGAGTGGTGGAGTAGTTTATAATGTATAAATATTCATAAAATAAAGTTTAGTTTCATTTGGATTTAATCGGGAGCGACACTTGAGAAAAGTAAAGTAAATTTTTTGGACCGAAAGCTTTAATTGGATTTGAAAGGGAGATGATATTCTGTAAACACAATATAGGGATTTATAAATAAATCTGATTCATCCTTTAAGTCCATTTTATTAATGGAAAAGTGTTCATGCGAAAAATCCCCCTCTACTATATAGATGTGACAACGAGACCATATTATCACGAGTAGTCACGAGTGCTATGGAGTCGAGTGGAGACACTGTCGGAGGCATGGTGTACATATCAGTATAGATAGTTTCCTTATAGATGCAAGTGTGTAGGTAGGGAGGCTTATGTAGTAGGAGCAGGAGCAGAACAGAAGAAGCAGAAGTAAATGTCAAAGTCGAAGTCGAATCGAAATCGAAACTTACATGCACTACTGATAGTTTCCTTCCTTCCTCCTTACAATCATCCATCTGTACTTCATGATTTCAATCCAATCCAACTTTTCTTCCACACAAAGTGCAATGTTTTCTATAAGTAACTTTTATTTCTCGCAATTTCGACGGCTTTACTTTGTGCATTTGTTAAACTTGATTTTGTGTATATGTATCCTCCTCCTTCTAGACCCAATCCCCATCATGCACAATTGTCTATAGAAACGCAAAGTCACACACTCTGAACTGAATGGAATTTTCTTCAGCTTAGCGATTACTTAGAGATATTATGTAAATAAAAATGTACTATTTGTATCTTTCCGAGAAAGGTGATACAAAATATTATGAAATTATTACACCAACCAACTTTGAAAATGTCACATTTTCTAACTATTAAATTGCTAAATGAAAAACTGTAAAACCTTCTTAATTATTTCTTGCAAGGCTGAAAAATAGTTAAAATTACAAGTTGTGAGTGGAAATTTTATGAATTAGCACTTTTTGAAAATCTCAAATCCCTCGTATTTAAATTTTAATATTCGCATGCAGGGACGGACGAAGGAATTGGTTTTAGGCAGCAATTTGTTTCCATTTAAAAAACCTCATTTTGATTTTATTGATGGTTTCCTTTGGTAAAGCAAAATGCTGTATTTACGTGTTTTAGAAAAGTGCAAAATGTTCTATTTACATGTTTTGAGAAAAGTTTTAAATGTTTTATTTGCATTTTTTGAAATGTGCAAAATTTTCTATTTACATGTTTTGAGAAAAGTGTTAAATGTTTTATTTACATGTTATTGAATTTTAAAAATAATTATTTGAATGTTTTTGAAATTTTGTCAAAATATTCTTTTTACACCTTTTTGAAAACTTCAAAATGTTCCATTTACACGTTTTATAAAAATTCAGGCAGCGGGGCTGCCTGCGCTTGCCACATTATCCGGCCCTGTTCGCATGAATGTAACTAACAATTAAAATACAAACATAAAAATCAGTCCTTTACTTTTAATTTTCTTGCTAATAACATGGCTACATGACATCGGAGCGCAGACAAAAGAGCGCAGACAAAAGAGCGCAGTCATTGGAGCGCAGGGACATAAGAGCGTAGGACATTAGAGCGCAGCAGACAAAAGAGCGCAGACAATAGAGCGCAGTCAAAAGAGCGAAAAACCATACAGTGTACGGACAAAATATCAGAATTTATAAACGAGTGAAATATGAGTGCAAGGCAGTAGAGTTCAAGAAAAAATTAGTGCATTCTCTAGGTTACATTAACGTTAGTATCAACACTGCTCTTAGAAGTAGTTAGTGGCCCTTAAAAGGGCCGTTGGTTATAATTGGTTGATATGTCAACAATAATAAAAGTGTAAAAATGTAAAAGTAATCTTTGCAAAAAAATATTATTCAAAATCAAAGTTGTGGGCAATTCCGCGAAGATAGTCTATGGTTCGAACATCGGGTGGATGATAGGTCTCCACAATGCGACGCATGCGAGTTGCTTGTTTAGCGTAGCGGGGTGTCTTAGCCGGAGGACCTTGACCTGCTATGATTTGCTCAAGTAAAATGGTAAACTTAGTTTTGTTTCCATCAAATTAAAGCTTGCATTCAGTTTACTACAGTTACAACGGTACTGCAGTAGATTACAGCCATTGACGTCACTGATTCTAGGGCATTTAGAGAAAGGCAACCTTTTTAATTTTTTTGTAGTTAACTATAAACTACAATACTTATGGATTCTGTCTAAATTTTAGCTTGCAAGTGTTGATATTTTTTGTTAAACTATAGTAACCTTAGGAGGTTAAATAAACAGAAAAAATAAAAGCAATTATTAATATTATAATTGTGTACAAGCATGTAGTATAATTATTTACTTTAATTTAGAAAATTTGGTTTCATGATTGACGTCAATTGGCTGAGCTTATGCATAAGCAATATGCTGTTATAAATTATGGCATCCCCCAATACGTTTTTTTGTTATTTTATTGTTGACGTATAGCATAAATCATATACAATAACCCACAACAAACCCCTGTTTATACACTAATTACTTCCAAGAGCTGCGTTGACTTGACTTAAATGTTACGTCGGAAACGCACTCATTTTTTCTTGAACTCTACTGCCTTGCACTCATATTTCACTCATTTATAAATTCCGATATTTTGTCCGTACACTGTATGGTTTTGCGCTCTTTTGACTGCGCTCTATTGTCTGCGCTCTTTTGTCTGCTGCGCTCTAATGTCCTACGCTCTTATGTCCCTGCGCTCCAATGACTGCGCTCTTTTGTCTGCGCTCCGATGTCCGGTTCCCAATAACATAAACATAGGTGAAGTTGTAAGTTGTCATTAAGATTGTCTTATACACTTGCAAAATTAGTTTTATTATACATAATGTAAAAATTTTAAGTGATGATTTACAATCTCAATTTGTCAACTTATTAATGAAAACTTAATTTAATAATAATATAATTGTAGGGAAATTATAAAGGTATCGACAATCGACGTTGACTTCTTGCATTTCCGCTTGATTTCCCAATTTTCCTTTCACCCAACATAAAAGCTTCTACTATAGTAATTTATAATAATAGGGAATTTCAATTATAGCTATTGCTCCTATACCATTTAAGAATACTAAATGAAAATGAGCATTTAACGGCGTCAGATTACTAAATTGTTAATTGTTCGATTACTCTTTCCTGCACATTACGACGACGCAAAAACTGGGACACCCACGACACAACTCGATGCCAATACAATTATATGCAGCCTATCCTACGTCCTACACAAATAAACAGGTATCTCTGGAGTATTCTTTGGAAATTGAAAACATTATACTGTATGACCAGAACTACAGGATTAGGGTCATGCCAGGATACATTAAAATTCAAAATTTTCAAATTAAACTTGAAGACAAAGCAAATTTTGCTGGAACGTTCATATACTAATCTAATGATATGAAATATATAGAATATGGGATAAGTACCTACCTACCTATACCTATTATCTTGACGATTTCTTGTCTCATTGAATTATGATTGAATGTATAATTTAGAATAATAATAAGAATTGTATAGGAATATAGGATTTGTCCAACAAATTCTTATCGCACCCACACCTCCGTCTCCATGCCATGCTCCGTCCTCTCATTCTCCCTGTCCGCAGTGAGGCGTTGTAAAAATAAAACGGAGGTTTCAATACAATACAATACGTTTATGTATTTGTACAGTCCCCATATAACAATTTGTTCGAGGAGAGCTATACGGAGGAGACACTATATGATATATAGAGGACATTGTTAAAAACAGTAAAGTGTTATTACACTCATTTCCCAATGTGCTCCACTTTTAGAGTTCTACGGAAACAGTTAGTGTTGGACTTAATGGTGAAGGAGTGTGAGTGGAGCAGGAGGACTGACACTGTATTCAGCAGGAATGACGGATATGCAGTCAGTGAGGACGAGACCGAGGACGAGAGCTCTGGATCTGGAGAAGGAATGAAAATATATTCTTAAAACCGGTTTGAATTAAAATTCAAATTAAGGAATGTTTATACGGATACAGCTGTAGCACAGATGTGTCAAAATTAATAGAGAGCGTGTTGATTAGCATAGAATGAGTAATTTGGGATAGAAGTATAAACTCATTTCACATTTTCAGCCGACTTGTGTTTTCTCACAAGGCACAGCTCCTCCACGTTGGTTTTGGAGTTGGAGCTGGAATTGGAATTGGTTTCCAGCTCTCTTTCTCTCTCTGTCTCTCGCTATTCCCACTTTCCACAATTCGTCAACACTTCTGTATGAAAGCAGCAGCAGCAGCAGGAGCAGCAGCATGAACACAATGAGTGACTAAAATATTGTATGATATATAATGTAGTCAATATGTCAGCGTATACTTTTGTTTCGTCTTGTCTTTGACTCGGATGCTATGGCATGGTGTCGGTCGTCGGTGGTAGTCTCATACTTTATACATTATATTTATGTATTAATCCTCAAACCAAAATCCAAATCCAAACTGAGAAACAACTGCTCTGGTTATATAGGAATAATATCTGTTCAAGTAGTCATAGTAATATGAGGACTGAGCAGTTAGTTCTCTATGCCGAGTGCCGAGACCGAGACCGAGACCGGTGAAGAGAGCAACAACAAAACCAAAACCAACAACACCGACACCGTCAGCGGCAGTAACAGCAACAGCTACTTGGAAGGAAAAAGTGAGTTTACATTTTAGACGAGAGACGAGACGACAGAGAGTTTGTGTGTGTGTGTTGGAGAGAGAGAGAGAGAGAGAGAGAGGGAAACAGGGCAAAGAGAATCACTCACCAGGGTTTTCTTCCAACTGTCAAAAAGCTCCCTTTATGCCGTATTAGCTTATGGCTAATGTTATAAATTCACCATAGGATGAATCGAAAAATATTTCCACAAGACGTGTACATACAAAAGGGTAAGTAAAGTGATGGGAGAGAGGATAAATCAATTTGGGGAACTGTGCGTGCCGGATTGTCGATAGACTTCTCATCTACATTTAATCAAGACTGACACAAAAGAGGAGTGTTTACACTACACACCCTCCATGAATTTTTCATGACATTCACTTTTATATTACCTCTCTATGACATCTCATCCCATAGATTCCCCAGATCCATCTCCACACACATACATTGATACCCGTCTCGCCGTCCGTGTCTACTTGCTCGTCGTACACTCATATGTCTCTCCTTTCCCTTATTCCACTTCCAACAAACTACTCACTCAGAGGCCACAACTCAAGCGCCCAACGACGACGACGACGATGACGATGACGATGAGCTGGTCTCTATAGTCTCTTTGCATACCAACCCATATGTACTCACTCACACACACACTAGAGCCAGAACCGGTGCCGGTGCCGGAGTCAAAGCCAACCCTGAAGTGACTGCGAACTGAAGGAAGGAGCGAACCAGAAGCAGCCAGTCTGTCTCTAAAAGTCTATCTATTTTCTATCTTAGAATGACTTGAGCCGACTGTCCTCTCGTCCTCCAAGTATATCTGTATAAACATGGCAATATGGTATATGATATGGTGGATATGTCCTTGTGCAATCTTCCCAGAAAAAAAAGGTTTTCATCCAAAAACCAAATGATGCTGTTTTCTGACAGACTATTGTGTGTAGTCTGTCCTCCGGATATTTTATCAACCATGGTGGAAAATTTATCTTGCCTCATTTTAAACGTCTGTACTTTCTCAGTGATTGCAAATTGCTCTATATCTCTCCCATTTCCAGTACTGATATAGACCGTCAGAGGAGCTATTACTTTATTATTACTTGCCTCCTCGTCCTCATAGAAACTTTTTCTAAAAAAAACAGAGTAACTGCTCAGTGCTCAGCTATGACTATGACTATATAGCAGTACATATAGCGCAGAGCGCTCTTCCTTTGTGTCCCAACTCCCAGCACTACACAAGGAAAAACGGTAACGGTAGCATGAGGTATTTGGAGGGTGACTATACAGTATAGGTGAGTATACTAGGTGAAATGAAACAAGCCACAAGCGTGAACTTCTGTAAGGGGAATATGATGCAATATCATGAGTAAGCCCAGCATTCATAAGATTTTTGGTAGGTACCTCCGCACATACCTACATATAGTTATATAATACTCAACAGAATGAAATAATGCGAAGGTTTCGTCTGCCAGTGCCAGGGCAGTGTCTATATTGACCTTAAAAAGTCTGCTTAAAATGTTTTGCATTAAATATCATAGGTACTGGTGTACATACATACACACTATAGCATATGGCATGTAGTGGTTGGAGTCTCAAAGTTAAGGTTGAAAGAAAGCCCAAGCCAAGAAGGACTACAAATATTCTACATGCATGTAACTCTCGTATTTTTGTAGGGAGGGAGGGAGGCTTAAATGAGACAGAGACGACTTATATAAGCACAGATTTGAAACTGTTTACTTTTGTCGTTGGAGATGGCTGAATTATGGCGGACACGGCTATCATTTTACATCCTGTATCACTAGAGAATAAAAAGTCATCCCGGCTTGAGAGAAACACAAATAAAAGCAAAGTATTCATCCCAGTTGAACTCGCTAGGACACGATGCACTTCTCGCACAACCACATTGATTAATGATGAGCTTGAGTCACTTTTCGGTTTTTGCAACAGTCATTTTTACCCAGGGTATATCCGCCTTCATATATCTTCTCCCACGCCCGCCCCAACTTTTCTTTTCAAAATATAAACACGCATATGTACACGCCGGAGCCGACACTCGCACCGGTGCGGTGCTTACTTGTCTATTAGCTTTCACGCATTGGATTCGCTTTGGCATCCTTGTAGCAATCTTGTGCGCGCCACCAGAACTGATACCCTTTAACAGGAACAACAAAACAGTTACACACCGAAACCGAGACCGAACCCGAAAACGGAAAAGGCATTTGTATCCTCCCCAAATTATTACTATGTATTTTTGTTTCCCCCTTTGGGTCTTTTTAGTCTATAGCTCCTCGAACAAACTCTCAAACTCTTTATTACCACCTCTACTACGTTCAATCCTGTCCATTAAATTTAAAAAACCAAATATGGAAACCAAATATTATTTAGACTTGACAATTATTGAAAGTATTAAATATCCATGTATGATTAAAACCTTAGCGGACTACAAAAAATTGTAAGTATTATTTATAGGGGAGAGAAGGAGAGAGAATGAAAATTATGGTGAAAGTAAAAAATAAGATTATAGTCTATGGGAATTATAAATTATTTACTGGTATAGATAGTATTGATTGTGTCTCCCTGTATATGTATCTGAAGATAAGTGGATGTAAAAGTAGAGTCAAGTTAATTGGTTTTAAGAGAGAGAGAAACGTAAAATGTAAAAGAAAACATTTAAATAGGTTAAAACCTTTAACTTTTAACAAGTCCGTGGTAAAGTACATAAGTCGGCTTCCGGACGGGAGATAGGTAGCACATGTGAGAGAGGGAAGGTGACGTGAAAGACAAGGAAGCATGTGTATACACATTTTTTCGGGAATAATAGCCTATAGTGTGGGAATGGCTATGGTTACGGCTCCGGCTCCGGCAATGGCTGTACGGTTACCGTTCACCGTTTACGGTTTACGATGATAGGGTCTCGAGCTATAAATTTTTTTTTTATTCTGTCTTACAGACATTATTAAAATCGAGTCATTCATCCATCGTCCTCCAGGCACTTCTCAATTTTTTCCTCGAACCCTATCGATACACGTCACATTGAATCATGGATGGATGGCATGCCCCCTTTCCCTCACACTGTGTTTAGTGGAATTTATGAAATCGGAAATATTTCTCTCATCTCATAATAATATTCCTTCCCATAACAACCTCACCATTCAAGATAATGTGGAGTCAAAAGGCGTCTTATAGGAATCTAATAGACTGTAGATCATCATCACTCTGTGCAACGTCAAAATACTTTTGCTTACTCAGGCACAATTGGTCCTGTAAAAGTATGCTATATGCATCTCTATACATACAGATTGGTCCGTGTCCGTATAGTCTCTCATGGTTCTTCGCGCTCCACTCGGATTATTACACAAGAGATATTTGTGTACTAAGGAGGTCGGAGGATACCGAGAGAGAGAGAGATATCTCCTCACTTTTACTTATGGTGAGCTACAGGAATTTAAGAATGCATTTATAGTTTATAGTTACAGAGCCCCCAAAAACTTAGACAGCTTCCTTTGCCGACGATGAGACTCCATGCTCCGTATGTACTCCTGTAGGAAAGCCACATAAATCATGAACATTTTATTAAATCCCGTCTTATTTGTTCTTTTCAGTCATAAATCTTGATCTTTGTGAAATATATATCCCTCGTCTTGATGTTATAAAGCAATCTAGTTTCTCTAATACATCACATCACTGCATTTTATCTCCCTACATTACAGAGAGCCTCTCAAGACTTGAGAGAGTATCTGTCCCTACTCCAAAAGATGAAGATGACATATATAAAGAAAGTGACTTTGTTTCCAAACTTTTCCTACAAAATCTTTGTGACCATCAACTAAGACTATATACCACCAACCAACACCAACCAACACCCCCAACCCGTTCAACTAAAACATCTTCCTCGTCTCGCGGAGAGCGTCTCGTATGCTATCCTCCGATTACTTCTCTCTCTGAGCATTTATATAGTCCTCGCCATTAATAGTATTTTCTTACTTGGTTTCACTCGAGAAGAGCCGGAGCGAAAGCCAACTCCAGAGCAACTTTCACATTATCCTCACTTCATTTGTGGATAAATTACATGGACTTGCACTAATATTTTGTCATTTGTCTCAGTATTTAGTACCACTTGACTTTGTACACTTCAACTTCTTCTACGCTCTCCACTCCATGTATCTGGAGAGAGACATATAATAGACTCCATTTTATTTGGACACACGATGAATAACTCACTCCTCCTGTCTCCTCCGCCCCCATTATGACACCACAACTTAAAATCCAGCAGATCTGTAAATATGCATGGAGAGTGGAGTGAAACTCATTTTTACTGTGCGGGTTAAATTTATTATTATGAAGCATTTCCCTTTCCCCTCTCCAACACACGACACACGACACTCCCGTCTTTGGCCTTAATATGCCTCACCTCAGATTCTGAAGTCTCTGTGATTAATTCTGAATTATTTTTACTATAATATGCTAATCTCACAAGTAATGAGTATTCATTTTCATTCCCATACATGGAATTTTTGTTTTGTGCATTTAATAAATTTATCAGAATTATTACAAAAATACATATTTCAATGTACTAGAGGAACATATTTAATGATACTAATCATGAGACAGAGATAATATTACTGATGATCTTCTTTAGAAATGCATACTCCACTTCATACGTGTTTTTTTTTATATTATTACTTCACAGGTATTGTACATAGCTCGTTCTTATTAAAGTATTCATTCCAACTCATCCTGAGACTCTATGGCTTGGCATTGTGATCATTTTCATTTGTTCGTGTAGTTGGTAGTTCGATGGGGGATAATAAGGTTTTGAATTTGAAAACGAATCATGTAGTTTATTAGCGTCTTATGCAGAAATTGCCATGTCATAATGCTAATATGATTAGTGAGATGGAGATCTATGAGTGTACATAGGACTGCGACTAGGAGAGGGGTCTGTAGTCTGTACTCAACTATACTCATAATAATCCACTGTTTGCAGTAGTATGCATCTTCATCTCTATACATTATGTAATATATTATTGTTAGTACTAGTATTACAGTCTCTTTCTTTTGTCTGGTTCTGGTCCTGGTCCTAGCTCTGGGTCCTTTCGATGTACAGTCACTAGTCTAAGGTAAGTTTATATAAGTGTAGCATGAGGTTCTGGAAAGTAGTAATAGTAATAATACTCTCCTTTATTATGCATTGTATGACATTCAAATCCATCATGGTGAATGGATGGAAGCTGCCTAAATAGACAGTATGCAAAAAGGTTCAGGGATAAATGACATGATATGAAGGGCTTCATGTGGAGAAGTCCATGCCCAACACCTTAACAACAACAGTATTAGCTCTGAGCTGACGGGGATGAACAGTACCTTTCACGTTCACGTTCTTCTTCTTCTTCTTGTACAGATGCAGGGAAACTTTATATGTACATTTCATCATTTCACCAATGCAATGATGAGACATCCGAAGCCGAAACCGATGCCTTAGCCGAAGCCAAATCTAAAAGTAAATCCAAAGTTTGAATTTGAATTTTAATTTCAGGTTAAACAGGAACAGAAGTCGAATTCGAAGTCGAAGTGGATATGTCTGCGTGTACGGTATACAGTGTACCTCACTGTGTAGTTGTGTATGATAATGAGATCGTTACTTGAGACTGAGCTGACTAGTGAGCTGCACTTGGGGTAGTGCAATAATAAAAATATTTGTAAATTGAAAGGTGCATTGTGTGTACAAAGTTTAAATATAGGAGGTATAATATTATGTTGTATCTCACTAGTGAGTAGAAGGACCATTACGAGTCTCACAGTGTGAAACAAAGTTCTCGCGGTGGCTCTGCCAACGCCAACAGTAGCTCGATCTCGTACATCCTTCGTCGTAGGGTAGAGGAGATGAGGGACACCAGAAGAATACAGAGATACCTTGCCCACCAGTACCAGGACCAGTCACCACACTGAGTCCCATAGGAGAGGCCGAGGCCGAGTGCGAGTGCCAGGCTGCTCAGATATATGGACGTAGGTAGGTAGGTAGGTAGCATTTATTGTACTGAAAGTTTCTACGTGTGTGAAGTGAAGGCAGGTAAAGAAATAAGCATGAGGATTGTGACTATTGTGTCCAGTGTAATGTTATTTGATGTGTAATGTTAGTAATGCATGTTCGTACAAACGAGATGGTTACAAAAGTAGTCTGTCAGATGAAGGAACGAATGTGTGTGTGTGTGTGTGTGTGAGTCTTTCTCTGTGTGGATTGTGGATACAAACATTCACCATAATACAGATAAGTAATCCTGACACCCGGCATTACTATAAGAATTCACTACCTGAATTGAAAAGATCATGATCCTGACAGGAGAGACCCCATGGTGAGTCACACCTCCCCTCTACCCCACCCCACTTCAACACCTTCAAATAATTCAACTAATTTCCTCTCTAACTAACTTCTCGACATAAAATACACAGTGATAGCTTTCATGACAAATGTACAATGTGAAGGTAGGTAGATCTGTCTGCCTCATAGTTCGATTGTGAATCTGTTAAGGTTTTTTGGAACTTGCAGCAATGGCAATGGCATATGCAATGGAATGTGAATTATACTCGAGAGCTTCACGATTACTCCATACAACTTTGGATATTGGTATTAGCATCATCATGACATGACGTGAATATTATATTCTTTACAAAAACAAGATAGAAAAAAAAATAATACAAAATAAATATCATATGTATAACTAGGTACTAAATACAAGTTAACAAAATACAAAATCAGCCTTTCAAAACTAAAACCAACTTCAATTACAAATACCTACATGTACATATTTATATATATATGGTAATTATACAAGATATTATTTCCGTCTTACAGTCAGAAGTCAAAACACAATCGGACAATAAGTATCTACCTACTACTGTGCATTCATATTTCTCCTCCCCATCATCTACACCAGAAAACCTATGCAAAATTAATTTGAAATCTTCATAATGCTCATAATTTATTTGTAACCACGAAAAATTAACTTTAAAGGACATGGCCACAGTTTACGGTTATATTATATATTTTAAATTGTGAATTTCCATGCGGCTGTAAACAAATAATTTTTTTTTGAATATTTAAGATGCAATACTGTGCAAAGCATAATTTAGAAAAGAACATCTTTCCACTAAATAGTAAATGTTTCCTGATTATCTAACTGCATTTGGGGCCATTCTTTACGTGCAATTACACTTCAATCTATTACTGAATTCATTTATAATTGAGTCTGTTATTTCAAAAACATGCTGAGAAGGCATTCCTCCCATTAAAAAAGAATGCAATTTTGATCATTTTGTAATTTGAAAAACAAAAAAAGAAATTTGAAAAATGTCCATCTTTAAAAAAATCTCATGTAATATATAATATCCCCTTTTAAATGAAATGCAATTAGAGGATTTGAAACTTTTAAAAACAAAATAATTTGAAGATTTTGCTTTTTTTTAAAGATGGAAATTGTCTTAATTACACATTTTTGAGAGCATAAAATCACTTTTTTTCACATTGTAAATACCATATGCTTCTCGCTATTTGGGAAAATTGCACATTTGTGGCATTGATTCTTGAACCACAGTACATATACTTTTCTATTATTCATGGCAATTGTCACATTTATTTGAATTTGTGTTCGTGGCATTGGTCGGATAAAATCCAATGGTTTTGAAAGTCAAAAGATTTGCTATCTTATTCTGTTAGAGTAAGTACTCTTAGCCTTAGTCTATCTTATTAGTTGGGTCTGGAACGGAATGGGATGGGGACGGCGACTGATACGGGGCCTACAACTCTTGGGTAGGCTTAGGCTTTGGTTTTAAAGACGACATGAAAGAGAGAGAGAGAGAGACAGAAAGGGAGAGAGAGAAGGAGGGAGAGAGAACGAGAGCATAAAATTCTTTCATGGTTTCATATATTAATATCATTGAATGGAATGTGTCCCGGTGGAATTGTCTTACTATCAGTCCCATTTTTCGCATCGTTCCCCTCACCAACCGAACATAGAGGAGGACGATCCAGAAGCAGAGGAAAATGTAGTGTGAAAATGCGAATGCCTCTCTCTCTCTCTCTCTCTGACTCGACTCAGTTCAAATATGTTAATATAATGATGATCAGTATTACCATTACTACTACTACAGATACTACACACTCCTCGGGATTCGGGATATCTTCATTCTCGTTACCTCGTTCATCTTCATAGGACCATCACTAACTCCCATATCTTCTCAAGATGTGATTTTCTTCATTAGGAGCTCCTCTCATTTTGAGCACATAAACATTTAGAGAAAACATATCCTAGAATCTGGAACCAAGTTGTTTCGACATGCTATTCTCGGTTCATGCACGATACTCCTAGGGTACTGGCCCTCGTCCTGGTCCTCGTCCTCGTGACATGGGAAAGTGTTCCTTTCCCTTCAAGTAGCAGTAAGTAGCAGTAGCAGTCGTAGCCGGAGTCCTCTCTCTCTCTCTGTCTGTCTGGGCTGGGTGGGGGAGGGCAGGGTATGGAGGAGGGGAGTGGGGGCAATAAACATAATGGTGTGATAAGGATCAGAGGGGAGACACTTTAATTATTTCTGTTGGGTAAACAATGGTATAGAGAATTTCCCCGTACATTATCTAACCTACACAAACACTTCAGCAGGAGCTAAAGCACATATTTATGTTTCCACCGTCCGTCCTTCTACTCACAACGCTAACATTATACGGACTCTCCGGCTACACAGCATCAGATACAGGAACGAGAGCGAGAACGCGAACGAGAACGACGACAACGACAAAGACAAAGACAACCTTCAGCTATCCGAAACTTTTATTAAAAGAAACAAAGTTGGAGTTGGAAGTACATGAAAGAACGGTTATCTACATCTGGGTATATAGATACACACCCTCTGAGTGTCCCTGTCGGCATGTACACACTGAGTGGACTCATACATCTGTGAGCTGCATCAGTAGTAGTAGAAGTTAGTTGTACAGTCTAGACTATATACTATACAGTCGGCAGTCTACAGCATACAGACACAGACACAGGTAGGTAGGAAGGTAATCAGAATCTGACTAGGTACTTAGAGATACAAGCATCATTTGGTGAGTATGCAATAATCACGAATGTATTGACTCGTCCAAATTCGCTCATGCTTTCCAATCTTCACGGGAAAAAAAATTCTTATCGTCATCATTTCATTGTTGTTCCTCTTGCCGATATCCTATTGTGTGGAGACAATGTAGAGTAGAGTCAAAAAGATATTAATATAATTATATCTAATAATGTCTACCTTGTTCCATATATATGCCTTGCTCCATATACTTTCAATAGCAATAGCAATTATTACAGTATAGCGACTACAGCTATACTGAACAGATTTATCAATTTCGATTCCATTTTTCATTTTTTTTTCAATTTTCCATAGTTTCTGAGGTGGTGGTAGTGTTGTGTGTGTCTGGTTGGAGTGATGGAGGTGGATGTTTTCTACGGGAAGAGAGCCACAGATACATTTGTAATACCTTCAACAAACACACTACCACTTGTCCTAGAATCAAGTACAATGGAATGAAATGCGGATTTGACTCTGTTGTATACAAAGTCTTTCAAAGATGACAACATTTTCTATTTCAAGGATGAGACGACTGACTACTGACTGTGACTCTGAGCTTCTGTCTGTGGATAAATACGAGCAAAAAAAATATATATGTTTTTTTTCTGATATATTTTTCTTATTGTCAAAATGGAAGAATGTAAGAATAAGTTTAGAGTGTAAACTGTAACTAAAAAGATGACTTGGGACTGAAGGACCACTGGACTGTAGCATGGAGTATTATAGTACATTGTGTAGACTGTGGAATAATAATACGTGAAATATATTTTAGTATAGAAGAATGAAGGGAAGCTACATCATCATATCAAAAGATACGCCTATGGAGTGCTACAGAAATTCTTTCAAAGGATAAGTTACACATGATGTAGGACATACCAAGGAACATGGAGACTCATGTGTGGAGCCCCACTTGGAGTTTTGGAGTTGAGAGAGAGAGAGAGAGAGAGAAACGTGCACTCTCATGTCTTTCCAGGCTCATGCCTCAACGACAACGAATAGTAGACTTCCACTTTCCACTCTGACTTCCCCTAAAACCACATCCACACATCAAAATCTAATTACTCTACATTTTGATTTTGATCCTAACAAATTGGGAGCTAGAACAAGCACAACTCGTTTGAATAAGACATTTTTCAGTCATATTTTTGACATCTTGGTTTTGGTTTTGATTATATGCAATTTACGTTACTCATTTCCTTGTACAGTGTATCTCTATCAGTATTATCTCTATTTCGAAGTCAAATTTGTACATTAAACATTATTTAAAATTGATCAACTTGGGATAATTAAAATCTTTACAGGGTTGTAAAACTAAAAGGGATTGCTTTTGAAAATAATTAAATTGACTAATTTTGTTTATAAAAAAATTTAAAAAAAATTCAAAAGCATCTTCTCAAAAGTATGAGAATTTTTTTTTACTTTTCAAACGTATGCTATTTGAACAATTTGAAATTTTAAAAAATATGATATTTGAACCATATGTTTTTTGAAAAATAATGAAATTTGAACCAGGGCCAGATAATGCGGCCAGCGCAGGAATTTGAATTTTCAAAAAAATTTTAAATGGAACATTTTGCAGTTTTCAAAAACATGCAAATAAAAATGTTTGTACATTCAAAAACATGCAAATCATATTTTTTGTACATTTCAAAAACATGCAAATAAAAGTTTTTGTACATTTCAAAAACATGCAAATCATATTTTTTGTACATTTCAAAAACATGCAAATAAAAGTTTTTGTACATTTCAAAAATATGAAATTATAAAAAAATTTAAAAAAAATTTACATTCTAAATCAAAATAGTATTCTTAAACATAATAAATAGTTTGTAAAAAAATTTCACGCAAGCATAAATATGTGTGCTATTCAATTTCTTCAGTACAACTAAATTTTTCAAGTATATTTGAACACATCCTATTAACTATACTTAATTAAAATGTAATAATACAAACATGAAGTAAAATTTTATTTTTTTAAACCTTATATGTATCTGTATTATGACTTCACATTACTTGGCGAGAAGGAGAATTATAGTATTGTAAAACCGAGTTTGGGGGGGAAATGTACGATGTTTCTGACCGGGGGGAAAATTTCCGTATACCAACAAATATACGTGAATGTTAATTTTCCCTTTTTAGGAAATTATCGATGGCTTGTATTGAATCACCAAAGGCGACATAGTAGTAGTACCTATGCATACACTTCCTCCTTAAAAAATGTCCTTGTGTCAACATAGTAGTAAATCAATGGAAATGACCATTTCACGTATTGTCTCGCCTCTCCCACTACAAGTGCGTTTACATTGTCATATATTCTTGAATTGTTTGAAAAGTTGAGTAAAATGAATAATAAATAAACGTTGACTTGGGACGCGTGACATGGATGTCTGGCTATGTACTTTGGTTTGGTTAGAAAGGCAAAAAAAAGACTGGTTGTCGCTGCGGATCTGGTGCCGGTGCTGGTGCTGGTTGTACTGATAAGGGAGCAGCATGCATGAATTGGCTTGGGTTTATTTGTAGTATGTTTGTACGTAAACTTGTCTTCGTCTATATTTGTCAAGTTTTTGACTTGAATAGAAATTGAAAAGTTGGACTTGAAGTTGACAAAAATATTAAAGTCTCTGTAGGTTACTAATCAAACACGTGAGTAAAGTCTCATGTACGGGCGCTCCGTTTACAAAGGCTCAACTCCCAGATTTGTACGGAAACGGAAAAATGTCCCTACATCCATGGTTACATTACAATACAGTAGGTCCTCGTACATAATACCTTGTCCTTCTACATACTTTAATGAAAACGAAAACGGTGGCAAGTAATAAGGTAGGTAGTTCTGATATATTGGAAGGACCTAATATCTATACCTATCCTAGGTATACCATAGCCTTAACCATAGCCATATAGAAACCACCATACAAACTCTATAAAAAAATGGCAGTAAAGCTGGAGCAAGGAAAGTGTGGGAAAATGAATAATGTTAATGTTTGGTTTAGGATTAAGAGGGGGGGACATGACGAGTGAGGGGGAAAAACTCGATGTAAACACTTGATGGGCTACTCATGTTTCCATGGAAATCTCAACGGCAAACAGTCACAATCCCCAAACAGATATTAATCACACGAATTCGTTTTTAATCTCTGACGAGATTGTCAACTCCTTTTTAAGAGAGAGAGAGAGGGCCCAATAGGGAAAGGAGAGGAAGGAGTAGGTGGACATATGTATGTACATAACACAGGACATAGGACACATGTTTGTGCATGTATTTGAACTCGTATTTATTGAAAGTAAAATCTAAATTTGTAGCTTTTAGATTGTTCATGTTGTT
Organism: Dicyrtomina minuta; assembly: GCA_949802685.1. NCBI lineage: Eukaryota > Metazoa > Arthropoda > Collembola > Symphypleona > Dicyrtomidae > Dicyrtomina > Dicyrtomina minuta. The sequence goes on from OX461812.1 coordinate 47,205,345, forward strand.
CAGTCCTCAATGTTCTTATGTTTCCCATGTCACTCTAGACATGTGCATACATCTCCTGATATTCCCTACCTTAGGTCCAATTCCAATTTTATACGTATGAATTATTTAGATATAGTGTGTAATATAATAGTAATAGTGTTGTAATAGCCGTCATACTTTGGGTGCTCAACAAATCATCGTCATCGTGTACGGTGTGACTCTGTAGAGGGAAGTCTCTGATAGTTTACGATTACGACATAGCCTCACTACTACAATAACAACAACTACACAATCACAATTTCGGTAGTACTACGACAGTACCTAGCTATTTTATTATTTTAGTGGAGACGGAGACAGATACTGGCACTGGGGACAAGTAAATATCCCTACCTACGGACCTACCTGCATACTCCGTAGTAATAGGCATATAATAAATATATAGCGAAATTAATAATGCATATATGTAAGTAAAGTGGAGCTTGGACTTGAGCCGGGACTGCCATATGGCGGAGTGAGACGTTCTTTTCCTTAATACTACACATCACTACTCAGGTTATAAGGATTATAATATTTGAGAGTTGAGAGCGATTAATGCAAAATGTGAGAGAGCACTCAGTCACACCAAGAGCCGAGTCAAATCCAGGTAGGTACCTAGGTGGGTTAGGTGGTACTCTTGTACATGATGCTATTATTAAAGTATATCTTAGAATTGATAAAATGAAATGCATGTGTTTTCGACTTTCGGAATGTCTCATACTATTTGGTGAGGAGGGAGATTGAAATTAACATGCTAAATAAAAATGTACGTGTGTAAACTCTATTAAATTAAGCTTGTCCCCTCTATACATTTATTTGATATCATAACATAGCAAAATTAAATTGAGCAGCACACGGTATTTGAAAAGGGGCAGGTTACCGTTACCGTTGACTAAAATTAAAAGCTAAATTTAACGTGATGACCGTAGTAGTAGTAGTGGTAGTAGTGGTAGTAGTGGTAGTAGTGGTAGTAGTAGTTGTTGTTTTTTTCTGTGTGTACATCGTGTTCTGCTCTGGTTTTTGTTTCCCTCAAGAGGTAGATTGAAGAGAGAGACGACGACGACAGGCGAAATATAAATGTTCCAGATGAAAATGATTTTTAAAATCGACGACTGGGATCGTATATAATGGTGTCCAACTCTCCACATAAGTCTTGTCAGAGCTCAAGAACATTTGTACTTATCTTATGTGATGTGTCGTGCAACTTTTTCTTTACACTTCTCATGTGGGAAATTTTTTATTACCTTTTATTTATCTTGACGAATAGTTTTTTTTCTTTCTGTTTTGCTTCTGGTATTCTGGTTCACTTCCATTTCATTATTTTATTTCCACGTGAGATGTTGAATGGTTTAGGCATTTTTGGAGTTGGACGTTATATATATAGCATCACAGTCAAAAGTAAAAGAGAGAAAAAAACTTACAACCAAATCATGGTTCAAATGGGGGATAAAAAGATGGTTGGATTAAATGTAAAACTAAAATATACATTTACAAACATGTATATAGAATATTAGAAAAATAACCCTTTAAAAGATTGTAACTGTAATTTGTTGACCAAATGAAAATATACTTATTAGACTGGTCTATCAACAACTAATCTCTCATGTGTGAATATGTCTCAAGATAAAAAAAAACATTTTGAGTTTTATTTATGTTTTTTCAAAATGTTACACAGGAGCATGTTGTTGTTGTTGCTGTGAGGAGGTGACTCTCTTGTGGTCCTTGTTTTACTCGATTCAATTCTCTCTACTACAATTTTTTTTAATGATGCATATGTATCATCTTTTTATGACATCCTTACATATTGAGAACTGATTTTATTAATACATTTTATGATTTATTTTATGTCCAACAAAAAAAACTATCATCACGTACGAGTACGAGCCATACATGACACGTCTACGTAAGCAAGTGCTCGTGGCCGTGGTTGTTATAATATATATGTACCTAGTATAAAGGCTTCTTTGACTTTGGCTCCGGCTCCTACTAGTATAGTAGGTACTCCATACTGATACTGATACTGATATCTACAACGAGAGTTAAAATGATGAAAAGTACTGCAAGATTCTTATTTTTACGAAACACAATTTGTTCAACTGCGCGTAAAATGAAGTAGTAAAAAAAATAAAAAATGTTTTTATTAATTTTTGTATTAGCCACGGGCATCAATCATTTTAGTCTTATCGTGTTTAGTCTGCCACAGAAGCTTTATTTTTATTTTTATTTTTTTTACTTACTTACATTACAGTTCTTATCACTTATGGTCATTTCTCGAGTCTGGCCGTGTGTCGTACTAGGAAACAGTTGTGCTTTGATTTTTATTAATTATTATTACAGTGTCAAGTTAAATTAATAGAATCATCTATGTAAGCCATCTTTATATATAATATATACGATTTAAATTCATGCAACTTTATTTACGTATTTATTTCCTTCATTACCTCATCATTCCACGGAGAGAACATAAGAGGTTATAGTTTTTAGTACAGGAGCTTGGATCGAGGCAGGCAGGGAGGCCTTGTGAGATTTGATTTAATATTTGTAGGTTGGACGTTGGGACTTTTGGGAGTGGGTACGCATAGTTAACGTGAATATTTTTACGCTGCTACCAGTGGCATCTAGCCGGCACATTTGACACGAGATTGTAGGAATAGTATTGTACTACTTCCCCCTTATAGTTACTTTTTAGCCAAGTATAGTTTTATTTATAAATTATTATTATTAATATTATTATTTGCCATAATATTCGACTTGGACAGACTCACATGTCACTTAAAGCAGGTATACCAATGTACCTATGCGCTATGTGGTGGTGGTGAATCAACAATAAAAAAGTATTATTGTTATTACTCTGCTTCTTCCGATCTGCTCTGGCTCTGCCTTTTCAACTAATTCACGAAAGTATTGTAACCTTAACGTGATCAAACATTTTTCAGCTACATAATTAAATAAATATTTTCTGTTGTGTGTACTCAATATCTATTGAACACGCTACGCAGGACGGAAGGTCCATTAACCATTATGAGTATGAGAACGACTATCATTACCATTATGGATATGGATATGGAAACTGAGAGGAACATTCGCAACTCTTTTTTGTAGCTCGTTTCAGGGCCGGATAATACAGCCAACGCAGGCAGCCCCAGCTGCTTGAATTTTCAAAAAACATGTAAATGGAACATTTTGTACTTTTCAAAAATATGAAAAAATAATATTTTGACTTTTCAAAAACATGCAAAATAAATTTTTTTGTACATTTCAAAAACATGGAAATAAAACATTTAGCACCTTTCTCAAAACATGTAGGTACATAGAATATTTTGTACTTTTCTGAATCAAGTAAAAATAAAATTTTAAACTTTTCTAAAACATGTAAATACAACATTTTTCTTTACCAAAGAAAACCATCAATAAAATCAAAATGGTGGTTTTTGTATGGAAACAAATTGCTGCCAAAAAGCAATTGGCAATTCCTTCGTCCGGCCCTGGCTCGTCTCTCGTCTCTCGCACTCACATTGGCTCTGGCCGACTAATAAAGTAAAAGTATAGTGAATAATTGTTTTTTTAATGTGGTGAGCGTGAAGTCTTTTAGATGTTTTCTGTCACATAAATACAATAGAAATTTGTAGGACTCATTCTTGAAGAATGACGACGACGACCACGACGACGAGGACAATGTAAATTTGTGAATGCTACTAGATAGATTGACTAGGTAGATACATACTTCATAGATGGTCTCTGGTAGCTCGAGTAATTGAAGCTCACTTGACGACAATTACATCGTTGATGTATGTATGAGCTGTGTAATAATGCATGTATGTATTAAAAATGAAAATGTTTTAGGCAAATAAATGAGACTACGATGTATCATCTACATGAATAATTTGCAATTACAATACATAATTTACCAAGGCATTAGCAAAAAAGCATAAGTCTATTCGGAATATACTAAAGGTTCTGTTTATGTTAACTTCAATGAACACTATACTATACAGCTTCCTATAGACACTGCATACCTAATGTATCTACCTACGTGCATTTTGTTTGTTTTACTCATATCAGCACATAATATCTTATCATTTTATTTAACCAAAGTTTTTAATCGAATCGTAAAGCTACATACATAGTATAATAGGATAAGGAATAAGTTGTAAGCCTGTAGAACATCCACTACTACTACCTCGAGATCGAGATGTTCAATTACTAACATACACGTCCTTGAAGAAGTAGTAGCAATTATTATACGCAATTTTTAAAATCTATAGAAGATATATATTTTCTACGTCTTGATTTTAGGGCCTTCTATGTCATGACCATCCCTTTACTACATTGCTATTTTAAATTCTTTGTATTATAAATATTTTGATTAATTTTAAAATAGTGCAAGTAAGTAGATAAATATGTAGTGCATTTTGTAATTTTCGAATTCATAATAATATGCAATTACAAAATTTTGAACGTTTCAAATTTACGTAATTACTAAATTTTGAACGTTTCAAATTTAGGTAATTACTAAATTTTGAACGTTTCAAATTTACGTAATTACTAAATTTTGAACGTTTCAAAACGTAATTACTAAATTTTGAACGTTTCAAATTTACGTAATTACTAAATTTATGTTTCGAAAATCATATAATACGGAAATTTTGGAAGTTGGGAGAAATAAACATAATAATTATTACGAAAAATTCAATTTTCGATTTTTGGAAAACATTGTTCACCCCAGCGCAGCGTGTCATAATATGGTAATACTGTTTACTGTATTGTTGGTGTCTTAGCTATAAAATTGCCTTATTTAATTAAATACTTACTTACGATTTATATTTGTTATACCTTGTGCTGGTGTGCAGCAAGAGTAGTATGCAAATATTCAAAGACGATGTTTTCTTATCACTCTATTTGTAATAGTACTAGGTAGTAATTTTCGTACTCATTTCTGCGCTGGCAAAAGTCTGAACAAAACTTTTAAAACGATACAAATAGTTATTTTAGCTGGGTTTGAAACTAAATTAATTACCTTCTAATTGAAAACACAGGATTTATTATAAATATTTATATACAATATATAACGTAAGGTCGGGCTTGCTGCTGCTTTGGGAAAGCGAAGCGTGTAATACGATTGTAATAATTGACATTGTGATTTAGTGGAGTGGTCAAATGACATTTTGTGATGAGAGTATAAAGTGGCACGACGGGCCAATACATTTGATAACATGATAATATTATGAGTGTATTGAGAGACTTGAAGCGTAAATCTTAAACAATGGAGCTAGATTACACATTGTTCTTATGTACTCAGGTCAATTTTTTTAGACTTAAAGCTTGTAATTTCTGATGATGAGTCGATATGAATCCTTTAACTGCTCAACTTACCTCTTCTTTTTCCATGTTTGGTTTAGACCATATATGAGCCTTGTGTTTGTGTGCGAGTCTGATCAGTCAAGTCTGAGGCTGATGATGGCGAGAGTTCTTTCCAAAATGACTCTATGAGTCTATAGCACCATGTTGCATTTAAATTTTGAAGATATTACAAAGTATTCTCTCAGTCAGTGAGAAGAGAGATTTTCTCTCTGACTAATACTTGTCACGCATTATTATAACCTTGCAAATAACTACACGAAATGGCTAAGAAGGGAATTTGTAATCATACAATCAGACATCTTATTTTGTATTTTATCATGTATGTAAATACTTGAGAGTTCATACCTTCTAAATAAAATGGAGAAAGAAAAAAAAAGGTCCAAGTTTCCAACGTCTACTACGGTCAGTAAGTCAGTATCTGTTTGACGTGATTTTGTTCATGTTGAACACTTTTAGAGCGACATTGTAATTCTACATTGCACTAAATTTTGTACATTGAAAGTAATCTGACCTGAGTGATTAAAAACTAACATAAGATAAGGTGGAGTTGAACTTATTATGGCATGGTAGTTATTCTTCTTGTCAATCCTATATAAGGGAGTAGCGAGAGCTTTTTTGCTTTATTATCTTTATCTTTTATAAAATAATAAAAGTAATGTACCTCTTACCCACCTATATGTAAATAGTATCACTATATAGAGCTTGAGTTTGGATATGTGATATAGTCAAAATAATATAATGATTCCGATCACAAATTCTAACTAGGCTTTACACGTCCTTCCAAATTCATAAAGGTAGTAATTATTATATCAAACAAATTACTATCTCAAACATTAAGCATACCGTAATGGAATATGAATATTATTATTATGGTATTACAGTCAAAACAGGTCAAAACATTCCTTAAGAGGCTTCGGCTTCGGCTTCGAGACTCAATCTAAATCTGTAGGAGATTCCACTCTCAGCTTGTGTATTCTTTTAGTCATTTTAGAATTATTTTAATTATGAATACAGGATTCACTATTATACACAAAACTGTAGTAATCGGGTCTTTACCCTCTGAATGAGGTTTTCATTACTAAATTCGTGGTAATTTATAACATTAAAAATAAAGAAGTTTCTTAAGTTCTGACAAATTCCGGGTAGTTTACTTTGAAAATGGTCTATCTGCATATTTTTGATATACACTTGGACGTAAAATTGTAAGGGCATTAATTAAGTACGTATTTTAAGTCGATTAATGTAGAATATTGCAATATGTCCGCCTTGTTAATCTGCTTAGAACGCAAACGATGAAAGTAAAGTAGACATTACGAAGTACATCAGTAAGTATACGCAGCCAACGGAGTGAGAAAATTTTAATTGCACACCTTTTTGTCAGCAGGCAGCACACCACTTTGGACGGAGTTTCCAACCGCCATCTTTGAACGGGAGATCATAACGCTTGAGTTCAATAATTTTGGGAACGAAACAGCTGACTTCCAAATCCAGAGGGTACCAATATGAGTGACTAGAGTGCGGGTTAAACCCAATCTTGAATGGAGGAATTCAAAGCAGACATTTTATCTTTTATCTATATAAAGCAGAATTTTAACTGGAAAAATACATTTACAAATTACTTAAAATGAAATAATCGTGATATGTATACACGTAACAAAATGTCATGGAACAATTAAAACACTCAATTTACGGTGCATTAAATATATTTATACTGTATCTGCAATTTAACTCATGTCGTCCTTTTCATCATCAAAATTCATACTTATGAAAGGGCATTAATTAGTAAGTTGGGACCGATTAATACCTGGGGGACCGAGTAATGTCGGGACCCGAGTTATCGGGACTGAGTGGGGTGGGACCGAGTTATCCGGGGCCCATTTTAAATTTTAAGTTATAAAAGTCACATTTAAAAACATGGACGATTTGAAAAAAGAATGATTTCAATTATGTGCTTCATTCTGTTTCGAATCGGTTAAGATGCACTTATTACAGCCTGTTTAGACTTGTTGGAGTTTAGAAGAGTGTATTTAGTTTCAACTAATTTTACACTCTTTCAGATTTCTAGAGCCTATTCCCTGCAGTTAACAAATTATTTGGAACCATTAAAGTCAACCTGAAACAGTTTAGAAAAAATTAACCACTTAAAAAAATATAGATTTAAACATTTAAACATTAAGATTATTAAGCAACTTTCAGATATCTTTTTAGTAAGGGAACTAAAAAATGACAGCCATAATAATGCAGGTTTATTTGCTGAGTACCGAGACGCAATGCAAGTCTTCACATTCACAAGTTCTGAACTGTTCTTTAGTGCATACCTAGAAAGCACTGCGTTTACGTTTACCCTTTTTAAAATAAATATTTTGCTTCGATTCAGTTTTATTGAAGAAAAGCTTTTTTTATCAAGACCAGTATTATTGTCCCTTCATCTTAAGTATTTTATCTGCTTTCGTTTTTGAATGTACGCATAACGTAATTATCGGATTAATTCCCGATGCGCAGTTAGTTACCGGGTGGTTCGCAAGTCAAAAATAGAAATAGTTACCGGGTCTCAAATATCTTCCGGGTTTAAAATCCAGAATGTGCATGAAATTGCTTTAAAACATGTGTTTAAATTGAAATCTACACATACAGGTTAAATTTTTGCTAGTTACTCACTAGCATGATTTTCAATATTTAATTTTTAATCATTCTTTTCCAAATGCATTAAGGCCAAAATAAATTTGTAAGCTAAATCTATAATATATTACTTTGTTGTTTCTTACCAATGAATTTCATTTTCAGTAAGTTTTTAAGTTAAGTTTAAGTTTTTTTCAAGTAATTTTACTTTTTCAACGACAAATTTTAGTGATTCTGACTCGATTATGTTATAATATTTGTAGTAACATATAGTATGATCTGAAAACCTACATACATCTTGTGAATTGGGATTACCAACGTTGAGAATAAACATCGCATCAAATAGTCCCCCGGTCTCAGTTAGTTACCGCGGGGGTCTTGGACCATTAGGTAATAAGCTTTAATCGGATGAATACGGTATATAATTATACAGTATTTTACAAACTGAAATAAGCAAACGGCAGGATTGATACTGACTGCACTACTGACAACCGTAGTGCGTAATATATCATGTGTGCAATGTTCAAATTAAATTCGACTGTTTGCACTTTAGTTTCGAATAAAACGAATAAAACCCATAATAATAATAAGAATAATAACGCCCACGTGGGCACCAAATATCTGTCTTATCTAATCTGTATGTAATTTCTGCTTGGTTGAACTTTATTAAACTTTTGTAGATAGCTGGAAATGTCTGAGGGAAAAAATGAAAATGAATGTTTCTACTTAATATTCATATTTTTCGATAGGAAATTGACAGTAAGAAGTCTGCCTGGAGGACTGGATAGAAGGAATTCTAAATCTCGCCCTCAGTCTTATTAAACATGAACCAAGACGGGACTTGATAGTATGTTTGGATCCTTTAAAAGCATAAATAAGTGTTTGAAAGATATTCCTGAACCCGGATACGAACATTAAGATTATATTGTATGCGAGATGCACCTCTCACTCATACTTCACACAGATGTAACCAATTAGCAATTAGCAAGATGCATGTAAAAACAAAAGCGACTTTGTTAGTTCGGATACATGATACGTTCCACCCACCAACTATAAGTTGTGGTAGATATATTAAATGAGGCATGTAAGTGTTGATTCATCTGCTGATTCCTTCTCTCAATGCAGCATAAGTAAGCTACATACCAAAATAGAAAGAATCACATCTAAAAAATATAATCCTTGACCCAGTGAAGTATGAGCCACTGCCGACATTAAGATATGAACTACGGCTATGCATAGCTATACACAGCTGGCTTGATAATGGGTTAATGGTAAATCAAGTTTTTAAAATGTAAACATAATATCTTCTCGTATAGTTCTGTCAAGACAAAACTACAGTGCACGTGGATGTTTCCGGATTAAATCGGTCATCTGTTCACGTTTATGCATTAAGCTGCGGCTTCTACAGCCAGTATATAATTATGTGTATGTTCAACGAGATCATGACGATTTAATTGATGCCTAGTACCATTTAGTACGGGTTTGCAAATTAAACTTAAAATTAAAAACAAGCAGATTTAGATGTACCTACCAAGATATATTGAGCGTACCATTGGCATTAATGTGAGGAACCATGGCCATGGTAATGGTTGCCTACTCAGTTGTAGGAATTTTGTCGCCAACAACAACAACAAGAACCTCGTAACATGTACAGGAATAATAAATAGAAAAAATAAATATCCTGTTAAACTCCAACCTTGGTTATAGATAATGTGGAAAATTTCTAAGAAAACTAAACCAGAAACCTGGTTAATTCAAAATCTCTAATAGCCGCCAAAATCATTGCCTTAAATTGCATAAATTAATTGAATAAGTATATATAAATTATGCGATTATCTTTTAATTGAATGACCACAATTTGAAGTTAGCTGTATCAGCATAAAGTAATTAATTATAAAGTACGGACGGATGTCACTGGTGAGATACTGACAGTCCTGCCCCGACATCAGGAAACCGAACCAAGGCAATGCAAAGAAACCAGTTGGGAGCGCGCGAAGTGCCCAAAAAGCACTAATGCAGTGCAGTAATTATTCCTTGAGTCGGTCTCGGTGGAGATAGTAATAGTGATAGGGATGGTAATGATAATAACATGCGTTGAGGTTTATGGTTATGACTTTCCAGACCCAGAATCCGTCCAGTCGTTCAGGCTCCTGAAAATAAAGTTTATTCTTGTCAACCAGGGTGACAGCGTAGTGAGTTGCTATTTCCGCTGTCGATCCGAAGAAACAACAACTTCACCACCACCACACCACCACTACCACTACACAAAAAAAATTGCAACTAATGATAAGTTTATTTTTATCCTACAGAATATCTGTATGTTTTAATTACATGTTAATGTGGTCGTGGTGACTGAACTCTTTATGTGTATCAAAATAAGCATGACTCTCCGGGAGTAAATGGAAAATGAAAGTATAAAAAAAAGAGAAGACAGTGAAAGAACCCACCAAGAACACAGAACAGCAAGACAATGACGATGACAACCAAACGGTAGAAATGCTTAATCTAACTTGTAATCGTAAGTCGTAAAAATTATGGTATCTGATTTTTTATAAGCTGCCTCAGACTTGGTCCGTCCGTAATTGTACAGTTTATGAAGTTGGTATATATATACAGGTATGTACTGTTTGCCATGGTGGTAGTGTAGTGGTTATGTGTTTTTAGTTTTGAGCGCCCGGTTTTTTTTATGCAGTTGAAAGTAATTAAATTCCATTTGAATTGCAAAGTATAATTATACATGGCTAAGAGTAATTCATTCTTTAATTTCCAAGAACCAAATGTTTTTTTATGACATATTGTGTATTAAGTATTTTACGCTGAATATCAGTATAATGGTAAAGACGCTGGTGAAGTGGACACATATATAGGGAGAATGAGAAAGAGATGCGGAGACAATAACAACACTTTCACATCTTGAGAATTTTAGGTACATACAAAGTAAGCCTGCTACGTACATAATACATCATTGAAATTTACAATTTTGGGATATAGCCAATCAAGATTGAGTTAAAGTTCTGTGGATTCTTAGGAATGTTAAGTTGGTGTAATTTTGGTTTTTCCGCAACCCAGAAGGTTTTCAAACTGTTCAACATGACAGGATACAAGAAAACATCACGATACGATATAACGATACCACACAATAGTTTTTTTTCCTCTCTTTCTCTGCTCTCTAATTACACCTTCAAAAAAAATTTTTAAACCATAAGGTAGTCGTTATTTTTTCTCACTCCAACATTTGCGGCAGCCCGCATTGATGCGTACTGAGCCCGGAAATTGATATTGTTTTTGACTTCATCCGCAGCTGGTTGATAAATCTTTTTAAAAATCTTTTTAGGTGCTCCACGAACCGAGTCGTTGATTTTACGGCAGTCCTGGCTATAAATCGCCTTTCGATTAATTTCCGATTGAACTTTGGCAATTGGATCCTGAGGTCCTGAGTTGAGGCGGCTGTAATTTCCATATGTAGACGTAGTGGGCTTCCTTGCACGCACATAAAAGCTGTCAACTTCCGGAGTGACCGCTCGTTCGGTCGAAGTCCTCAGACTTGAGTAGTTCGTTCGTGGTGTGTAGCTACTGCTCGTACTAGTGTAAGCCAAATCGGGGAAGTAAACACTTGACAGTCGGGTAGGTTTCTTCTTGGAGGATTCACCCAGTCGCTGGAGTACTGCTTCAGCATCCCGCCGAATTCTTCGCGTCTCCGACTCAATTTCCTCCATTTGGGGTGAGTTACAGATCTCATCAATGTAATGTTCCACTCTTTTACTCGCAGGTCGATTTAGAGACGGTGAGACGTACGCATCTTCTGGATCTTCTTCGTCGTCGTCGTAGTCCAAACCCGCATAGACTCTTCGGATTCGGGGCGGGAGAACCATGAGTCGTTGATTAGCGATGAACGGATCACTTGTGCACTGAAGCATTCGACTTTGTGGACCGGTTGGTCCATAGGAGATGCTGCCAGGGGGTAAAAAACCTTCGGGTCGAGTTGAGTACGTGCAGTACATGGGCTGGCGTGAATCTGCCACCGTGTAAAGCCTTCGCGAGCCGTAATCCATTCTCAACCTTAAATATTAAAAACGTACAATAAAGATTTTCGGCTTTCGTAAAAATTTTATCTTAAAGTTTGTATTTCCCTTATTGAAGAGTAAAATAATTATTGGAATTTTGTCGTAATGGAAAACTTTTTCGAATGAAACAAAATAATAATAACTATACTGTTTTGTTAGATTATTAGTTAGTCACGTTACTGGAAAGCTGGCTGGATTCACACTGAGCACCTTCAAGACTCTCGCCTGCCTTTCAACTTGGCAGAGAATATCGTCTTTATTTTTAAATGTTGGCAAATCCTCAATTCTTCTTCCTACTACGATTAGAAGTCGTCGAGGCGTAAGGGTTTTCCGTTCTTGTGCGTTCGAGAACTGGGGAAGATGATGATAGAAGGTTCATACGGCACAGAGAGTCAAACTTTCTCAGCCACTGCCACACTCATCATTACTATCCTCAGGGACGGATGCTGGTTATAATATGCTCCTTTCCTTCGTCTTCGTCGTTGTCGCTACTTTGAGATATAGATTACATGGGGCAAGAGGAGACCTTCCGAAGAAAATCTACATTTAGTGCATTTCTCAAGCCAAAAGTTATGAATGTGTAATCTTGTGTATCCGATAATATATAGTATTTCCTATGCATAATATTTTCTGCATCTGGTAAAAAACAACACAGATGACATAGCATAATAGAGATGGTTTGCTTCGAGTAGGAAAGAAAATATTCCGTCTGTCCTCCGTAAACTGTTGCATTTACTATGTGTAATATGTATAATCAAAACGAAAGGATAAAACGCTAAACGCCACCAAAAGACTTTTCACACATTTCACAAGAGCTGTAATCTTACGGAAGAAGCTAGCAAAAATTTTTGCCTATAGTACAATAAAGGAGAATGGCCTCTTTTCTTAAGCTTGGCAAACAAAATCATCTTTATTTTTAAACGCTTCTCCTTTGCTCGCAAGTCTCAAAGTTTTTTACTTACTTCAATCTTAAAAAAGTATCAGCGAACACTACCGTGTTTCCCTTTCAAATCAGGTAGTTATACTTCAGCTACGATGTGACCGACTTTTCACCGCCTTTTCTTTTTTTCCTATTTAAAAGTATTACAAATGTGAAAATATTTTGAAATTTCGAATTTTCTTAGTCTATAAGCTGTTTAACATCCTCTTTAGTGTCTATCGTCTCAAGTTTTTCATCTGAAGTGAAAATAAAGTATATTAATATAATTGACTTTTGGAATACTGCTTTGTTTTTTATCTTAGACGTTCAACGTTACCGTTCTAGTTCTATATGACCATATAAGGTCATTGTCGAAGTTTTGTGATACTAGGCAGTTTGAAGGTCGAATTTAATTCTTAATAATAATTTCGTCAAAATGGATTCACACGGAAAAACAAAGACATCCCAAGTCTCAGCACGAGCCTTGGATTATTTTGATAAGTTTTGTTCCGCTGACTCGGTTGAGTCCGTCATGTCTTTACATCAGAAGCTCTGTGATGTAATGCAAGTCAAGCCTTCATGTTTCCCTAATTTTTTTCCAAAAGTCCTGGTAAGACAACTCGCGGCCACTGTTGTATAAATTTTAATTCTTGTTTTAAAAGCCTAAAATAGTTAAATTTTTTAAAGAAAACCTTGTCATCTTCTGATGCCCAAGAATTGCTGGTGAAATATGGGAAACGTGCGTCCAATAAAAATTACGAACATGGAAAAGCAAGCCGAGGCAGTAAGGTATGTTGTCTTGAACTTCTAATACAGCATTACCCAATTTAATTTTTTTTTAAATCAAATAAAATGTAATTTTATAAAAATGAAATTTAATTCATTAGATTTTGATCATTGGAGCTGGACCTTGTGGGCTGCGAACCGCAGTTGAAGCACAGCTCATGGGTGCCAAAGTTGTTGTGATTGAAAAAAGAGACAGTTTTTCAAGAAACAATGTTCTTCACCTTTGGCCTTTTGTTATAGCGGATTTAAAAGGACTTGGGGCAAAAAAGTTTTATGGAAAATTTTGTCCAGGCTCTCTTGATCACATTAGTATAAGTACACTCCAATTCATTCTCTTAAAAATTGCCCTTCTCATCGGAGTAGAAGTTCATTTTGGAGTTGGATTTGAAGATATTTTGAAACCTTGTGGGGATGGTGAGACGACGCCAAAAAGAGGCTGGAGAGCTAAACTCAGTTTTGCCTCCGCTGAACATCCTCTTACTGACTATGAATTCAATGTTCTACTTGGGGCAGATGGACGACGAAACACATTGAAAGGATTCAAAAGAAAAGTTTTACGAGCCAAACTAGCAATTGCAATCACAGCTAATTTTGTGAATAAGAGATCAGCGGCAGAGGCAAAAGTACAAGAGATAAGTGGTGTTAGTTTTATATTCAAACAAGATTTTTTCAATGAGCTCTGTCAAGAGACGGGAATAGATTTAGAAAATATCGTTTACTACAAAGATGAAACTCATTATTTTGTAATGACAGCAAAGAAACATAGTTTACTTTGGAAGGGTGTTCTTTACGATGTGAGTCAATAGCCAATTTAATTTCATTTTGAAAATACTAGTTTCCTCAATTACTCTTTAATAACAACCATTTGAGACCATTTGTTTTTTTATGATATATTTTGAAGGACTGTGCAGAAACGGATATGCTCCTCTCACCTGATAATGTAAATAGAGATGCACTCGAAGACTATGTTAAAGAGGCTGTAAATTTTGCAACGGACTACAAGCTTCCGAATTTACAGTTTGCTTTGAATTACCGCCATGAGCCTGACGTTGCTTTGATAGATTTTACGGCAATGTATGCCGCAGAGAACGCATGTCGGATTGTTCAAAGGAAAGGTCACAAGCTACTACTAGGTCTTGTTGGGGATAGTTTGCTAGAGGTGAGATATTACAAAAAATTTAAAAAAATATTTATACACTATGTTCGTTCGAATAAGCGCCGGAGCGCTTATTATAATTTTTTGAACTAACAGCCCGGCGCGTATTTGAGCCCGGCGGTTACTTATTTTTTTTAAGTTTAAAAAAAGTAACTAATTTACACAAAATTATGCGTAATTCACAGTTTTGTTGTTTATTTGACTAACATAATGTATATTAGAAATTATTTTTGACCAAAATGTGTTCCTACTATCATTCTGCTATTTTACGTATATATTCTATAATACCTTTTTCTACTACGCGTATGGGGTAATAAATACAGGCGTTGTTACAAAATTCTCTTAACCCGGCGCTTATTTGAGCTCCGGCAGTTATTCGAGCACGTACGGTACTTTACATTTACATATGCAGATACCTACGTTGTTTTAGTATTACTCAGTATTTTTTAATTGCAACGAGAAATATTAGATATGAACTGTTTGCTTTTTCAAGAATCGATAGTTAAGCTATGTCTCCCCAGAGCTTCCATCACACATCTTAATTTAAATGAATTTCAAAAATTCAAATTTTCATATTCTAACAAATACCTACTTACTGACTTTATGTTCATATTTTTTTAAAATGCTCTAATAATCTGAATTAGAATTAGAATTTTGTTAGAAATATTAATGTGTATAATATTAATTATGCATGAATATTAATACAAAACAATCTGAAACCTATTATTTATTATGTTTTGGATATTTAAAAATCTTTCTCATCTGGTGATCCCTTTCAACGATGACTATATTAATGGCATTTATTGGTTATAAGCATTTATGTTGGTTTCACTTTTAATGTGTCTAAATGTGGTTTATTAGCCATTTTGGCCTACTGGTTCAGGCTGTGCCAGAGGATTTTTGAGTTCTCTTGACGTCTGCTGGACCATTCGAAGTTATGCAAAGGGATCAAAAACAGCGACAGAAGTAATTGCAGAACGCGAGTCTATTTATCGTTTGCTGGCCCAAACGACTCATGAAAATTTAGCAAAGGATTATAATTCTTATACTTGTGAACCCAGCACTCGCTATCCGCATATCAATTTAGACTTTGTGAAACCTTTTCAAGTTCAGACATTATTTGACTCTGACGAAGCACCAGTGCCAGCACAAGCTCCAACAGTGTCAAAGCCTCTCACAAATCTTTCATCAAATACGTTGTCTGTTCAAAAGAAAAATAAACAGGCTGACGAAGAAGAACTAGAACACGATCTTCAAACGAGTACAACGGGTAACGCTCCGCAAAAGGAGACAGAAAATGAGGATTTCCCAGGTTATTCCTATGTTCCATCTTTTATTTTCGTATGCTTTTACCAAATTCTATTCGCGGAAATATTCCCTTAGGCTTCTGTATAAGTCTGGCGTGTTGCGTATGTTAATATTATTATGATTATTAAAAGGATTTCTTATTTTCTTTGATGAAGTGTTTACCATCAGTACATATAGGTGGTATGTAGTATAGCTAATCATAAAAGGGATGTGCGCGCGTAGTTTAAAATTATAAAATTACAAAGTTACAAGTTTTACGCAGATGAGGATGAGATGTGGATAATTACATCTTTAATCTTTATTCATTCATTTTACAACTTACAACACCGCCAGTCTTCATCTGAAAAGCAAATGACAGTTGAAGTGATCACTAATATTGTGTATTCTAGACTTGGACGTACTTTTAGATTGGTACAAAGAGCAAGGTAAGCCGTATGAATTAAAGGTGGATGGTATTCAAGATGTGTTCGTTCACGGCGACGTACTCTGTGCCGTCCTCAACCGTTTTCGTCCAGATTTACTTCCAGAGTTTCCTCTCCCACCTGAAGTTCAGCAAGGGAATGACGAGGTTGGCCAAGCTGCTTTTCGGAATCAATTGGCCTTCGATTTTATAAAGGGCGAGTATGCCATACAAAGTGTGAGTCACATGTCATTAAAATGGATTTATATTATGCGTACACTAAGGTGATCCTATGTTTACATGTTTGTTTAGCGTCGAAAAACTAAATAATTTTTCTATTGGCGTTTATTGTGGTTTTAAAATTATTTTTTATTGAGCTAATAATCAATTTATTATTAATTTTTTATAGTTTGTGGATGGGTTAGACGCAATACTTAATGTGGCTTCGAACCTTTCAAACCTCATTGACTTCTCTGTGAAGGTCTATGAGATGTTTAAAAATGAAAAACCGAAGCTGCGGGTAAAACCACAAGTAAGATTACAGAAATTAAAGTATTTTTAGTGTAATTTAGAAATTTATAGAAATAGGTACTTTCTTGCAATAGATTTTATGCCATGTATGGGTAATACAAACATTTTATATCGCTATAGGTGCATTCCACAGTATACTGCAGGTATATGAAAAGACAACTTAATCAGTGCTAAATGCCGTACAAATTATAGTTAGTTACCTTGAGAGTTCAGTGGCCTGCCGATTTCAAATTCAAGTAATACTACTTTTGTAACAGTAACCGTAGATTGTACTACACAGTAAATATCTCAACACCTTGTTCAGTGAGAACAAGGAATAACTCACACTGAATTCTGCATATATATTATGCCTATAGCACCTACATATTAAGCGTATAGCCTAACCTACACTGTACTACTCGCATACCAGCTACTAATAGTTAAGCAACTCTTCGATCTCGATCTGTATACTGGAGTGCTTCAGATGCGTCAGCTGAAAAGTTCATACATACCAGTAATCTGTATAAACTGTTCACTGATTTTATGATCATTGGTATGATGGTACTGGCAATGACTGGCAGCATCGGATTTTACGATAAACCTTTGTGTGTATATGTAGTCTATGTGCTTACTGCTCAAGATCCAAATCTAGATATTAGCGGTATTCACGATTACGCTACAGCGTCTGTTCGTGCTACTTGCTGTTAGTGCTGTAGCACCAAAAACGTCCAGAATTGTGAACGCACTTTTAAGTAACCTGCTGTAGCGGCAGATTTTGTTGTTGCCATGGTAATTATAATATGAAATTATTCATTTCTATTTTTATTTCAAATTCAAATTGTTGTAGAAATAACAAACATTATTAGTTGAATTGCATTGGACGCGGTACCCGTGGCAACCAGCAGCATAATGCTACAGTGTGCTACAGCGCACTAGTTTCAATTTGCTGTAGCACCAACAGCAACTAGCTCGAACAGACACTGTAGCGTAATCGTGAATAAAAATGTATGGATTACCGGTTAGTCAACGTTAAAGGGATTTGGATTTATTGAAAATTGAATCGTTATCGTTACAACGTTCAACAACTGATCTAACTCGTCAAGACTCTGTACTTTCCCTCCATTGCCTGTCATTGCCATTATCATTATCATTACGAGGCAAAGTATATAAAATGCTCGATTTATTTTCATTGTAACGGATTTGAAGATCGCTGCAATTGCAGTATGTAATATCTACATCTACGAGAACCTCTCACTTAAATTGAATTTAATTCAAGTTTCGGCTTCGGGCTTCGGGAAACCTTGTGTGGTTCCTATAGAAAGACTTGTGCGTTTTAATGTCATTATAGGGACGTACAAAATAGTGTAGATGGTACTCAATTTTAATCCGACGTCAGTGCCAGCTGAGCTTGCTTCTGGCTAGTGAGTGACAACTGAATTCTTGAAAACTGATTCCATAATTTATTTCGCTCCTATTTAGATAAATGTAACACCAACACCACAGATTGAACCCAATGAAACTCAAACTAGCGAAGCCACAAATGACTTGTGTACCTCCTCACCTGAATTCTCTACACCGGTTAGTCCACAGGGCTACGTATCTTGTGTATGGACTTCCAATTCAAATTTTCTTGAAGGGAGTGGAATTGGTAAAATAAATTTGGGGACACTTACAGTATTCTCGTAATAAGTACGCATGTCGTCTTTGAAGTGACAATACCAACCACAAACGTTTTCACAAAATGCATATTTAGTTTACCCTGTCTACACTGTGTGGAGACAGGAATAATAACGTCCACATTTAAATTAGTAAAAACATGCATGGCAGCTTACATTTTTTAAAAATTGCAAAATGTTCTAGATATTAAATTTATTAATTTTAAAATTTCTTGACAAACTTGTATTTCCTGTACTTGAAAATTGCAATCTAATGCATTGCCACAGTTTTCAAAACTATAAAAATGTGCTATTTTCATGCTTTTGATGAGTTCCTAATGACCTAATAACTTATCCAGTACAAAATTTTATAATTGTACGAATTTATTATGCATTAGATTGTAAATAACTTTTACTTGAAAGGCCATATTATCAGTCAGCTGCTTATGGCTTTATATATTTGAAAAATACGTAATGTCTGGTATTGTTTAGTTCAAGACGATTTGTACCTGTAATTTCCCGATACTAATTATGAGCGTGGAAATTATTATTGTAAATTGCTTTCAGATTCTGACAGTGGCGATTCACATTCTAACAGAAGAGTTAAGCGGTCCTCATCCATCCAGAGAATTGTTCAAAGGCTTGACAACAGTGGTCTTCAATCACAGCCCCTACCAGTTCGATCGAGTTCTTTTAGGCTGAGAAAAACCAACTACGAAGAGAACCAAATTGAGCGTGACCGCGTAGCTTCGAGTGATGTATTCATCAATCCTTACAACACTATTAACAATGTGCGATTGCTGCATAATTCTTAATTGCTTACTTGGCTTCCTGCTTTGTGAAGTAGTGTAAAGTCACACTAAAATAACTTGACAAAATACAATCATGTCATTAAGTGGTTAATTATTTAAATTTACAAATCTTGACCATCCATTTGTTTGGAGTAGGAAATCCGACGGAAAAGAGTGGAAGAAGCAGAGAAAAGCAAAGTGGAAACTCTCCGACTCATGCATGTTCTCAAAACGAGACAAAAGGAAGAAAGAGACGAAGAACGCGCGGTGGAGCGGGAGCGTTTAATTCGAAGTATGAGAGCTCAACAACAAAGTGAGCCACCTCCCGAGACAAGCACTGCGAATTTTAAAACAGTCACTAATGATGAATTTTTCAATGAGTACAACATGAGACTTTGGAGACAGTCCAGGCCCAGTATTGGAGAACGAACTCAAAACTTGGAGACTAAACTCACAGGAGCTGTACGTAATGAATGTTTAAATTTAAATACAAGTAATATGTAGAAAGAGTAGGAGCATTCACAAAAGACGTGTACCTAGATACTTACGTCATCACAGCTTCGATGGGAAAATTGTATATTACGTTTGCATAGCGGCGTTGAATATCTAATTGTGACGGTCTTTCTTAATTTTTTCTGTACACATCGATACATTAAATGTCACGTTATGAAATGCAGGATTTGGAAAGAAAAACGTCGTTTTGTGAATTACCAGCGAGGAATAAGCTTCGCCAATCATTGACTGCTGGTCTTCAACGGAGTGCGACGGAACGACATGTTAGTAAGAGCGAGACCTTACCCAATAGCGTTCAAAAATTTAGAAAAGATGACACTGTTGTCAACTCCGTCGGGGTGAAAATGGCGGAAGGGCACGGTCAAGTTTCTGTAAAAACTTGCTTTGGTCAAAGCCAAAGTCAAAGTCACAAGGTCATACATAATAAATATCGTTTTGTAATTTTCAATTTTAAAATACTGCTTTAAATAATTAATGGCTTCAGGCAGCTTAAGCTTCAACGTCTGTTTTTCTAATGTTAGCAGAGCAATACTGGCAAACAGGGCAATAGCTTAGCTCCCTCTGTGAAAAAACCGACTATTTCTCAAAGTGGAGCCCTATCCCATTCTCCAAGCGCATCTCATATTAGACCAACTCGAAAAGAAATTACCACAGCAGCAGCAACAACAGCACCAAAAACGCCAAATAAGACAGAGGGTCTCAAGAAGTCTTCCTCTGTGTCGTGCATATCAAAAGATGGAAAAACTGAGAGCCCCGTAAAAAAGAAAAATGATTTCAGTGAGTACTTCAAAGCGAAGGAAGCTGCGATGATGAAACAGCAGAGATCTTCTAGTAAAGTCTCTATTCCTGTAACGCAAGCCAAATCAAAAGTGAGTGTTTAACAGAGACGATTTTCTTTTTAATATTATCTTATTCATCCTTTTTTATTACAAGTTTGCATTGTATGTAATATGTTTTCATAATAATAATAAATTACAAATTACAATCAATGCGATAAGGTGGAGTCAAGGCACGAGCAGTCCCTTGAAGAAAGTAAAAGAAAATCCGTGGCGGAAGTGAAGCAGAACAAAGTTAATGTAAATGAATCAATTATAAAGAAAACGGTGAGGCTTGCTGAGGCAAAATCAACGATAAAGCCCCAACCACAAGTTGCTTCGAGATCGAAACAGAATGTAAATGTAAATCCTAGTCTAGCTGAAAAAGCTCAATATGAAATGAAATCCGAATCTACAAGTGCGAAATCTCCCAAGCCAGATCCAATAGCTCGACAGTCCACAGTTGAAGAATTTGACACACTATTTGGCATTACTGAAGCGGACGAAGAGATTTTGGCAGAGTTGAATCCGGATGAATTAAATCACCTCTTGGATTGGACAGAGAAGAATTTTCATGTTCGCCGAGGTGTGGACACGGAGTGAGTGATAAGTCCCTGTGAACCCTTGATCATTAATCATGATAAGCAATCATGCTACCTTATCTGTAATATGAATTCTAATCGACATTTTATATGACTGTGTTTAATTTATTTCCAATATTTAATTTATTACTATGGGTAAGTTATATGAATATTTAAAGATTTAAGTACCTCTACCGTCCACGTGAGTACTATTTTCAATCTCTATAAATTTTGGATCTGAAAAATATGCTACTTTGCGTTCACGTTATTAGACTGTTGATATGAAAATGAAACCAAAAATTAATTTTTGAAATCACAATGTTATTATTATAATAAATTATATATATAGTTTGTTGTCGAACCCAGAAAGAATAATAAAAAAAATATATAAATGTTGTACTATGTTAATTTTAATGTTTAGAATATTTATTGGCATACATACAGACAAACCGGTAGCGGGCACTGAATTATTTTCTTCTACTTTCTTTTAAATAACTTTTTATAAGGCCAGAGTCAGAGTCAGAGATGTACACATGGAAGGAGAACATTTATTCATCAACATCATCATCATTCAACTGAGTATTTTGGCACGGTAATCAGACACAAAAATCAATTCTATTCACCGTCACATGACATTCTGTCGATTTCAAACTCAAACTTCAACCTTGTTTTTTTGACAAACTACTCGAAGTCTCGTCATATATGCAGTCCTATGTACAGTCTACTAATATCCACATTATATTATATTTTCGTATGAAAAAACACATTCGCCTTTAATATATATATATAGTATGTCAACATTCGAAACACTAATCTAATAATATATTCACATTTTCAGTTCCCTAAAATCTACGGATTATAATTATATCTAATTAATGATTATTATATAATTATATATTCACAAATCTTAAGGGAAAGTGTAATACATACAGTATAGTAATAGTAGTAGCCATATAGCATAATAGTCCTTTTCTGTTTTATACAATTATACAATAATAATAATAGTAATCTGGATATATATAATATACTTAAAAATAATACATTACGATACAGTCTAGTTCATGTTATTAGAGCATAGCCATTTTTTTTTCTATGGTCTTCCTTTCTTTTTTAAATACAGATTAACACTGGAAAATATATAGCATCTTGACTTCATCCCATTTAAAAAGAAATATGAACAGTACATATAATACGGGGGTTATTTAAAAATCACCTGAGTCAATTTTAAATTGCAAAGCAAATTGAATCAGACTTTATAATAAAGAGGAAAGTTTTGTGTGTAGTACTCTGGCAAGAAAGCAACAAACAAAGTTAATCTTATTTCAAAAAGATTTAAATTCACAATCAATGTTTTGCTCTTCCCTCATTCTCAACATGGCAATATTTCTAATTCTACAATGTTAATTAATTTAATATATTTACATAGGTAATTATAGTTATCTCAGTAGTTAACAAACAACAACTAAAAAACAGCTACTGCGTACAAGTATGAACTAGTTACTCGGATATCTAATTAACTTTGACCTATACATTAATTAATTTTATCGGTAATTACTGGTAAAATTTGATCATCATAAAAACATGGATAAATTTACATCATATCTGTATTTTCTTCAATTCTGTCTGTGATTTTAGCTTCTTTTTTTCTTCTCGCAATAATTAATTTATAATTGTATAAAGTAACTACTTAGTTGCTTAGTACATTTACCTTATGAAAGGCTTCATGTATTAAATAATAATAGGCTTGGCGTATAAACATAAAAATCATGCAAATATTAATATTATTGTATATAACGTTGCATTTTTTTGTATTGCAATTGTGGTAATAAGTAATTAAATATATATTTTGTAGTTTCGTTCTCAACAAAAAAAACGAGTGAGACTTGAAAAATTCTAACTTGGGGGTTATTTTGTAGTCCTTTATATATTTTATAATTTAAACGTTTTTTTTTAAATACTTTGAGTGGGTAAGAACTCTGTGTTATGAGTAGTAACATAATAATAATATATACGTATGAAGACAAATTACAATATGGCTTTATCGCATTCGTATTTCAATATAATTACCAGCCTGACCTATAAGTACATATATATTTCAACTTCATCATTGTGCTTAGAATAGTATAGTTTGTAATTGTAATTTGTCCTTGAAGATGATAAATATGTATAGACTCAAGTAAATTTACAAATACGTTTATATAAATTAATTATTGTAGTTTTTTATACAACAAAGTCAGCTATATGTAATATACGTGGGTGTATAGTTATGCATAATGATATACTTTAATTAGTCATAAAATCGTTTCTACCTAATAATAATAATATAGTTATGCATACAGGACAATAACAATTAAAAGCTACTGAACTGTATCACGACTTGGGTTCTCCTCGGAAAGACTAAGAGAAGTCACCAAAGAATAAAGCAAACTTGGATTTTTTTATGACAAAAATAGGCAAACAAATTAGCGTGTACATGTTTAGGTACACGACGAAACTACTATGTATATAACTATATATATGAATTAAAAACTTCAAATAAAGAAATAATAATATATAATAATTAGTAATAAAATAATAATAAAATTTCAGCGCTGCCATTTCTTCTTGTGGGTACAGCCTGTGGCTTCTCGCCAGTCCAGTATGTTGACACTAGCTCTTTGACACGCTCTTGCGTATGCAGTTAATACTTCACAATGACATTTACGCCCAGGAGGGCATTCACACATGTCCAATGTGCATGACCTAGAAAGAAGGTGATAACATTAGAATTTATATTTTACGGGGGTGGGCAAAATGGTAAAATACAGAGATATTTCCGAGTTTGCATGGAAAGACAGTAAAAAAAAAAGAAGAAAATACTTTGAATATTTTAAGTGTATCAGTATGTATATAGAAACACATAGACTAGCATATAATATATGCATGTAGTAAACATAGGCGAATTTTGTGGAAACATACTTAAAAAATCTTTCCATCGGAACACTTTTATGACACGGTGCAAATACTTGAGACTTGATAGCATTGCACAATTTCTCTGCCTTCATTCTGGTTTGCCAGCTCTTTCGACAAAGTGGTTCGGGTCCTTTTACTGCAGAGCAATAAGACAATAAGAGTCACATATAGTCACATTTGATCGTTTCTTTGAATGTCTTGAATTGATATTATGAGCCATAGCTGAAAATTTTATGTTCTAGTTATATAGCTATACGGATCACAAATGTGTGTGTATAAAATATACCTTCTTCAGGACGAGAGCAAGCTTTCTTCCCACCAACTCTCCAAGATTGGCCAAAAGCACTTGGATGATTAGCGGGGCCGCCGCGTCTCGTCATAAAATCATCAGATTTATTTCCGTTGAAATTCCCACAAAGACCACACAAACGACCTTGCATGGAATGTGGAACAGAGACTTCAAGGAAGCTATCACCATCCCAGAGGAGTCTCACGCCCACTCCTGTTTCCACCATGGCCGAGTAACCATCTTGATAAATTCGTAGACTTCCGTGATTGAATGGAAGTGCGACCCGCTTTCCATTAAATTTAATCCGCATTTTTTGTCCCATCGTGACTCGTCCTTCCTTCACTTTAAGCGTGACGGTCCTAGTCCAGGAAAATGCTCGGGACTCACGGGCATCATTTCTGACGCGGACTGAGAATGACTTGGTTTTACAATCAGATGTCAGCATGTACTTACACGCTCCCTGAATAGTCCCACACAAACACAGTCATTTATTGTAAATTACAAATACAAACTGAATTTTTTTTATATATCTTATGCTGACTCATCATGCTCTTGAGATGAATAGAAAAATAAATTACATAAAAGGCAAGTAAACATGAAAATGAAATCACGCCGTACCTGAAAGTTAAACACCCGACCATCAAAGCTGCGGTAGTGAGGATCTCCAAAGACAGTGCAAACTCCTTCTTCTGTGACAATCATTAAAATTATCATTGTTAGATAATGCTTATGATCAGAATAAGAGAGCGGACTCTCAAACTACAGATTGGGGAATGAGTGCATCATAATAGATACAATAATGCTAGCCACAAACAATTTTTGAGCAATGCAAAATGGAATATCTACCATGTTTTAGAAAAACAGAATGTTGTCCTTCTATAAACATTATACGCCCAAGAATTCTTAATGCTGTTGTTATTATCGTTGTTTGTTCAAGAAAAATTATGTATAACACATACCTCCGATACATTCCGGGCAGCACTGGCCAGGACGGTACCTGAGCTTGTAGCCCCAAGCACAAGGCAAATTCTTGGGACACATTTGCTCCGTACATCGGACTTTTCCCCAGTCACACATACAACTTCTACAGCTATCCACGTCCCATCTCTCCCCATTCTAAAGTAACATGAAAAATGAAAAGAGATACATTAACGTCCGACTTGACTGAACATACATTATTTATGATTTACAATTTTGTTCTGTTTTGACTCCAAGTTTAAGATCAAGCTACGAGACAAGATTTGACTGGACCAGGAAGGTTTGACATTTAGTATTAGACATTAAGCTTTTGTTTTGAATATGGCGGTGAAAGAGTAAGGAGAGGAGATAACAAAAACTTGTGTAAAAACTTTGTCTCTAAACTCTACATAATAAAAGAAAAAAAAGTATTTATGGACTAAAGGCAAGGACTGGGCCCAGACGAGACTCAGATCCAGCCTATTTCCATGTAAACATTAAAATATAAATACCTTGTAAATAACGTCATTGGAAATACACTGAGCCTTCGGGAGTGATGATTCAGGCTCGATGCATTTAGGACAGCAGGAGCCTTGTGTCATGGCTTGATGAATCGGCTCACATTCCAGCGGTGGGCAGGATATTCGATCACACACAGCAGTCATATCCATACAAGTGCAATTCGTACATGTGTCAAGTCTGAAAGTGGTTTCGGTCGGGTACACTTTTTCTCCCAGGAGACACACGGTCCGAGGAAGGTACCTCGTCCGGCTTCCGTTACACCTTGGACAGCACTCTCCTTTGTCCAGGTAAGTGGCGGCTGCGGGACAGGAGAGGACGGGGCAGGAATTTTTGGAGCATGTCATCGAGCCCCGGACGCACTTGCACCGTACACAGGGGTCACCGGGCAGAGTGGCCTCCTCCCCATGTTGGTATTCCCGGCCATTGAGACTACATGTGTTACAAGTGGGGCAACACTGGCCTGGCCGGGGAGGCACGGGGTGAGTGCAGGGAACGTAACATTGAACTTGAGATCTTGTGAGGACACCAGCAGTACACGTGGTGGTCATACAGTCTTGGGTCACCTCTGTCCCACTTGGGTAGGTCACATTATTTATTGTGCAGCCTGCAATTAAAAATAAAAGATTCTCATGATATTATTATTGACTAGAGTCCTACAAAATTTAAACGACACTAAAATTTCCCCCGACTATAAATATCCCGAAAATAGTTTAACTTGACAAAATCCGTGGTAGTGTCATATAATATAATAAGCCTCCTCCTTCCCATTTACACTCTCATTACAACGCAAACTCAAGCACTCAACAACAACTATAGCATCTCACTTCCCGTCATAATTTCATATCTAGGTACATACAATCTCTACATATCCCGGTTGTATTCTGTTTCTGTTCTACATTCTAAAAATGTGCTCATGTGAATGATGTAAAGTCAGCGCAGCAGCCTTCGTGCAGTACTCAAGATCATGACTCTGAGACTTTCGTGCGATTTTATATTTGTGTGTGTCGGTCTTTTGTACGAAATTCAAAAGAAAAAAAATATAGTTTTTACATAAATACATAATTCATAGACGAAGCTTTTCGTACCTCATAAACATAAATGTTCTCATAGTTTTAGTCCATATTTATGAGGGAAATAAAAAGGTAATTACAGCGGAGCGAGTAAATTATGTTCACGCTGAAGAAGCCGTGAAAGAAAAAGAAAGAAAGAAAGGGAGATCAAGAGAGAGAGAGAGAAAAAAAAGAGAGGTAGAGAAGGACCCTCATGATACAACTTTACATGAGAGGAACAACTCCCAGTCGCTCTTGGATCCGTGTATGCAATCCCAGTCTCATAGGTAACGTACGAAGTACATAAGCAGCTGAAGATAAAGGCCCAGTTACATCCACAATCTCCATGAATGTACAGAGGAGAGGCAGATAGCCCAGGTTTTTATATTTTTCAAATTTTATTTTAGTAAAGAGTCAAGTATGCGAACAGGTGCTCCCACAGATTTGTACCACAAAATGTCTATACATGTAATAAAATACAAATACCAAAGCTAATACTACAGCTAGGCTCATAGTGGTTCCGTAAAGTGTGTGTACGTATGTATACATGGAGATAAAGTTTTGAAGTAGATGAGTGTATACCCTTGGTCTTGGGGTAGGCGTTCGTGTCGCTGGTACTGGTATGCAATCCTTACTTTTTCTCACTCCGCCAGTGTTAAAGTTTCGGTGAGTATGGATATGGAGTATTATGGAGACTAAAGTACTTAAGCTTCCAAAAACTGAACCCATATGTACAGTTGAGGAAGATAAGAGGAACCAGTAGCAGAGAGGCAGAGCGAGACGGAGACCGAGATGAAGAGTAAGAGGACGAGGAGGACCAAAAGAGGAGATAAGAGAGGGAATGCAATGAGAGCGAACGGCGAACAGGAAACAGGTACGCAGACAAGCCGTCGTCATCATCATCATCGTGAACAGAAAACAGAAGCGGAAGATGTTGGAGAGAGAGAGAGAGAGGGGGATTTGAGAAATCTCTCATGATGATCCTCTCTTGACTATTTTCCAATGGACAGGAGACAAGAAGAGGAGAAGAGAACAACTGACTGAGACTCTGGAACTCGGTCTTCTCTCTCAAAGTGACATTTTGTCGTTGAAAGCAAACAGACTTGAGATCTACTCTGTAATTTACTCATCTTTTACAACCTTGCATTATATTTCCCACACTGATTGATGGACTCTCCATTTCACCATAGTCCCAGACCGAGTCCACTCACACAGTCCATATTCTCTATCTCGAGCAAGCTCAACTCATTCACTTTTTGTCAGTCTCTATTGCCTCTTAATTTCTCCTCTCTACCTTTTGGTCAAACACACAAAAAAGAAGAAGACAGGAGAGGAGAATGGACTGGAATGGTGGTCCTTCTTCCACACGGCCCTCTTCATTCTTCATTCATCACTCATCTTATTCTGCCCAGCTCCCAGTCCCAGTCCCAGTGCCAGGGCCAATGCCTATTAATGTATGTATGTATAGCATAGGGTCCCGTCATCCCGTCCACAAGTCAGCAGTTCCACACCCTGCCATGTACATATGTGCACATTTAGTGCTTTATTTGTATGCTCACTCTACTATTCTATACCGTATATGCAACTGATAGTCAAAGTCAAATTCAACTCTGAGAATGGTGGAATTTTTAAAACTTACCTTCAGACTTTCATACGTTTGTTTTTGTGGTGAGTAGTTTCGCCCTATATAACGTTCCTATCCCTATATATATATATATATATATATATCGTCCAGATCCTCAGCACATAGCTCCCTGTAGTATTCTACATTGAACCTACATATATGAAAGCCCAATGTCGACACTAGACTGCTTCTACATTCTACATCCTATTCAGTCTACAACTATAGTTAGACAATTTTAAAAACTTGAAAATCTGTACTACATTCCACAGAGAGAAAACAATAATTGAGGGATATAATAATATATCAATTCGGAATCCAAACAGACCACATCTAGTGATCTACAATCTATCAACATCAACTATACTGCCCCTATGACTTCTCACTATGCGTATAACTCGTGACTATATAGGATATATGAATAATATTATGATGACGCAGACGGAGACGGAGGGACATGTGTTCACATTCTAGAAGCAGACACAGAAACAACAACCAGGTTCATTATGATCAGTATTATGATGATGTTTTTGTATGAGACTCTTGAAATTCTTTTAGTTCTTCCTCCTTTTGTGTGACTCTATCTAAAGAGCCGATCGCGGCATAGTCCAGAATTCCAAAAGTTTGTAATGAGTCTCATAAATGGTCAAGTGAAACAGAGTAGTAACTTAGTAAAGTATAAAGTAAAGTGGTCGGAGACACATACCTTTGCAAACTTCGCAGCATCCTTCCTTCTGGCCCAAAACGATGAGAAAACACCCTTGGAGAGTTGGACAAGACTGTTTTTCACACTCAACACGGCCACCCTGAAAAAAAAACAAGAAAACTTCTTTTTAGCAAAATCCGCATACTTTCAGTGCACTGTCCCATAAACTTGTATTGCGTATGTTCTCCACCTTTACATTTGTCCCATGGCTCTCCTGCATGATTTTTAGCACAATTTAACTGCTCACATATATAGCTAAACAACAATGCAGAAATTCTCTCTACACCAACACCAGCCAAACGAGTCGTCATAAAGTCATATTTCAAGTCCGGCAAAATATGCTCAGTCGTACTAATCGTAAATGAATACACACATTATTGCGAGTCTTGTGAAATGAGGAGAGAGATACATCTGACCGAGCCAACCAAAGCAATAATAATCCAATGAAAGAAACTCATGTAGACAAGTATATGCAGCGAGAGAAACATTTTTAATTGGGATATTATTTTGTCACAACTAGACCATGAAAAAATTTAGCTTGTTTTACATTTAATAATGGATTACGGATATTTTCAGAAGGCGGAAAACTTCTGGATATCTGGAATTAATATAGGGAACGCTGAGCTAGTTAATTAGAACTAATAGAAATAGAAATAGAGGTCATCGTTCCGTTTCTGCTTTTTTTTCAAAAAAAATTTCGTGCTTCACAAATTATGGGATGTGAAACTGAAATTCCTGTGTCAAGAGATTTGAGGCCTACCTTGCTCACCTGACGACAGGGCAAGGTAAAGAACGACTGCAACTCCTGTCGCTGTCATTGCAGTGCTGGCAAAATCTTATATAAATGTATGAAAGTCATGTTGTGGGAATGTACTATGCTCATTTTGAGTGGATCAGTGTGGATGTGGATGTGAATGCCGATGTCGATGGAGTCGATAGTCGATACTGACTGAAGCAACTCTCTTTAGGTATGTGAGCAGTAGTAAGGACCGATCAAAGATCAAAACAGCATTGCGAACTTTTATGTAACTAGTTATATCACGTGCTCAACTTATAGAATGTGACTGCAGTTTCAAGCTCCTACGATGCTGTTCAGCCACATACACACACACAACTCTGCTCTGTAATTCTGTAATAACTGTAATTGTACAGAGAGTTTTCCTTCAGCAATCTCATCGTCAGCATATTATGTAGTAGTAGTAGTAGTGTACAGAGAGTATATAGTTATTGTTATCGCTAACAACATAATGTCTTGATTCTTGATATAGGAGAGTGACATGTAAAAATATAGTCATATAAAAACACAAGACAAGACAATACAATCATCACGATCACCTGAGTAATTCCAAATTGTGATTAACTGGCAAGTACCAGATATTTCTCGTCTTACACTCGCATTCTAGAACAGAAACCTATTTAAATTCTTTGTCTTTTTATATTTACATTTCTCAACATGTTCTCTCTAAGTCTAATCTATGGAATAAAAAAAAAACTTTCCCTGTCTCCACACTCCTATGATGCTCATGCTGATGCTGGTTCTGATGCTGGTTCTGATTCTGATTCTGGTAAATTAATGCAAAATACAAGGATTTGCCTTTCAATTTTTGTATCCTTAATCCTTATTACTTATAGGAATTTCACGCAGCATTCCATTACTCATATGATACACACACAGCCCTCTTTTTTTCTATTTTGTTAATATTGTACAAAAATTCAACTTTTTCCCCCTTCTCTCGTGCAGGAGTTCCCTGGTCATTTTCGCATAATTGTATACTTTTGCTTCTACCAGGATTTGACTGATTCTTCCTTTCTTTCTAATTTTTTTTTGTCACGCTGGAAAAACATGTGTATTTTTTAACGTAATTTCCAGAGTGTTCATCAGGAAAATCTGTTGGAGTACTCGAGATCTGAGCTTTTACACACTACTACCTACATTAGTGAAACATGCAGTACAGTCATCAGTTTGGAATTGACAGCATGGCAAAGTAAAAGGGAATTGCAATTTATTATTATTACACTATTACAGCTATGCATTCCATTGAGTATCCAGGTAAAAATTCTCGTACAATAAATACATTCTTATAATTGTAATTATTATTACGAAAGAAGTAGTAGTGACTGAGTAAGTACCTACTTTGAAAAGACCCATATAATTACTGTTATTGTTCCATACATTCATAATGTACCCAATTTCCATTTCATACATTCTGCCTTGAATTAAGGTCAATGTTTCATTTCAGCAGAATACATACAAAATTATTATTATTACAGATATATAATGTATTATGGGGATTTCGCTTTTCCTCCCCCTTTAGCTGCATGCTAGTATAAAAAAAATAAAGGAATTTTAATCTATTTTTTTCCTAGCACATAAGAGTTGGTCTTGATTACGACGACCACACCACCACTACTACTACTACTACACGACTACATGCTATACATCTCCACCTATCAGTACATCGTACTCGTAATCAGAACAAATTTATCACATTCAACATTGACAACAAACTTTATGATGATCATGATCATCTGGCTGAAGGATATCTGTACTAGAAATTACATGCACATATACATAGAAAAGGGTTGAAGAATATAAATATATTTTCGATTCTGCATTAGTATATAGGAGGACATTATATTTAGCTAAACGACAAGTAATTAACATAACGCAATAAGGAAAGGAAGGATGTCAACGTCAACTAACTTATTTACTCTAACTTTAAATAAATAGGTTAGAATCATTAATTAACATAAACATTGTAATAACTAAAAATTAGCAATGATGTGGGTATACCTACTATATGCATACACCGCATTAACCCATCTTTTCAACCCCGTGTACTCTCTGTACACCTTGTATGAAAATCCCAATTCTAATAATTTTATTGTAAAGTTCAAGGAAGGAACGGAAAGGGGGTTGATATATTATACACTTATCGTGATGCAATTATTAGGTCATATAATAATGTAGCCAATGAGCTAACAAAGTATCGTTTACCTCTATGTCATTTCAAATATATATGGGGAAATTCTGTAAATTTTGTAAATTTTGTAACGTTTTCCATTGACAGGTCCGACTGGAAGGTCTCTCTCATTACTCATACAAATAAAAATGTCACACAACTTTCAAGTGTACAAGGAACCAATGAACTACAAAAATTATAATTATTACTGTAATTGAAAGATTTATAGATGTGTCCACAGAAATTGCAACTTACTACAGTACATTCGTGATTTATAGAATAGCGCAGTCACAGTGTGTGTGTGGCATTACTATGGAAAATTACTTTTAATGAACTCTATAAATGACTTTACAGGAAGAAAAAGGAAACAATTATTTACTTGTCTGGTACAAGGGACACGAAAATACGAAAATGAATTTTGTATGGTGTGGATTTGTGGATGCTGTTGCTCCCTATACATGATTATTATGGCAAATGTAGGTAAATCTGATTGTGATTAGGCAGTAGAGTGCGAGTATAGCCAAACATCACAGTTCCACCTTCAGAGTCCCCATCCCCCCATTAATGGTCGTAGGAGTAGTTAGTAGTCGCAATAGTTTTATAATAATAGTATTTGTTTCCATGTAAATACAGTAAATAGTAGAAATGGGGAACTGACAGGGAGACATAGGGATGTCTGTTGTGTGAGAAAATGTCGGGGTCCACCTACCTATGCTATGTAGAGACGATAATGATAATGGCTTGGATTAAATGGAAGGTAAGGTAGAATTTAGAGTTTAAGAGTGTAAATACATACGGAGCCTTGTTTGTACTCGGCTCCATTGTTTTCGGAAAGGGTGACCAAGAGGAAAGGGATGTGTGTGTGTGTGTGTGTGTACTGGGCACTGCGGATGACGGTGGATATGTGTAAGTTGGTGTACAGAAAGAAAAGGAAAAATGAAATGATGATGAGAGACCTCACAAAGAATAGGATGCACTTCGTCGGTGGGCTCATTTTTCTAGATGATGAGACCCGGGGGCTCGTCTTCGTCTTGGACTTGGACGATCGGAGAAATCCAAATCCAAATCCAACATTCAACCAGAGAGAGAGAACTATCGATCTCAGTTTTTACTCAACTCCGCGGAGCGAGAGAGAGAGAGACTCACCCTTCCTCCGTATTTGTTTTTCACCTCTAAATCATCGATGAAATGAATGATTGTATCTGGTAAATTTAGAAGCACACAAAACCCGACGAGTCTCTACACACTCGACAGATTGAAAAATAGCTGGACCAAAATGGGAGGACTATATTCTACTTCTTTCCATAACTACTCCACAACTTTTTCGTGGGGTCCAGCATGTTTACGTCTGAGAGGCAGGACCTACACAGATATAACCAGGACGACTACTACTACTTACTACTACAACTATGCGGACAAACAAAGTACAAAGTAGCTCCTGCCCTTTCCTCCTCTCCCCGTGTCCATATTCTGATTACGTATATTGACGGAGAGGAAGAGGAACCCGACTGCCGAAGCCGATGCCGAAGCCGAAGCCGAACCCCGACCACAAGAATGAGAGGAGAATTTCTCTCCTCCTGCATTTGTCTACATAATGGACTCACTTACGCTAATAAACTATCGAGTGAACCATCAGCATTAGCCTCTCATGTCATCATCGGGAAGGAAACTGATTTATTTATGACACAACCATTATTCACTACCACAATACTCGTGACTTGTGTGTATGTGCGTGTGTAGCAAAGGTTGCCCGTTATGCCCATTATCAACCCTCACAAGGAATTTACGACAGGAGCGTCTCTCCATTCTCTCTCTGTCTCTCTCTCGGTGTCTCTCAATGAGCGGTTGAAAGAAATACACAGATACTTGGGGACGAATGTCTTGTTTACTTTTTACTTGAATCAACTTGAATGTTCCACTGCAAAAATGTCAAAAACCCAACAAGGAGGACTACAATGGACTCAATGAAGTTATTTAGTCTCACTCGGGGAAAAATGTGAGAGTTTGGTTCTTTCTGGAGCTCTTTGGGATGTAGGTACATGGAACCGACAGTAGAACGTTTGAAGTTTAAATTTGATTTTAAGATACTCATCGTCAGTTCAAGATACACACATGACAGCTCCAAGACATTCTGTGACTTGACGTTTACCGAGTAATATACAAGTTAACGCTTAGAGATGAGTTGATGCCTACCCACCTACATAAAAGTCAATAGTCAATATTACATTGTAGTAGGTAATTCCATATTGTAAATTTTACCAAATATATTAGGCAGCAGGCCGTCCTCAGATGTTGCAACTACAATTATTATTATTATTTTTGCCCTGGCTTGATTAACTTCCACTCTTGTGTCCTGCACAATAATGTATAACATATCCCAACTTACTATTAAAGTTAAACTTCAAAACTTGCCGCCAAAAATCAGCTTTTGTCCTAATTATTATTTGTCACTCTGTATACTCTGTAGAAACAGACTAAAAATTTTGAAATAATGATTATATAATATAGTGCATACGACAACTTTTTATATTTTCTCAGACACCTTTTTATGCTCATAGATCCAGAACAAGGCTCATAGATCCGACAGAAGGAAACATTTGGATCTTTACAAAATTTCAGGACACAGTCAACAGTTGCAATGTCATCATTATCATCGTAAGGGACAGCGTCACTTCATTAATGTATTTTTTTTCATCTTAAATTTCGGTGCGGTACGCCTTTGCTTCGAATTCGAATATGTGAACTAAAGAAAGTAAAATCCACCCCAGTTTTTTTCTTTCTTCAAATCGTATTTTTGACTCAATGTTTTGTTGAGTTAGAGTAATCATGCAAACTCATCTGAATTTCCATCTATACTCACCAATAAACCTGCGGACCGCCACCTGGCCTAGTACATGACCGTGGTACTGGTGAGAGCATAGTCTTCGGCTTCGGCCCATTTCAAAGGCGGTAAAAATAGTCAGTAAAAACTAAGCTGCTATTTTAATTAATTGTGAGAGATCAATTTACGTATGACATATTATATGTGGTCCCGACTATCTATGATGTTTCGATCAATTAAATTTTTCTTTCCAGTTTTGAAAACAATATTTAATTTAACTTGCATTACTGATCATTTTAATTAAGGATTAAGAATAGGCAGATTAAAAAATCAATAAAAATAATTTTTTAATTTTATCCAGAGCATAATTTTATTTGACAAATCAACTGCTGATAAACTTTTTGATATAAAGTTACGATGTCTCCACATCTAAAATTTTATCCCTGTTTGTCTATACATTCAAATGCCGGGTCCCCGAGTCTTACCCTGGGAAAGAAAGGCTTGTCATAAGTCGTTCTGTCGTATCATAATATTGAAAGTGTTATTGTAGCTCTAAAGCTGGATGGTTAGAAAGGAGTTGGTTCTGGCTTTGGTTTCAGTTGGTCCCAGTACAGCCCATTTGGTCATTTGGTATTTCCATGTGGATTGTGGATGAGGATAGGGATTATTATCTATTATGATTACGACAATTATTAAGTTTGAGTGAATCTTTTTGACTTTTAATTCCTGAGATAAACTACTTAAACCAAAGCAGGGGAAGCAAACAAGTCCTTATAACAATTAGGAAACAATTCACTTAGATTACATAATATGTATGTTGTCTGTACGTACAGACAGACTAGAAATGTGAATTACTTCGTTTCCTTCCATTCTATACAGTACTATACACACGTACAGATAATGGTCCAGGACTGTGTGAGACTGACTTGACTAAACTGACGAAGACAAAGCAGACCAGACCACAGAGATGTTTCAATCTCTCTCGTCTTTATTCTCCTTTCCATAATTTGTCCGACTCTGTAGACTCAAGACGGAACAACATGCTCAAAAAAGTATAGGTATGGGTGAGTGGGCAGATACCTTCTCGGTGATAAGAGGTGGACGTCTATAGGTAAGTATGCCTGTATATCAGTATAGTAGCGACGGAGGCTCTCACGAAGAAAAGCATGGGAGTGTTTTAAAGTGGACATATACACAATAAACCATATAGTTCGATGGAATGGAATTTTTCAAAATGAAAATAGTTCGCTCATTAAAGCTCCGAAGAGAGAGAGAGAGAGCGAGAGAAGATTGTCCCTCGACGTGGAAGTTACATGGAAATATTTTTGTGAACGGGAACGGGAATAGGGAGGGCATCAGAAAAACAGGCTTTTTGAGCCGGTGAGGATTTTAAAGTTGAAAAATTGGAGTCATTACATAACTATTACGGAGGAGACTCACGAAAGTTGAATTTTTCACATACCTTTTTGTGCAGTTCGTGAGGCTGATTTTTGTGGGGAGGATCCTCGAGTCTCGTACTGGTACTCGTACTGTACTGACCCTCACCCCCCTCAATCTCACCATTATAATGCACAGAGAGAGAGTACACAATGCAGTTAAGTTCCAGTTCCAGTCTTAATCTCATCTCTAGATAAAGATAGTTTTAGTATTGTAAAGTATAGTAGACACTATGAAATGATGCACTCACCACTTTTTTTTCCTGCTTCTCCTCTCTTCTATCCTTTTCTATTTTCCTGTTTCGAGTAAGATGCCTTTCAGTTTTTAGCTTTACATGGTTATTTAGTTTACTCTCTCTCTCTCTCCACCGCTATATCTGTGTAGGTAGTGAGTTTCCTCCTAAGTCTGTTATGTGTCTTGATCTCGAGTGTGTGGAGCTTCTGCCTTCAAGTAGTGTACATAATATCTCTCTCCTCATCCACTTCCACTACTCAACTCCTATTCTTCTTCCATAATGTCTCACGTTGTAATCAGCAAGTAGCATATGCGTCAATGCGTGCCTCTTTCCCTATCTCTCTCTCTCCCAAATATTTCAAATGCATATCCTTTGTCTAATGCTCTCCGATCATCCGTAGGTACATCTACTTACATCCTAACATGTATACTTAGTCTCCTCTTATGCTAATGGATACTTGCAAGACATTATTTTCTGTTTCCCTTTACCCGCTACCTACAGCCTACACTTAATTGAAGACTATTAGAGGCTCTTACGCTCATCCAAGTAAACATTTTACTTTTAGATGCAAGTAACCAGAGAGAGAGACAGAGAAAGAGACGGAGAACCGGTACTTCAGCATCATTACTCCGAGACGAGGAGAGACGATGGATATGGAGATATGGATATTTCTATTTCCTATATTATGTACGCACACCCTCCAACTCGTAGTCGTAGTCGTATTCGTAATCGTAATTCGTATTCGTATCACATCACAGTGGGGCTTTATGAAAATTCAAAAATATTTAAGACCACATAATAGGTTACAAGGGAATGGAACAATGCAGTGCAGTGGAGCTAATAAGCATGAGAAAATAGTTTACCATACCATGTCATAATACCTATATATCTATTGTACCTACCATAACTTTGGAACATGTCTTCTGTAGTTAGAAGCTATAGGTTTAGTTTTTAAGGAGTACCTACCTACCTACCTACGTTGAAGAGTTGAGACGCATGACGGTAGTCTATAGGATAGGTAGACAGCTAGGTAGGGACATATATTATGTATGCACCCGCGAATTAAATTTAGAATGACTGGAGAAGCAATCAGAGGAACCGAGTAGAACCAAGAAGGAATTTACAATCTGATATTTATAAACGAACTTCCACTCCTGATCCCGCGACTCCATCCAATATACTATGTACATTATTATTTTCGGCTCAAAACAAAATACTGCATGGGAGCTATAGAGAAGCATGGGATTTAATAATAACTTTTTCATTGAGTCGAAGTTATATTTGTCGGTGATAATTTGCCAAAAATAAACAATAGGACAGATTGTAGAGAATATAATATGGAGCAGCTATCACGGCTTTTTTTGTGTAAACAAAATACTTGATGGGATTTATAATCAGTTGAGATTTCATTTTAAATTCCATAAGTAGCTGTACACTGTACTCACACTAATATGATACTCTACAATAAATGTAGAAACTTTAAACAATATAATGTTGTTTTTTTTATACAAAAGTGATGTTTTGATATCGATATATTACAAAGGAATGGGGGAGCTTTATTTCCACAATTCTAATTTTATTGAAAAATCTCCATTCCATTTTTGTCCCTATCTTATATTATTTGCTTGGATTATAATAGTGTTCAAAGTTATAACATAAAACAAATCATATGGTTTACTAAACTATTTCTGCATGCTGACGATGATGAGTCAGTCAGGTTAAATTTGAAAATTTTGAAGCGTGATCAAAATTAAAATATATAATTATTATTATGACAGGTACAGTGTACACATATTATATGTGTAAACCTGATTATAATAGGCTCTATAGAAATACTGATATGGGAAAAGAGATGCTTCCAAAAAATTCCCAACGGCGTTCGTAACTCAGCATATGTGTACAAAAGTGTGCTGAGATGTTAGGACAGGGTATAATGATAATAATATTAATATTATGGAAGAGATTTACATATACATGGATAATCTCTGCATACCTAAATACCTACACATGCATTCATGGAAGGGGAGAGAAGAAAAAAAGAGCCGGCATTCCTCCGGAGTGAATGAGTGAAGGAGAATGATGCCGGAGTCGAGAGTCTTGGCAGGACTGTTTCGATTTCATAAGAAATCAACAACCGAGAGTTTTGTGACAAATATATGACAAGCTTATGCTCCAATTAGTCAGCCAAAATACTACTGTGCTTTTTTGTGACAGACATTTGAATGTAATGAGTACATATTATGCTGAGCTACCGGTACCGGTGCCGGTACCGGTACCGGTCTCCCGTCCACACATTCACAACGACTCCATCATGTCTGTGATTTCCTTTGAGTTCTGAA
Organism: Dicyrtomina minuta; assembly: GCA_949802685.1. Lineage (NCBI taxonomy): Eukaryota > Metazoa > Arthropoda > Collembola > Symphypleona > Dicyrtomidae > Dicyrtomina > Dicyrtomina minuta. Next base: position 47,244,729 of record OX461812.1, read on the forward strand.
TCCCATTAGCTTGTACCCATCACTTCAATATTCATATTTGTAAAAATATGCGTAGGTACCTTGTACCTAGGACCTATAGGGTGTAAGTAACAACTCATATATAATATCTAAGAATAGGAAATGAAGCCGTCACACAAACACACACAAGTTTGTTGTGCAAATTTCCTATATGTAATTATGATTCTATATTGGAATATCAGTAATTGGACTCTGCATATACTCTCTTACGTCTTACAATAACTGCACCCACACTCACACACAAAATTCCGTCTACCCCCACTCTTATCATTCACAACTTTCTTTCATTTAAAATTGCTAATATATTTCCTATGAGCCAAGCCGCCCCGCGCTACCCCAGATAGCTCCATTGAATAAGAAATAAAAATCATGGAAATTTATGAGCGTTTAACTGTACATACAACTCTCGTCTACATAGATGAGTAAACACTACGGCAGAGTGAGTAGAATTTGATGTCGTATAGCCAACCATAAGGAGTCCCGGGAATCATCTTTCTCGCAATTTAAATACAACGTAGAGGATATATGCATATGCATAGTATGACCAATTCCCGCACACCGCAGAACCTACAATTCATACTTTACTACACAGCTACACATAGAAGAAGAGGGGGAGAAAAACATGGAGATTTTACAATCATCTAATATATATAAAAGCAGTTACTGCCACTGCCTCTATGGTGGTGGTGGTGGTGGTATGACTTCGCGGCACGAGGAATATATAGGTATATGAGTCGATAATATTACACATCATATATATATAGAGAATAAATAAAACATAAATGATTTTTAATTCAAGAATTGGCAAACGTAACTTACCTTGCATAAACAAGTAAAACAAGGGTTCTCAATGGATCCAGGCAAGGGGAAAACTTCTCCTTCGTTATCACACTTTTGAGATGATCCTGAGAGCCCTGTAATAGATACCAAGTGTAACATAAATAGATATGATTCTATTAATGAATGTTTACATTTTCCAAACATTACCGCGTCCAACCTTTGTCGGCTTCCTTACAAGTAGCGAGTTGTCTAAATCACATAGTGCAGCAGTACCTCTCTCTCTCTCCCACTGCACTGTCCTCAGATAAAAATTTAAACACATTTCAAAAGTTCCATATATACTTCAGTCCCATCGCGTCAACTATCAACTCTGTACACTGTCAGTAGTAGTATTAATTTCTAAAATATGTATTAAAGTATTACAGAGACAAGTCAAGAGTTCTCAGTGATATAGTATATACATCATACATAATTACTCTAGATTCGTGACACTTTGTGAATTTTTTACATGATTCATATTTTACACGCTGGAATTTGACTAACCAGAAAATGAGGGGAATTAAATAGGAATCGAATTAATTTAAAAAGCAGATTACGTAAAGACCAGAATCACAAATCATAAATATGATATTCGTATATAGTAGAGATTTAAGTATGCCATGTCACTGTCTTCCAAACATCATTATTTACAATATTACATTACAACATCGCATTGAAAATATTGCAATCATAAGCCACAACAGTCTACACTCTATCTTCGCACCATATAGGTACTATAGTTATAGCCACTTTTTTTAAATTACAAAGCATTGTACCTACACATACCATGAAAAATAGTTTTGAAAAACAAAGGATTTTTTTAAAAGAAAACTAAATAGATTTTAATAATAACTGTGTGGTCTACAGCGCCCTGTATCTCTCGTGACAAATGTGACAGTAGTATACGACTGAAAATAAATTCCTTTATAATGTCGTGCTATGTAGTTATTCGAATTTGCACATGTTAAAAATATCGTATGCATGGCTGGTATTAGCATTTGGTATTACACCTGGAATGACGCCCTGTACTTTGCATTCCACTAAAAATTTTGAATGTACCTATGATGATGACCCTATTGTCCAAGAGAATAAAATCATATGAATGCAGTGTAGCTGTCATTGTTTAAACTTATCAGACTTGATATCTACAAATATCTGACAAACACAACATGTGTAACAACATAGAATTCATTATCTTACCTCACTGAGGTAATGTACACACAAAACATCCAATCATCCTCGTATGAAAAAAGATACGTCTGCATACAAACAATCCAATCCTACAACATACGAACATACCCATCCCCCCATACAGAAAATGAAAATGAAAATGAACTTTTACAGCTTCTCAGCTTGGAGTTGGGCTACGACTTCCATGTCCATGTCCATGTAGCTTTAACAAAAGTACAGGGACAACAAACACTCCAGGACTGTACATACATACAAATATAACATACATATACACTACAGCCACACAATAAACTATTAACTATGATATTCCATGATGATGAGAGTCGCGTTTGCTTTTAGTGTCAAGTCTGTATTAGGGAAACCCATAATATGAGATTGAGTGTGTGAGTGTGAGAGGACAAGCCTGGATTGGGGATTGGGATAATAAGAGTAATAAAACTAAAAGTAAGCAAAGGAATTACATGTGAACAAGAACGTTGGGCTCCCCTCTCCAACACACTACATGAGCCTGACGGGACTGGACTTGAAACGTTTACCTGACGTGGCTCGGCTAATCACTATTGTTTCAACGGAGCTTTGAGATAAACCACGAGGACAGGAAATGACTACTTACGCAGTAACCAACAAAATTACATACACACAATTTAAAGATTCAGGACAGGAACGAGAGAACTTAAACGAAAAGAACGAAGCACTTAAGGTATGTACAGGTGTGTTCTAAGCACATTTTTATGTTTAGAAAAATATCCTTCTACCACACACTCTATAACATACACCCATAGCCCCGTATAGTATTTTGGTGGGACCTAACCAATTCACTTAAGTCCTCTCTATACTAATATCTCCACTTTTGAAAGACAAGCAACTCTAAAAGAAGCAAACCAAAATCCAAACAGAGATTTATTTTGTATCAACAATCTCTCCTCACTCTCTCATCCATTCTCATTTCCCCTCATTTTTATAGTATCAAATTATGTGAGGGTAGGAGAAGGATTTACATAGAGCCTTCCAGAATGTGTATAGTTACACATCATCATTTTTGCAGGGGGCTCAGAAAATATATTCGTTGGCTACTTGGCTCACTAGTCAGTCAGAAGCTCATTCAACAGGAAGAAAATGCATGCTTGAATAAAAAATAAAATAAATATAAGCGCATAAGTACAAGTACAAATACAAACACAAACATTGACACTGAACTTAGTATAATAATTCAAAATTCAAAGAGTTGTTGTAATTTTTTTTATGTGACCCGTTAAGCTCTCTTAATGGAAATCACGTTGCTTCGCATAGCTTTTTGTTTTCAAAATTTTTTGAAGACATGCTCTTGAGTCAGTAATGCATTTTTGAGAAATTTAAAAAAGCTGATAAAAACGATGATTCTAATTAGTAAGTCAAGGGAGTAGATAGCAGTAGATATCCTCATCCACGTAGCCCCACGATCCACCTGTGCCTCTCTGTCTTTCCTCCATAGTGTTGTCTCATATTAATGCACAGTGAAGACAAAGTAGGCTTTTGAGGAGTATATACTTACATACCTACACACACATTTTCCCTTCACATTTGCCATCATCCCTTGTTTTCATGGAAGAGTCAAGCACTGTCATATAAATCAGATAAGTTATGATATAGGGTATAAACAAGGGATTCTTGCAAATTACTTTGCCGTAGCTGGTACGAGAAAATGCATGGATTCACTCAGTTGGAGATTTTTTCTCAACTTGTTCGACTGGAAAGTTTTTCTACGATATTTTCCAGGACAACATCATCTTCAGCGAGCGAGCGAGTGAGTAAGTGAGAGAGGGAGATGAGAGAGAGAGATGAGATCAGAGAACGGGTGAAGCCACTTTGTCAGTGTATATGTACAGAAGTACAGGGACCAAGAGCAACACCAATACTAACACAAAGTTACCCATACGCTAAACAGCTTGAAAGTAAAGTGGCATATACAAGACAGTGAGTGAGAGAGAGAGAGAGAGAGAGAGAGAGAGAGACTGAGAGAGAAGATACGAATTGGCTCTGAACAATTAACCTGATATGAATACGAATTGAGAACCAGTATCTTTACATATCTTTACAATGCAGTGGTTTGGTAGAACGTCACGGGACGAGAAAAATCCCTACGTGTTTGTCATTTTCTCATTTTCAGAGTTCATTCCTGTATTATCTCTACACTCTACAGTTCAGTAGCAGGAGCCGAAGCCATTGCCAGTGCCAGTGCCATAGCAATAGAAGCGAGAGAGATGCTGGACTGGACATTGGAAATTTACTGATTACTGCTACACCGTGGCTCTAGTACAGCTGTAGTGTAGCTCCCTACATAGATAGACTATACATGCTTCATCTTCATCGTCTCATTATTTAGGATTCAAATTTTATATATGAATTTATTATTTAATTTGAGGTTTTGTAATCTGAGATCTTGGTTGACACGATATTATAATCAGGAGCAAGAGATTGTTTTCAGTCACTTACATGCCAGTTTAATTCACAGTCCAACCATTCCATGAAGTTAGAAAAACTACAACAGACCTACAACTACAACTACTGCACAGTACAAAATACTATCATCTAATACAGATATCTGTTACGTCATCCCGTCTCACATCATCATGTACCTACCTACCTACGCCGACCGCTGAACGTGTAGTAGTAGGTACGTACGGACGGCTTATTCTGGTTGTTGTCTGTATGTAATTGCAGAATAAAAATGTAAATTTACAGAAAGTGGTTGTAGATGTGTCGTACTCGGTCTGTGTGTGCAGAGTCTCCACACATTTCGATAGTAGTGAACTTGTCTATGAAGTCGGTCAATGTCACATTATATTTTGAGTCACATTCCTAAATATTTTATACAATATCGGCGTCAACGTCTTCACTTTTCAATTACAACTCTACAACTAACTTATACAGACACACCACTCACTACTAGTCAGCTAGTCAGCTCTACATTCGACACACACACACACAACGTATCTTTATTATTATCCTGAATGATGAGTACTGAATCTATCTAGAAATTTCTTTTCTTTTTCCCCCTTCGCCTTCTTCTCCTCCCGTTCATCTCTATCACCATTAGTAGTGTTAGTATTAGTACTAGCTTCCTTTAAAGTTGTGTACAAAGTAAAATATCAGTCTATCAAGATCATCATAAATCTCTTGCACTAACAATCCTTTACGGAGTGCAAAAAAAAATCCTTCTAGTAAAAATGATGGAACAATATACTACTAAGAGCTTGAAGAAAAAAAATTGAAAAGAGAACGAGAGCCATTTCCTCACAAAATGTAGATATATAACTGTGCGCTCATATGTACACGTAATACATACGACTATATACACAGTGTATATGTATATACTATCTGTATAATATAATGCAAGTTGAGATGATGCTCAGCCTTTAAAGATTAAACGGAACTATGTACTGCCGTTCTCGTTAACGTGTACGTAACGTACATAGGCGAGGTCGAAATCTTGCATTATTGAGATAGACAGACAGACAGACAGAGAGAGAGAGAGAGGAATCGGTAACCAATTTCTCCGATTGCTTTTTACCATTCACCCCATTTCTTCGGTTTTTGTGAAAAATTGTAAAAAGAGTGATTATGTGAGAGAGAGTAATACTCTCATCCTTCTTTTAACATCCTACTACACTACTGGTGATCATTCATCTTTTTCACCATTGAACCAAACAAACGAAGCGAAAAATTCCTATGATTCTTTATACAACAGATTTTGAGCTAAAAGAATTTTATTTTATGAAACTAAAATTAAAAAAATCTACTAAAACCTACCTAAGTAGCCCTCTTTATTTTCGTTATAATATACTGTACAGATTGTATAGGTTACTAATAATGTAAAACCTTGTAATAAAATTGTTTACTTGATTACAGTTACAGTCGATTAGAACGAAACTTCAACTTGTACATAATAATATAATGTAAGATTGACACTTAGTTTGTACGTCTATCTGCTCAAAGGTTTTAAAGGTGGACGGGTCAGACGGCGACATGCATATAGGATAGTATTGTATATGAGAAAGAATGTCTAATAATTTCTTTACCAACAAGCATTCCAGAGGAGGAACCTGCGGACTCGGTGAATCTTAGCGGGAGACAGAAGAAGAAAACGAAGACTAGTTGCCACCTCAGTGAGATAAGCATGAAAAACTTGGGTAATCGGCTAGCTCCTGTGTTACTTGTGAAAATCGCCATCGAATTGAAAGTCCTTGTCCTTGTGAGCTTTTTTGATCTGTCAATCACGTGAAGATAGAAATGAGAAAAATTCTGCACTCAGGTTTATACTCGATGAATTGTATCGCATTGTTATTGTATTTTTACACTTTTCCACTTCCACTCAGAGACTAATGTAAAGGGTTTTTTAAATATAAATTACACAATACAAAAACAACACATTATTATTATTAGTAATAGGGTTTATTAAAGTGTGGTCCGTCTCTCATTAGAATTATTGCACAATAAATTGATATTGATAACAAATTGTTCAAAGACACAATTTTATAGTTAAACCTTTTCTTCTCGTTTAGATTAATTCAAAATTAATTTAATTTTAGGATAAAAGATATTTTGCTGAGAGTCGAGAGTAAGTTGTTGAAAACTGACGTATTGAATTTGAGTTTTAAATTATTTGAAAAAGTTGTTTCAAAATTTAAATTTAAATTTTGTACGTCCATCTGTGTATGTGTGTAGGTTTTTAAAATGTAAATTTTAATTTTTTGACACTCTGTCACCACTCACTGAACCAAACCATGACACCGGAATAAATGGTAAACGTATAAACGTATTTCACTCGAGAAACACATTATTTTGGTGATGGCATAAAAATTCCTGATTACGTATAAAAATGTTTTAGCTTGGAGGAATTGTGAATGAAAAAAATAGAGCACAACACGTTTAGCTATAATGTACATTTCAGTTCAGGAAGTAAACGGAGGTGTGTCCGGGGTTATTGCACACAAGCGTCCTTAGCACACGAGAAGCAGAAAAGAACTAAAACCTTTGGTCCGTCTGTACGACCTTCTCTTTCTCTGTACTGCCGTATCTCACTCATCCAAAGATCGCAGCTTTTCCATCCATCCCACCCATCCACATCCACATCCACACACAGTCACCACTCTCCACACACTCTTCACTTCACTATTGGGTATATATTTAGCCCTCATAACTCCATTCAAGCCCCAGACGAGACTGACTGACTGAGGTGCGGTGGATTCTAAAGGAAAAAGGAACAGACAGGTTTGTTTTATATGCCCAAGGGTAGGTAAGACGACAGACGGTAAAAGATTCGCTATTTACACTCGAACCATCCGATTATATGGATTAGGCTCTCGTAGACACACTATAACTTCATAATCCTTTATTTAAGTATTTTGTATTTATTTACCTAAACTCTCCACACAATACAATAATACAATCCAGCACAATATGTCTCTCTCTTAATTTTTCAGTTTTCCAGCTCCAGTGATGAATTCCACGACTACCCATATTTCAACTCTAGTATATGGTCCAAAAGTCCAAAATTAATTATAACAAAAACCGACTTGCAGGTATTTTCTCCAGTCTAAAATCCCTGTTCAATTACAATGTACAGGCACAGCCCCATTACATTTCACATACAACATAGGGCATAGAGAGACTCATTTATTTGTCGATCTCTGCGCGCTTTCGTCTGTTGGTCAACTAAATGGTACATAGGTACTACATTGCTTTGACTGGGGTGACGTGATTTCAATTCTAGCTTGCTTTTGCGTACTTAAAGATATCAAACATGTTTTGTATGAGACTAATGAGGAATGCGATATGACTTTTTGTAATTACTCCAACTCTACCACACCATAGAAAAGTACAGACTACACACTAACATACAGCTTTTAAAAGTTTTAAATACACAAACCTTCTCAATGCATAGGCCGTCAATGTAATTCTCTTTGGAGCGGAATATCCACCAGAGGCCTCAACGCTCAACGTCGATTATCTATTTAAACATAATATAACATAATATTATTATCATCAGGTTAAATATATTATATTATCTAAAGCCTAAATCATTTCATCTCTAAAATTACACTATTTTATTTAGTCATTCATTCATTGTTTCGGATGAGTCCCAATTGCCCAGCGTAGATTTTAAAGGTGTATACAGATATACTGGATGTTTTTCTGTCCCCATTCTTTGTTCAATTTAAACTGTGTATAGGATTAATAATTAAAATTAAAAATCAAAATAATCAATTAATAAATCCAACAATATGGATAGCAATATGGAAAGAGTGTTGAATACATGTAACCAATTTGAAAGGGGGAAATCCAGTGAGTGTTTAAAAGTCGTAAAACATCTTTGTGGAAACAAACGCTGGCTGGCACATTACCACAGCGGCTTTTATTATTTTAAGGTTCTGTGATCCTATACTCCTACTCCAGAAACCAGGACCAGAAACTACCACTACCACTACCACTCCGACTCCGACTCATCGGATTTACCGCTACTGTAATTTAAAACTAAGTTTCATACTAATAACACATATGTAAATAATTGTTTTTCGGTTTCGTGTGACATCAGAAAATTGAAGCGTCAAATAGATCGTAATCTCGACTCTATTTGAGTACTTCTTCTTAAACTAGAGTTGCAGGAGAGAAGTGGGGAAATAAACACTACGGATATTGTGGGTTTCACGTAAAGCCCATCGATTCCTTTCACTAACTGTACTATTTCCATCATTACCGGCTAAAAGTGTCAAACATGTGCAATAAAAAAAAACCTCATCCACATGAAACTTTCAATTTTGTTTAGTGTCCTTACCTAACATTAAATTGAAACTCAAAGTTATGTAAAGAAAAAGCTCATTAATGTAAAGGGTGTCATTATATGGATTTCCTGACATTATCTACTAGCTACTATCTGTATCTAATGAGATCACATGTCAGGTTAATATTAATCGTCATGAAGCAAGTACCGATGGATTCATTGTTTTTACAATTACTACATAACGTAATAATTGTAACTTTAATCAAATACTGAACAGTTTGAACACTGTTGTAAGGGTAAGTTAAATTCTGAATTTTATGGAATTTTGCGCGCTACCAAACTACCAAGCGAATGAAATAATAATGCATAATATGTACTGTAAGGGCAACCGAGACTGATATCTGGCAAGGATAAATTTTGCATGCAAACAAACGGCAGCTTTATCCTTGCCAGATATCAGTCTCGGTTGCCCCAACTATAGCTACGTAGAGACTGACGTGGGTATAGAAAACCACATATGTTTTTCCTCCATTTACTGACAGCGATCATCCAGTACACAGACTAGCAGTTGAAGTTGAGCAGTAATTGAATACAGCAGTAGTGTACAGCATTATGTAGGTAGGTAGGTAGTTTATCTTTATACATACAACATACACGGTAATATAATCATGCTACTTGACCATTCTATGGGGCTTCACAGGACACTACCGACGCCGACACCAACTGTCACTCTCACTATCCACTATAAATACATAATATAGTTTAATGCTCAGATTTCCATGCTCCTGCGAAGGCCCTTGGCTCGCTGGCGCGACAACACTTGTCGCTCAGTAAAGATGAGCATATACATGTCAAACTGTAATTAACTTACATTGCGTAAATCTCTGCGCATTACTTGTAAACAAACTATAAGTAGGGAATAACTGTGATAACAAAAACGGAAAATAAGAATTCAGCATTGATTTGCTTGTAAATATAAGAAGCTCGTCCGGTCATTTTTATGAACATAGTGAAGGGGGAGGGAGGGCAAGGGTGACAGGCTGAAGCAATATTTATATAAAACGCATCATAATCAATCAAATAACCAAATTGTAAATTACTATTTTTGTTTTGGATGACGTCTACAATAATGCTATGGTGATGTCAACAAACTGGTTGTAGGACACTTGCTACTCGGACAATTAGTACCTGGACATTTACTATGCACTCCTGTTCCTGGGATATTTGCTACCCATGGCCAAAGCAATGTATGGAAGTTAGGTACAAATGATTCTAAGAAGTAATATTACTGCGCTCCGGATACTTAAGTATATACAGCTAACAAGGGAATGGTTTTACATGTTACTCGCCAATTTCAATAACTTCGAATTCAATGCAAATGTTCAATTCACAAAAATCAGGCTAGTTTTAAATATCACAGATCCAAAGTAATTCGACCACATTTAGCGTTTTTTGGTCCCAGTGGCCCGCCAAAGCTTAAACAACAGAAAAAGGTTGGTCCTTTGCCAACCTGTAGCTTCCACAATTCTCATCAGAATTTGACGAAATTTGATTTTTTCTCATCCGAAGACAGTTTTCTAATAAGTTTTCAGGATTTTCCAAAATTCGAAAATTTTGGTTTTTTTTTTAATTAAAAACAAATAATTCTTTTGAATCCCACTTTTTAAAATCGGGTTTTTCAAAAAATGAAAATGTTCGAATTTTGGAAAGTCGAATTTTTTAAACTTTGGCGGGCCACTGTGACCGAAAAAAGCAAAAGACGGTCGAGTATCTTTGGACCTGTGTTATTTAAAACTAGCCTGATTTTTGTGAATGGTAGTTTTTGAAATTGACGGGTAAAATGTGAAACTATGCTCTTGTAAGTAGCAAAAAATGAAACCCCAGATTTGCATTCTTTTGCATTACCAGTATTATCAGCAACTGCAACCTTTTTTGTAGAGTAATCAATTAATTCATTAATTTTTAACTTATTCCATATCTTCCATAAGTAAAACCAGATCCTCCTTGTCAATTCTAACACTTTAAAATTGAAATCAGCTTTTTAAAAGGAAATGTAACCTAAATCTAATTGCGCAATGGGCTAGGATTGGTATAATTATATTACCTTGGTAATAATTGAAAAAAACTGCAATTTTTTGTTTTGGGCAAAAAAGCCTAAATATCTACGTTCTCTGAAATGGTGTATTATCATATCTATCAGTATTATATAAACATTAAATGAAGTCAACTTGGATGTAATTCTAATAAGGTATTAAATTCCGTCCGCAGGACGGGCCGCTTTACTTGTTTATTATTTTGTTCATATGGGTATAAAATAACCTAGGTTTGGGATTAGGTAGCAAATGTCCGGGTAGTAATTATCCAGGAATCAAATGTACCCTTCAATCTTCAAACTTGCAATGTATTGTACCCAAATTAGATAATCATAACAAACTTGAAGCCAATGTACCGGCAATGTTCAATACATTAGACCAAATCGGTGCTTTCAGCTATACGAGATGGAGAGACACTCACTCATGATAGGAAGGGACAAGGGCCCTAAAACAAAACAACTTTATATTTTTATTTCGACGATTGAAATCGAACAAACGTAGAAAAAAATACCTCAATCATGCTTTCATAAGTAATTAATAACTATGTCTACGTACTGTAATTAGAATGACGCCTCGACTTCCACACACACTGTCGTAGGTAGCTTAGGCAAGTCCTCACACGAAAGTCTGATAGCTCACGCTCACATAGATCTCTGATTGATAGTTTCATTGTACTATTCTAGAACCAGTACTGACGATGAATCCTGCTGTCACGGAAACCAATGAAGTGCATAAGCAATTTCTAATCAATTTTTAAAACAGCTCTGGAAGTAGAAGTTGGGCGGGAAATAGGCGCTTCTTGACTCTACTGAACATTTCATCGGTGCGTGTGGGAAGCAACTTTTACAAATTGTCGAATTCAAATGATTGTGTGGAGCCTTCACTAAAAAAATTGAAAAAACTATAAAAGTTACATGAGCAATTAAAGATTTTCAGATATATTCATAAAATTTGAGTGCTGGCCATCTATGAATTTTAATAATTATAATGGAAATTGGAATGGAATGTACCTGGAGCCTGGAAGATTGTTTAATTTTTAAGAGGAATAATATCTGTTCGTACTCATAGGATACGGATGCACTCCTTGTGTTCCAAGTCGAATGTGAAAGTTTTTTTATCATTGACTTCTTGAACGTACTAGACGGATATTATTCTGTATATAATTCTGTACAATGTCTGACATTCTGGGTGTGAAGACAGGAATAGACTACATTATTCCGTCGAGTACGAAAACAAAGTACGACACGATTTTTTATAAACTTAAATATAATATCTTAGGAAGATAATGTTAAAGGAAAAGGACATAATGTGAGTTCTGTGTATCTAATGATAATGATAGAAATACACTATACGTACTACTTACTAAATATATGTCCGTTCCATATTTTGTGTCCGTATGTCTCAATCAAAACTTTGTGTCAAGAAGATATTCTTACAACTTTTACAACGAAGCCGTATATATATATATATATAGGTAATCTGTATCTGTAGTAGAAGTCGTGGCCGTCGTCATAGTAGTAAAATATCATCATACTTTTTACAGAGGCAGGACGTGGATAAAAATCAAATAGTCTTATGTCTTCAATAAACATATGACATGTAGGTACTTATATAATGTAGTGCAGTTAGTAGTTACTACTCGCACTTATCATTTTGTTGACTATTTCTCTATACTTGACTACACTTGCGATTAAACTAACTTAATGAATAAATAATGCACAAGAAAAATATTTAAATATTTTTGCTTCAATCCTCCTATAACACTTATACACACACACACACACACATGATATGATAATACAGAGTCAGATAATGGAAATTATGTAAAGAGCATTTGGATTTGGCATTTGGCATAGTTATGAGGTTATGCCTAACTAAACGAGAATGTTGACTATCATGTAGTAATCCATAGTCCATAGATATAGGTATAATTATGTGAAGTCCAAACTACAATTTTATTATATATATGCACTGATAAATATTTGCATGTGTACACTATATACATAATAGTACGAGGGATAGACATAGTCGACTATGCAGTACAGAGAGCATAATCTATCGTACACTCGAAAATGTATGCACGTAACTTGTAAATTGCTCAGGGCTAGCTTACGCCATTTATATCGAGCTACGTATTATTTAGATTTAGTAATTAGACTTAGGCGCCGTACCCATCTATGTGAATGCAATTGAATGAGCCTTAATAAATTTCTCGAGGTCTGGAACAAGTTGCTTTTGCACTTACTTACTCATAATCATAATCATTGTCATGGCAACTTTTTTTTTTCAAATTCGTATCTCTCACTCTATCTAACGGAAGGTATGTCCTCATTACGTACCATAGTCACTATGTATACATTTTTTTAATTTAATTTTTAAAATGTATTCCGGAGGTACAATGTCATTCACGTAGGGTATTTTGTAGGTATTAGTTCTTTTTGTTCGCACTATTATGAGTGAGACTTAAAGACTCACGAGAATAGTATAAAACGTAGTATGAATAGTCATACAGTTTCGAGTGGATTTTAATTTAAACTCTTAATTTTTTGCATTTTCCTCCGGCTCGAATTATCCAATCCTCGCACAGATCACCTCTACATCCTGTAATGGCGACAGCGCGGCTATACAATCAATTCTTGAATTTAGAAATGAAAGGTAAATACAGGTGCATAATATATAATAGCAACAGTATGAATATGAACTATTTAGCCTGACGTTAATGTTAATTTTCTAATTCACGTGCCAAGTTAAATTCGAAGAAGTAAAAAAAATAACAAGATAAAATCAGCAACTATAAAATATTCCTTTTTTTTTACTACTACGATTCTGTTAATCGAATAACAAATAAATTGGAGTAGAGAATATTTAAATTTGAATTTGTTTTGATAATTTGCTAAAGTAATTTAATGAAACGAAAACAAAAAGGCTCATCCCTAGTGAAAAAAAATTTTTTACTGTAACTATTTTTTGGAGTAGTACAGATTTGAAGTGTAAATTACTATAATTGAGAGTATAGTGGCTGGGATTCCATATCTCGGCACGGTACTCCCCAGTGTATTTCTGAAGATGAGTTAATTTATTTCCAAGGCACAGTGTTTTTTACGTTAAATCCTCTTGAAATATGATTTCCATATTTATAATATGCGTAAATAAATATGAATAAATTATTTCATTACTTACAGTCTACATCATATGATAATTTGAAGCTCCAAGCGTATGTACATCTCCTCATATAAACATTGTTTATTTTAGTCATATACTAAGGGAGATGCATATGTATAGTAAGTACATGCATTGGTATGTTTTATGCATTCTCTGATATGTAAACTACCTACATAATATGCATAGGGAGGGATCATCTGTGTTCGTATTTTGTAGTCCTGATCCTGATCCTGCTCAAGTTGAAGTTTTGATTTTGAAGTTTTGTATGTTTCTCATAATATTAAAAAAAAACTAATCTTACACAAATTTGTATTTAAATGTAAATTTTCAATTTACTTCCTATTAAATATTTTACTCCAACTGGATGGAATTGATTAGAAAAATTCTACTATTTAATAACTTTTTTTGCAATTTCTATATCTGTGAGGAATCCAATTATACGTGTGTGTAGAGCATGCATATTTGCATTTGAATTTTTTCATTACTGCAAAGGGATAAAGAACCTTCAATTTTTTGAGCGATTCTATTCGAAATTTTCCTTGACGCTGTATTTTTGTTGCAGTTTTATGACCCACCACGAAATGTAAGTCTCTAAAATGATGTCTCACTCTCCATTTGACATTTCAATGTTGGATTTGGGAGTGAGTTTGATGTGAAAGCAATATTACTGCCACTGCTATACTACTGCTACTGCCACTGTATGCAAACAGATCAACTCCATGTCTTCAAAGCTGTCATCTGTCTTTACAGCAGTATTTAGTTAGACTTAAAAGGTAAAGGTTTGGGAAATGCAGTAAACATGTTCAAGTCAAAAGTTGAGGGTAAAATTTTTTTTCATAATTCGTTTGAAGCTCGTTTAAGTTGTAGTTTTTAGATATCTGTACTGACTGACTGTCTTCTGACTGAGTCTGAGGTGAGGAGCTGCATTTCCTGAGTGAGTAGGTACGTATGTAAAAATAACAAATTCAAAAAGCTCTCACAAAATTTACAAGGGCCTTTGAAAAACATGAGCTAGCGCGGCAGTGGCATGGTAGAGGGTTACATAAAATGAGGTAACTTATACACACATGGATACATAATTGAATACTTTATCTTTTTGGGAGTTTTTTGAAACCATGGCCATATTATGTACCTACGTACTTATTTTTAATTACAAAATATATTTAATATTTATTTTCCACGAATTCAGATTCAGGTTCCGCTATATTTCTGTTGACATTCAAGGCGTTTTAAAATATTTTCCACAATCAAAACAAAAGAAAAAAGAAATTAGTGAGAGCTATGCTCGATCTCAATGTGGAAAGTTGAGAGTAATGGGGAAGCGGAACGGGAATTGCAAAAATTCTAACATGGATGCAGTTGGCCTCCTTTGGAACGGCAGTTCCGCTAAAGAGATCTTTGACAGTTTGTTCAATCAAGACTAAATCACTACAACTCCTTAACAATTAATTTATTAAGTATTTTGTACAGACTTTTCCAGTTCATCTACATAACGATAACGAATAACTAGCTTTTATTTTTGAACTATGTAAAATTTATGATTAATTTCTAAACTATTATTGTAGCAGAGGTATAGAAAAAGATTGAGAGGAATTTATTATTGAACAACGAAAAAAAAATTAATTTACACATATTAGAGAGCTAGTGGCTAGGAGCTGATAGATGTGGAAGCTAAAGGGAATTCCTAATCAGTACACCATACAATTACTAGTGTTACTCCATGCATTACGTAATATGTACATACATCAAAGTTGTTGTTGCTTCTTAGTCGGGGTCGGGATTAGATCAATGAGACAGCTACAACAGTGCGCGGAGCGTACAAAAAAAAACACTGACCTTTGATTGCATTTGCGGTTAATAATCTCATTCATACAAATCATAGAATTTGAAAATGTATTAATCAGTTAATATTGGATATTAGTTTGGTGAGGCTGTCAAAGAAAAATGTTGTGCACGCATTAAGAAAATTAGTAAAAAGTTGATCCTGGTGAGAATACGCAGACACTCGGAGAATGTATCAGTACACTTCACATTAACTATTAACATTGTATTGTACTCTGTATTCCGTGTATAGCAACTCACAGTCCCCTATATAAATGTCTAACTTATAGTAAAAGTGTTTATCTGTGTGTGTGTGTGTGTGTGTGTGTGTGTGTGTTCTGTACTATAGTGTGGGTATGCATGAAAAGGAAGACAGAAAAAATTACAAGTATAAAAATGCATACCAAACCAATCGTAAATATATTGTCCTGCTTGCCATAATCTTTACCTGGAATTACTTCTCTTGTGACTTGTTACTCCAACCGAACCAAGTCCAACCAATACCAAGAGCAAGAGCACGAAGACTGAGAGTGAAACAGCCACGTACGTACACCATGCTACATTACTACATAGTGTGCCAGCGCCAGCTGTGGTTAAATGGTCCTGGTCTGTGTAGTGTAGCTTCCCTTATATATATACTTCGACTCATAATAACATATATATATACGGACTACGGACATTTGTCTATCGAACTACTACTAGCGATTCTACTAGATGCGCCTTGAGTTGTGCTGATGTTGATGTTGATTCTGAATTGCTTGTGAGTTAGAGACTGAGTGCATATATAGGTATATACAGACACTGCGTATAGTTGCTCTTCAATTAAAGGTATGGAGAGAGAACGTCCTTCAAAGGCATTTATTTGTTCTTTTTTTGCCACATAAAATGTGCAACCTGGCAGGTAGTTTCTCCCCCTATATATCTCTTATATACTCCTCTCATACAAACCACAAACTGGGAGATCATCATTGAATTATCAAATTAGTCGTTGGTTGGATGTTGGATGGTGGACGAATGTTGGAGTTGGAAGTTTGGAGCCAACTCACGGCCGGCTTGAATAGATTGCAGGCGAGAATGGAATGTTATCAAACATTTCAAATGCCCATTATCACCTGGCTTAATGAGTCTCACTGTGTCAAATGAATCAAAGCATTAAACCTTCTAAATTAGTATTCTTGCGGTGAAGATACTTATACAAATACAAATAACAGTCGTCTCTTTTCTTTTTAGAAAAAAAAAGCAAAAAGGGTAAAATGCTCAAGAAAGAAGAAACTGACTACAGAAAACAGACAAAGATAAAGACAAGAGATACACTTGTGATAGTACTCCTTCAGATTTTATATATTTTACTATTGTTTTTTATTCACTTGATCCTTATGATTTTTTTTTATTACAACAGGATATTTTGTATTTTAATTAAATGCTTTATAGTCAGTTGCTACTGGTCGCCCTGGTTTTTCCGCACCATGAAGAACTGTATGACTAAATGCTAACATGCATTAGCTATCATTATCATTATTTTCTGGTCAAAGTTGGCTTTGGCTTTGGCTTCGGCTTTGGTGCTGTGTGTTAGAGATCCTCACGGAGCACAATCTCTATAGCGGAGTGTGTGTGTGTGAGTGGATCATCATTAAAGTAACTGGCTAACATGCAATGTCATGAGTACATTACATCTAGACTTCGACGTCGACTTCGTGTTCGACTTGGACTCTTATTACTATTTCTCTCTCTCTCTCTCTCTTGTTTTTGCTGGTTGAGATAAATGAAAACCAGTGATGTGGCTTTCAGACTCAATAAATAACACATTGATTCCTCGCCAGAAAATAAATCTCTGTGTTCTTAATTTCCTCCACCTGAAACCCAATAGACAAATGGTGAGACAGTCGAATTTGAAAATGTAATTTATGGAGACAAAAATGTTTGCTTACAAAAATTTAATGAATTATCGTTTCTATTTGTACAGGGACGACGTCGAGATTTTCATTGACTGAATGCACTGTGTATAACGTGTACAAGATATGTATGGAAGAAGAAGAAGAAGACGAAAAAAAAGTTGTCAATTGCCATTTTATACTGTTGACGTGGACAACAGTGGGTTCGTGTTTCTCTTCTCTTTCTCATGGAGCAGTTTCTCTCTTCGCTTCTCTCCAACCATAAATTTGTATTCCAGCCGAACTGTCAAAATAGTTGATGCACATGAAAACACATTTTGCAAAAAATAAAAAAAAATTATATTTTACCAGGTTTTGTGAGCTGTGGAAAATTGTAGTGTAACAATGAAGTCGTTTTTATTATTGACCTTTCCTATCAACTCCCAATCAGAGTTAGAAAACCTCATGTCAACCGATTAAGAACTATCTATACGTTACTCTCATAAAACATAAATACAAATATTAATATTAATACCTTTGCCTATATACTGACTGCAGTACACACTATATCTCCCCGTGATAATGCATGATGCTATTTTCTTTGTAATTAGCTGTAGTAGCTTGGCAAGAGAAACCTGAGGAAAGAGAGTGAGGTAAATATTTAGAGGAGGAATTAATAAGAGACCATCCAAAGGACATATGAGAGACACGGCAGATTTTGTAAATTGATGATGATTTATGGGCTTTATCTGCTCACTCTCAGCCAGCGTACCTGCCTACTACTCCCTACCTTCCTTCCTCACCGTGTATAGTCCTATATAGTCGAGTTGTGTCTTGTCTCGTGTATAACCAGGTCCGTGTGTGTAGCGTGGCAGTTGTAAAACACAGAGCTTCTAAAACTCAAACTTTAAACTCCCAGTCAGGCCTTGCTATGCCATGTCATGGGAGTATTAAGTAGGTCTCACTGAAGTGTTAAAAAGGATTTTATCCAATTTAATTTTCTATCCCCTGTGCCAGTGCCAGTGCCAGCCTAGCAAATTTCGTCCCACGCTGCCCGCAGTCTCTGTATACTTACTCCCTTGTTGACATTGACACTTCGTCCTCACCAGGACGAAGACGAACACAGCTCCCGACGACATCTCAAAATCATAATCAGAGTCAGACCCCAGACTTAAGATTAGATAGGCGGGCTATGGATAGGATGGAGATGAGTCTCTGAGAGCTGCACATGGGTAATGGGTAGTACACCGTAAGTTAGTAAGTACATGGCTACGGAAGCTGTAGCTCTTGCTGAGGGAGTAGGAGAAGATGAACACACACAGACCTCCGTGCCCATTCTCCATTCCCCATGCATGCAATATGTGATGTGCTATTTTATGATAGTGTGAGAAATATTATTTGTTTTGAGAGATCAATCGTCTTGTTGAGATAAAATAATGACTTTTACGTCAAGATTTTAGTTTTTAAGTTAGTAAATTGATTTCCTCATTCTTAGCTCGTTAAATAAATATCTGTGTGATGTAGTGAGGCGGTTCAGGAGCGATATGTACTTGTCTCTAGTTGTTTCTCCCTTCGCTGTACAACAACAGTCTCTCATGTGCATTCATCCCTCACACAAACACACAAACATTGCTCCATGCATACTACAATAATATTCTCTGTCTTTGAGTGCCTTCCATCCAAGATCTTGCGCCAGTTGTTGGGTTGTTCTTCGTAAGTCGTAGTCGTACTCTCGTACTTGGTGTGGTTGTTGTTGGGCAGCTGGTGTTGGCTATAGTGTGCCTCTCTTCTTCCTCTGTCTCCGTCTACCTCTCTCTCTCTCTCTCTGATCTCTTGTACTCTGCACACTAATATCGAATCGTATCGTATGTATGGATTAATGTTTATGCATGCATCGTCACTATTATTATGATTGATACACGTTCACGCACTCCACAAGCTTACACAGAATAAATCGAGTTAACTAGGCTTACCAACAATGATGATGAGTGACTGTGGTGTGTGTGTGGAGATTGTAGAGTATCAGTTAACTACGAAATAATTACAAGGAGCCCAAATCAATGAATGTTAATGTTCTGAGAGAGAGAGGGAGAGAGAGAGAGAGAGAGAGAGAGAGAAGCTTATAGAGGTTTTTCACAGCCCCACCTGTATACTATGATGTCAAGAGTTGCGGACTGAGTGACGCCAGCCAGCAACGGCAACCCGCAGCGCAATCGACCGGAGCCATTACTATACCCTGTTAACTCTTCTTGTCCCATCACTTGGAGCCATAAAGCAATATGCAATCTTCCCTATTGCCTCAGCAGGTTCGCATATCTTAATATAGTGTGTCTGCCTGCATGGGGAATCAAAGCGTAACGCGAGAGTACAAACATTGAAACACACCCAAACACAACATGTTCCTTATAATTACTTGTGTAACTACTTAATTCTCCTGAGGAACAATAAAAAAATGTGCTGTTTGGGCACAATTTTTATTCAGTGTAAATGTACGGTATGCGTATGCCATGTCCTCTAGAACTCTAGACTCTGAGTGTGTGTGTGTCTGTGTGTGTGTGTGTGTAGACGGTGACTGTGTAGATAGTAGATAGTAGATGTGTAGGGATTACGAGTAAAGACAAGGCATACATTCCTATATACTCTCCACGTCTGCAAAGATAGACATATATAAAAACGCCTTTGTGCAAACTTTCCTTTTAAATATTAAAAATCTAAAAGACTCTTCTCTCCTTCTCCCATTGTGACTTATGCAGTGAGGAGTATATGGCATGGCACATATCTGCAGTCTACTTCTATCTTGTCTGCATTAATAATAATATATTCCTATCAAGAAACTATCAACTATGAAGAAGCCGAGAGACACTCAGACTCGCACTCTACTATGTCCATCCAATAATAATCATAATGAGGATGGGATTCATTTTGCGGCATATGGAGTTTCCTCAGTTGAGACTCTTGTTCAACGTATTGTTATCATTTTAACAGCTCTCGTCAAATGCACCGCTTCTCGGGACCTGATTTCCACGACGAAAAAAACTAAAGAAATTTGAGGAGATTCGACTTGGAGCAAATAAAAAAAAATAAAGGAAATAATGATCTACACATCTAAATTTAAATGACGAATGAGTGTATTATTTTATATACTACGAGAATATTTATTTACGACCAAGTATTTATTTATGAAATATATATTATTTAATAGAACTAGAAATTTGCCCCTCTATTGTTTTACTTTTTTGCAGAGTCGTCAAAGGAAAAAAAATGGAGAAAACGTTTCCCTTTACTACGACTATGACGATGCTAATTACTAATCAAACTATACTACAAAAAACTATTGATAGATTCAGTTCCATGTTAAATTGTTCGTCTACTACTGAGCCTTGTCTTGAGTAATGGTTGTGTCATGTGGCTATATCCTCATGTATGTATGTTTGTGGGGTAAGGAATGGGATACTCAAATTGTGAAGCTGTACTATACGTCTCAACGTCAATGAGGAGTGAACGGGACTACGAGGATCTAAAATTACTTTGTGAAGAAGAAAAGACACTTGGGGAATTGTGTTAATACGCAAATTGGAAAATGATTCCTTTGAACGATAAAGTAAACAAAATCGGTATCGTTTACATTTAAATGCCAGTTTAGTGAATTTAAGAAAGATGAACAGTTCCCCTTCTGTGATCATACATGTCCATCATGTCCACTAAGTTATGAATCATAAATAACATGCTCATTATAAACGAATGAGAGAACGGGTGGTCTCAAGTGCTGTCGGATCCTTTTGCACAACCTAGATCGTAGTTCAAAAATTAAATATAGTCGGGAAATATGTTTTCCTGAGATGGTATATGTAAAGTACAGTATAGTATAGTGGAAGTATATTCAGAAGGCTAACTAAAGATACTATGCCCATCCTTCCCATCCCCCACCCCCTCTTCTGCTGACAGAGGGAATATGTACGCATCTATAAAACAGGTACGACGACGGCACTTTTATTACTCTAGATTGTGTATAGAGTGTAGACGATAAAGTTCGTGGTGGTTAAGTTCCAGGGAATATTAAGTACACGTACATAAATGATTTACTCTGGAATTGACATAATTATTATTTCAAGAAAAAAAAATATGATGATTTTTCACTGAGGTCGGGCATATTCATGTATTTCTTTTAAGAATTTTCCCAGAATCCACAGAGAAAAGATGTGGATTGCCGGTCCTGTAGAAAATCTGAGTAAAGTTACACTTACCAGAATGAAAATGAAAAGTGGAGAGAAAAAGAGTTACAGTTACTCACGTCAAGTCATCGCCGCGTCTTGTCTTGGTCCTCGTCGTCGTCGTGGTCTGGGAAGGAAAATTAAGATGAAGAAGAAGAAGAAGAAGAAGAGAGGAAGACGAAGGAGAATATATAAAAAAAGAGAGTGAGGAAAAATAGAACGAATATAGCGAATCTAGTCAGTGCCAGAAGATTGGCGTGACATATGATGTTGAGCATTGAAAAGGTCGTCCTCACAAAGACATTTTATTTATTTACCTTGACGTAATTCATGAATGTGATGACATAAAATCTCAATTTCTTCTCTTTTCCATTTTTTCTTCTTCAAAAAACATACCCAAAAAGATCCAAGGAAGATCGACGAGAATGTCTAATAAGTACCTACATATTATACACAGATATACACACCTAAGTGATCTGTAGAAGCGAGACATAGACATTATGGACAGGGGAATGAGGATGAAGACGAAGACGAGAATGAACATGAAGTGACGGCAAAAGACTAAGAACTCCTTTGCACCCATCCATATTCCATACTGCATCTCTATCCAAATCCAAATCCAAATCCAAATCCAACCCTCTCTCTCATCTCATCTTAGGTACAAAAGTGATTTTATAATCTCAATCGTCTCCAAACAATTAAGTCACACTTCCGAAAGCCTACAAAGTAAATCCTGAAAACATAATATTGCACCATACTCAATACCCACACACACACACATGCCTCCCATGTAATTCCCTATGTTCATACCTTATAGCCATTGCGCACTGAGCCCCTAACGAGGTGACTTTCGTAGGTTACATAGCTAGGTAAACCACTCCGCACTAATAACGCTTGTAGGTAACTTACGTAGAAGCGACGACACGGACTAGCTCACCTAACTTAAAAAGCTGTGCCGTGATTGGTCAAACCCATTCGCGGTTTCAGTTTTGCTCTGAGCCAATGAGCAACGCAGCCCAAGGATAAAAACATCCTTGATTTTAGGGAGGGAAAAAATGAAATGTGTGGTGACGGCAGGACCTTTAGGTAGGTAGCACCCGCACTGCACAAACTACCTACGTACGTAAGTATTTAGGTCTCGCCTAACGCAATTTACGGAGGTAAAAAGTTAGGGTAAACCACGCCTACTTAGGCTTAGGAGAAGCTCTCCGCACTGCACCTAGCTAGGTTTTTTACGAAAGTCACCTCCGTAGGTGCACAGTGCGCAATGGCTATTACGTAGTTCCTTCTACACGTACCTATATACTACACAGCTAATAGCTCATGTCAGTCTCAAAGTAAGAGTCTGTTGTGGGCACTATACGGAATTTGGAACTACACAGATGCGAAAGATGAAGACGAACTAGCCTCACATATCATTATTCAGACTTTGTTATTTAGTAATAATAATAATACGTAGTAAAGGTTAACCATAAAAAGCTGTTGGACCATCACTCAGCCCATGTGAAAAGTTGAAGTCGAAGTCAAATTCGAGCGAGACCCCGGATATGCATTCAAAAACATTATTTTAACTCGCCGCAACGATGGAGAAGATGATATTTTGTACCAAATCCGCTACAGTATATTATACTGTTTCAAGTCCAGGACCAGGACCCATGCCCATAGGACCAGGACCAGGATCCGCATGTTACTGGTTAGATTTTTTTTACCATGCATTTTTTTTCTCCGTGTTTCAAGATATCCTCATATTATATACACATAAAAAAAATATTATTGGAAGTTTTTAAGCACATTTGAGGATTCGACTTAGACATTCCAGAATTTATAACTATGTATGCTATGCATTTTTTGTTTCAGTTCTTTTTGTATTTGAATCGTCTGCATTTTTTATGGTTTACGTTTACGGTGTAGACTTGTTCTTAGTTATAATTTTTTAAATTTAAATTTTATTAGGATATTTCTCTGTCTATGTATATGTACCTGCATACTTGTACTAATGCTGTAAATACATTTGAATATATTACCTACATTAAGTTTCCATTTTCATACAAATTTTAGTGCATTCACATTAGTGGAAGCAAAAAGAAAGCAAGAATCTTTGTCTGGCTGGATTACGAGCGCTATATTGCATTGATGATTCAAGCGAGTAAATTTTTTTTTAAATTCAAACATAAAAGGTATCAACACCGTGACATGAATTTAAAAGTATTTTTCGACACCTACGTCTCATCTTTATCAGAAACACACGTCATTAGGGAGCATGAAATATTCCACATTTGAAAAAAAAATAACAATTCTAAAAACCAAAAGTCATATGGTGGGAAAACACATTTGCAAATCATTTTATTATTATTATTGGGTTTTATTCACTCAACAACAGCAAATAAATAACGTATAAATATAATTTTTGAGACTTTAATAATATTTTGATATTTGATTCCCAACTTCGGAATTTTTAAAGCCAAAAAATTTTTACATTCAAATTACATAATAAAAGTATTTGTGAAAATTTTAAAATATTTTAATTTTGCATGAATAAAAATTAGTCTATAGAGCAAATATATCTATAAATACATAATGTGTGAATGCAATGCAGATTTATATAAGACACAGCGTGTATTCTAAAATTTGAAAATTACTTGCGTCTGGAATATGATGACATAATCATATTTTATTTTAATCAAAACGTTTGGTGGAAGCTACTCATGAATTGTGTGTGAAATTCGACCCCTTTCGTGAGTGCTAGTATTCTAATTACACTAAATCTGGATCTGGACTTGGACGAGGATATGAATATGAATAATGAATCTAACAATACGTTCGCATAATAATAATTATAATATATTATATGGATGTGAATAATGCTCATGAAGAGCTTAAAATTGCAAACTTTTGATATAGAGGCAATATTGCACAACTCTCTCTCTCTCTGATCCCTATATGAATGTCTGATGATGATAAAAAGTAAACTATCTCATTCACGTCATTTTTAGTTCATGATTAGATAAATGTTTTGTTTGCACTGTGTCGAATTCCATGAACAGTTTTACAGACTTGATGGCGGCCCAAGTGGAAGCCGTGTATAGAGGAGCTCTTCGGTCGTGCTTGTCGTCGTCGTCGTCGTATTAATTTGTCACACGACACCCTCTCCTCGTAGACTATGCAGCGAGCTGCAATAATAATAATAATAATAATAATAATAATAATACTAATAAAGATAATATATAAGTAGAGCCGTAGCCGTAATAGTAGGTGCTATATGCTGTGGACGACCTACATGAAATGAGAGTGGTGATGACCCGAAGATATTTACTTTGACAAAATCAACAAAATTGTATCAGTGTACAAATAGCGCGTTATCTTCCGAGGCACACACTCATTTTATTATGAGTGAATGGCATTGTGATTGTGATTGTCATACTTGTGTGATGTGTGATATATGTTACATTTGAATTTTACATTTTTATTTATTATGTTTTAGATGTTTAGATGTTTTATAGATCCATATAGATTGAATGAATAGTAAGTAGTAGTTTTTATGAACGTACACACACACGTAATCAACTACAAAGAATGAGTACATGTTCAAGAGGACGACATAATAATACAATGTGTACATCCAGTACACACGACTGACGACTGTTCTTCTCAAGTGGATTTTCCTCGATAATAATAATACAATGTATTCTCGATCCTCTCATGTATTGTGTGCATAATTATTATTAAATCCCTGAGATAATAGATAGGAGCAGTCCGAGCTAGACTGCTAGACTAGAATTTAAAATTAAAATATTAAAGAATTCTTCCCAAATCCAAATCCGTATTCGTTTAGCTTTCGTTCTCCTACTCATGCAACATTCTGCCTACATTCATCATGTAGAGACGACATAGAGAAGCACATATATAGAATTTGCACATTTGCAAATCATATAATTAAGTACATAGATATGCAGTGTACAGGTATATATGTGTGTAGCATCCATTATAAAAAATAATAGTATAAAGTCATGGAATTAGAATTTGCAAAAATTAAATGAAATAAAAGTCTATTCCACTTGAAGTTTCACGGCAGTTCTAGAATACTGATAAATGATAGCATCTGGACTGGAGTCAAAGAGAATTCGCAAATTCGCAATATGGCAAAGGAACGACTTTGGAAGAAAATATGAGGATTTGAATGCAGTCACGAACCTACAGATTAGACAGAGTAAAAGGGGGAAAATCTCATGCAGCATGCATGCACATCCGTCTCCGGTTGAATTCTTTCGTCAATACAGATAGTCAAAGTCAGCCTTGCATTTTCATTTTCTTCTTTATTACTAGTCGTTCCAAACCTTGCCAATGGGTTTTTTTTCCGCACCCAACAAATCACTTGCATTTAGATGAGATATTCTTTAGCTTTGACTTTGACTCTCCGAGCACACATCCATTTCCATATTATTATACCTAAGTAAATTCTTTTTTACTTTTTACTTCATCTTTACTCCTTTACTTCTTTACCCAGAGAGACATCAAAAATCCTTCTCATCCCAACCAACTCAAGGCGATCAATTTCCTACTTATTCTGATTCCTCTAAAGTCCAAGTTTGACCGCGAATTATTTTACATAGAAGGGGTTAGCCACCTCAAAATTCAAATCCATGTAGAAAAAAATACTTTCAAAACATTATTCCTCTAAAACAAAAGCTAAACTTTACCTTAAAAAAACAAAGCCAAAATGCAAGCAGAATAAGGTTAATGACTAAAGAGTCGGAAAATATATTTTTGTTGCCATCAGGACCAGGACATAGGTTAGGTTTACCTTCATTTTGGTGTACACAGTCATGATTACGATTAAGATAATTTGGGGGATAATAAAGACATGTAGTTTTGAATTTAGCAAGGAATACACTACAAATAATATATTATAAAGGTATACGATCACTATACAGTAAAAATATATTTATCGAATAAATGTCATAAAAAAGTGAAGAGTCAAAGAATACAATATGGTGAGGTAAAATCTCTTGCTGACGGCGTCATGATGAAAATGTCAAATGAAAACGGATGTAGGAAAATTCGCATTGAAGTCCTTAAGAAACGCCGACAACGTTTTTTTATTTCAAGGTTACTTGGAGAGCGGTACAAAATTGACAGTGTTTTTTCAGCACATTTGTTGATATGACCGAAACTTAGCAGTCGGAACTGAGAAGATGCTTCTTCAAACCAAACGTGTAGCTATCATTAGGTACTATTATGTTTGTATCATATCATTGCATGTATTATGCACCAACAGTTTATACTATATTATTATTATATTACTCTACTATACTATACCTACGGCCTGCACACGGCAGGGAGGCCTGCATCTTTGTTATTAACCATCTAGCCGAATTTTGTTACCCTCCAAATTTAAAAAAGTTGAATTCAAGAATTCATTCATTTGACTACCCTGTAACTGCAGCTCCAGTTTTCATCCGATATTTTTTTTTTTAATTGAAATTTTGTAATATCTTAAGTCATATAAAAAGTAACTTTTGTTTCTGAAAATTCAAAAAATGCCGCTTTTCAAGAAATAGGTGATTTTAAAAATTAAGAATTTTTTTGTAAGTTCAAATATTTGTTTTAAAAAACTAGAAATATTTTTGTAGATAGCAGGCTACAAAAATTTATACTTTTTGAATGTGGGATGAAAACTGTATGTATAGGAGCTGCAGGGATGCAAAATAGAAACACGTTTTTAGCTTTGAAGGGGACATCGAACCCGTAGGCATCATATGCCCTGACGCCGTGACGTACTATATAAACAAACCATCATATATTCGAAACCTAGACGACAGGCTTCTAGAACCTTTTATTTTTTAAAATTTAAAAACCAAACGTTTTCTTATAATTGATACTTTTTTATACCTGTTTTATATAATTACAATATTTTCATTTTTTTAAGCCATTTAGGTTTAGAATGCATTGTTACAACTTTGACATTTTTGGCAACCTTTTAAGTTGCTCCATTCCTATCAACGCCATTCTTTGGCCATACCTTATATTAGAGATACTATAAAGCTATCTAGCTATAAACATATAGTACTATATCTGTGTCGGAGTTCATGCAAACAACTCTGGTTCTAGACCTCGTAGTCACAGACACCTCTTCTGCCGATATGTCGATACCGAAACATCTTGACGTTTTTCCAAAGCCATTGAATTTACTGCTCTTTTATCTGAATTTGCTGACGTCGTCCTTTTAAGTTTCATTCTCAACAAATAATGCATATTATTATAAGAATAAGACATGAATCCTATAGATACTATATAGTCTCATTTTGCATTGGACAGAAAATCCTTGTAGCTTGTTTTAAAAGTGACAACCAACATCACTGCGTACAGTAAAACTTAAGCTTTTAAAAGTGTTTATGGTAGCTCCAGATAATATTTCATACTAATAATCTCATACAGCAGTTTTTGATTTACTTAATACAGTAAATAAAACAAAGACGTGTAGATAACCCACATTAAACAAACAATAATCATATACATAATAAAATCATAGTGAAATACACCCTGTCATATGACAATAATTATTACGCTTCACGATAATCTTATTCTATCGTGACATACCCCGTTGAGTAAATACTTAGCATTTCTTAGAATCACAATTCTTTGTATCAGTATAATTTTCCTCAACTCTATAGAGCAGATGAGGTAAATACTTCCAAGAATAGGTATAAAATAAGCGGTATTAATAATAAATTATATCTATGACAAAAGGGGAACGTAAATTACTACCACTTAGAAAAAATTTTATTTCAAGAATCTGTCATTTAAGTCGTGTCGTGTGGCAACAACATTAAACTAACAACGACTCGAACCGCTGATAAACAATGGAGGTAGTCAGAAATATTAAATGCTTTTATCGATGTCATGTACTTTTACTGATACTCATATATATTTACTGGAAATTTTACTTGTTTCTAACGAAATTTGAATTTCGATTTCAGCGCTTGGTAATAACTTCAACTATGACAGAATAATACTGTGTCCTCGTTGAAGTTGAAATTAAAGTATCAGTGTCATCCGATAGTAGTCAGATCAACACCATTCATAAAAAAAATGATATATTTATTGTACCATTACCATTAGTATTGTCTGACTATGACTTCGTCTACAGTGTCTTAATATCCATTTCTTATGACAAATTAGACTTGGAGCTGGAGCCCATTAGCTTTTGCTTTCATGAAGAGGGGAAAAATGAAGTGCACACAGATATCTGTATCAATTTGGAACATTGTACAGTGTTTACAGTATACATATTAATTGCTGAATCATAAGCGTATTAATAGGTCTCGAGCAATGATACAGGACCACTCAAGGTAGCCTCAATAGAAAATAACAAAACAATGTGTAAGCCGAGAAGCTAGACATAGGATTTACTTGTCATTAGTGTCCAGTCGTCCAGTGTTTAAAGTACTTATACGACGGCATGCCATGGATGGATTACTAGAGACAGATAGACGGTTCCAATTGGGATTAGGAGCTTGGGAAGCCAAACAGAGGAGTTATCTACCGTTCACTCTGACACACTCACTGACTCTGAAACGATTTAAAAGGAATTGGATGAAGCTGTGGTGAGGTTGAATTCTAAGCTGATTTACCTGAGTATTATCATGTGACTATATGGGGGTTTTACTGGTCAAGAAGAATACACTCTGAACCGCCATAATCTATAATGGTGATACCATTAATCTACATATTTGCATTGTCGCACCTGTATACTGTATATCTGCCTTAATAATACTACTACAACTCCTGAAAAATTTTCTATATCTACTACTTGCAAACATTGTACTGTCTTTTTTTCCTTGAAAAAGGTATCAGCCGTCAGCATCCACATCGACATCGACAGCTAATACTCCCAAGGGATATGAGTGTATCAGTATCTTTTTAGATATTATTATGTCTCCGCACACTTCATTCATGCATAATTTATGCAGACCTATTCCTATAAACATACTTTGCTCTTTCTTTTACTGTACTGAACTGGTTGTTTGATGGTGTAACTTTTCACTGTGACCTTAGAACGGAGACGAGAGTAAAAGCTTTCTGTTCTAAAAAGCTCATGTATATATTACTGAACTCACGAAGCCGAAGAAGCCGAAGAACGAAGGAACTTTTCTGCACCGTAGTTTCTACTCCGCATTATTATTTTGTTTAATTTTGTAATTAAATGAGCAGGTATCCAATTTTTTGTTGGTGCCATTTATATGAATTCATTCAATGATAAGGTCAAGTTTGAAATTTGAAATATACTGAAATTTTGTCAATTAGATTCCAATTGTATCGAAACAAGGATAAGTATCCACAATACACAGGGTCCACAAATGTGTATAGGTTCCTTCATTTTGCTTTGTTCACTTCATCTTGTTGTATGTCATCCCTTGTTTTTGTTAGGGTCATTCACGGAATACTATTTTTGGCATGCTGCAATGTCTGTGCGCACTTCACATTCTAATAGATTACCAAGGCATTTTTCGTGGGATAAATATTTACTTTAAAAAATAAGAATTTAACAGTAAACACAAAAGATTCGGCTATATCAAGTGCTGCAACTGCGAGAATATAATTAAGGACAGGGTGTCTGTATAGCGTGCAAATTCACCTTTCCGAAATACTGGAATTAGTATCCAGACATGTAAATTCTACAGTCGATTACTGCAGCCTGCAGTTTTATAGTAAGTGAGCGAGCCCGTGTAGCTCAGTGCTTACTGCACTGGTGTCTATAAATCTGCTGTTTAAGCAAATGCTCGCTTCAGGTCTTGGTGATCGAGATCAGCGGCGGTGGCAAGTTTTCCCACTGGGTTTTCCTTGTCCACAAGGCAGTGAAGGGCTCGGCGGCTCTGAACGTCAATGTAAAATGAAGTTCGCCATAGAAGTAGGCCCGAATAATGTTGGAATGACAAAACCTGTGTGATGGCACAGTACAAGAAGTGAATTCGAGGTCGGGCACCCTGTAAGAACTGCGGTTAAATCGGGGCAACCTCAAATTTATTTTATTATTTTTTTTATAGTTAGTGGTACAAAGATTTGGATATGATATGACATGACACCATACGTAATGGGAATTGGCTGATAATTTTGGACTAAATACGTAATTCAATTAAATTATATCGTAGTGCCACGTGCCACATTCAGCTAATTATATTTCGTATTCTCGCTACTTCCGTAGAACGAAATATGACTAAATGTAGATACTCCCAATCACGTTGAGCAGAGCGAGGCGCGCCATGAATTCAAAGAAACGTATTGTCCTGTTCACGACTGAACAGGAAAATACGTTCCTTCACCAACTACCAGCTCCCTTGCCGTCAGTTCTTTCTTTCATGCGAACCAGAGCGAACGTCCACAGGACAGGTGCAATATAAGTTATAGAAGATGGCGGCTCCAGCTCCAACAGTTCAATCAACCTCAAATTCGTAAGTTTAGATATAATTTCTTTTTCTTTACAGGTGGAAATAGAAGGCGGATACTGTGTTTTTTATAATTTCTTTACATTTGGTAATTTTTGCACAATTGAGAAACACAATTGCGTAGCGATTTTGTGTTATTTCTATATAAGGCAATACGATGTATTGATCCTATACTTTGTTTATTTTGCTGGGTGTTACAGTCAAGACGTAGTTTTGATTAATGAAGGCCCTCCGTCGGCTGCAGGAAAGATTGTCTAAAAAAATCGACTTAAACCTTCAAAGGACCCACCAGGTCGTCGGGAAATCCGTTTATCGAGCTCAAGTACACCAGGTGGTACTCCTACTCCAAGTTCAGATCCAGTTGCCGATGCGGCCATGCAAACACAACTCCAGGAGATTGTTACTGTAGTTCAAAGCCAAAGTGAGTCTAATTTGATCATGTAGTATGACATATTATGAATTTGGATTTGTGAGGATAAACACTTCCGAGTTTCCGTAAACACTTCCGAGTTTCCGTAAACACTTCCGAATTTGCGTGTGGATACACGCATCCATATTTGAGTGTTTACAAGTTTGTAGTAATTCTGACTTAAATGCACATTACTAATTCTATATTTTACTTATATAATTTAAAGATGACACAATCCACCAGCTAAATGCAACTGTGTCCCAGATAACTGCTAGTATGGCAGAGCCTAAGTCACCGTCGCGTGTACTCAATTATGAGGGGTATTACTCGGATGACAAAGACGACAAAAGATGATTATTTAGATCCAATTTCAACACTCACGGCGGGATTGTTTGAGGATCAGCCAGATACTGAAGAAACAAATGCCTAGTCAGAACTTGCCAATGGAATTGATTTACTATTTAGTTCGACACAAGAACCTACGGAATATGCAGAAGCACTACCTGAGCAGGTAGCACTTTCCTTTAACCGGCTTCCACTGAAGGAGTTAAAACCCGAAGCTATTAAGAAGTATAAATTATTATACAAAGTCCCAGAGAATGACAAGTTGCTCGGGGTTCCCAGAATAAATCCGGAAATATGGGGACGCCTTCATCCGACTACTAGAACGAAGGATGGGCAGATGAAGTTTACGCAACTTTTAATGGTTGCTCATTTTCGAATGGCTGATTGTATTCGCCAGGCTGTACAATCAGATTCAAATTGTATGCCTAAGGAACTGACTAATAAATTATTTAGTTATATTATGGACTCTGCTACGTGTCTGGGTGCGGCTCAACGCGATATAAATACCAAACGAAGATTGGAAATGAAGCCCAAGTTAGGAGACTTGGCATCATTATGTTCATCACGGATTCCTGTGACGGAAATGTTAATTGGGTATAACATTGAGCAGGATATGAAATCAGCTCGTAATATGGCTCGAGCAACGCAGCCAAATTCATCATTTTTACATAGAAAGCGACCTTTTAAAGATCGAACCTATTAAGGCTCTCTAATCAAGTCAATAATCACATATGCAGCACCAATCTGGGCGTTAAATTTCATTGACGAAATTGAAATGTTTCAAACGCAATTCCTCAGATCTCTATTGAACACAATATCTCAAACTCCAGGATATATTATTAGACTTGAAACTGGAACAGCAGCAATTCGATTTGTTATATTTAAAGCAACAGTAAGATTTCTGCAAAACAATATATATGGGCAAGGGGAAAACAGCATTAACTATAACTGCTACTTGGAGCTGAAGCAAATCAACTCAAGAAATCCAAAACACAACTGGATATCACAACTTGATAATCTGTTTGAGTCCGTGCAACTGAAGACCGAATTCGGTAATATATCTTTTCCATTCTCTAAGAAGCAAGCTAATATCCTCATCGCAAAAGCCCGACAAAACCTGATTAACCAAGATGTCCTTAACATGCTTAATAGTGTACCTATGAAACACTTTAGACAACTCAAATCACACGCAACAGTAAGCAGAATCTATTTCCAAAACGTCTCATGGGCAGTAATCAAACTGATTCAACAACTGCGTTTCGGTCACCCCTATATAAAAATAAACGGTGATAAAATTAAATTAGGGATGCTAAACAAATTATGGAGGACAAATGGCCCTACGAGTTGCCAATTCTGTAATCATAAGGAGGAAGACATATATCACGTGATATTTATTTGCCGTAAATATTGTAAGGAACAAGAAAAACTAAACATCAAAAAATCTGGAATAACAAAGACTAACTATATAGAAATACTATTTAATGACAAAGCATGTACAGCGGATTTCATGCAGAAAATGTACAATTTTTGGGTAGAAGTTCTTAACATTAAAAAAAAAAAGCAGCAGTGACAATCTCCTAATATCACTATAACAGAGCGCACATATAACCGAAAACATACATTATTATGTACTTTTACTATTATGACTATTACTATAATATATTTTTCAAACGCTTAACTATATAAACAATACTAATACTCAATCCAAGGATCAATTCATTTTTTGTATAATTACGAATGTATCTATGTATCATGAAGGGGTTGTAAGGGCCAAAGGCCACATATCAACTAGATGAAATAAATATATATATATATAACCTATTAAGGCAACCATTCGTCATTCAGTAAAAGAGGAAGATTTTCCAATACTTTAAACCAGGGACGGGGACTTCCGAAATTTTGGCCATCAGGGTCTCGTCAATTCAGCAGCCGCAGCATGAAGAAGAGACGATCGCCTTTCAGGAGGGCAGACTAAATACTGTGAGTGTTCCTGCGGGTAATTTAAGTAACCATATATCTAACTGGTCAAATATTACTAAAGATACTTGGGTACTTGAAACCATTGTAGGATATAAGATAGAATTTGTTAGTCCCCTATATCAGTTATACGAGCCAAGTGATGTATATTCTGGGTCAGAGACGGGTTTCATAAGTTTATGTGTTAATAACCTTTTGGTGACAGGAGAAATTGAAAGAGTTTCAGATTGTGAGAATCAATTTGTATCTAGGGTGTTTACAGTTCCTAAATCAGATGGGACAAATAGATTGATTATAAATTTAAAACAATTAATCAAGTTTGTAGTATTGTGACATTTTAAGATGGAAGATTATAGGACAGTGCTCAATCTGATAGTAAAGGATATGTTTATGGCCACTATTGACCTAATGATGCATACCACTTCATCCCTATTAATGTGAGCTGTCGTAAAAATCTTCAGTTTAGATTTAAAGGCCAGGTGTTCTAATACACTTGCCTTCCCTTTGGTCTATCTTCAGCCCTGTGGGTTTTTAAAAAATTATTGAAGGTCCCTATGTCGTATCTGCGACAGACCGGTGTGTTGTCAGTTATCTTTATTGATGATTTATGGCTAGCAGGATATTTAGAATAAGATTGTAGTAATAATGTCAAAGTGACATTAGACTGTTTTTTGTCACTGGGCTTTCAGATTAATTTTAAGAGATCAAAATTATTTCCTAATCAGGAATTATAATATTTAGGGTTTATATTTGATTCAGTCAACATAACTATTAAATTGTTGAACGATAAGAGATTAAAAATTTTAAAATTATGTGAGGGTGCAGGTGCAAATACTTGTGTTAAAATACAAAAGCTTGCCGAGTTAATAGGGTGTTTAATTGCTGCAGCACCAGCAGTATCGTTTGGTATGTTGTACACTAGACAACTTGAGTTTGAAAAGACTGCTGCTCTTTTTAGAAACAAGAATCAGTTTTCAGGGTCCACCACGTTATCAAATTTAGCACTGTCCGATATTATTTAGTAGAAGGAAAATATTACAAGTTCTTATAATATTATCAATTTAGATAACTACGATGTGGAACTGTTTACGGATGCATCGTTGACAGGATGGGGAGCACATATATCAGGCACCGTAACTCGCGGATTTTGGTCTATTTAACAGCGTACTTATCACATTAACCATTTGGAGTTGTTAGCAATTAAGTATGCAATGCAGGTACTTCTAAAACATATAAATAATAAGCACATATTATTACGAGTGGACAATACTGTTGCTATCTCTTATACTTATAAGCACGGTGGGTGTCGAGTGCTTCATTTACATGTGGTTGCAAAAGAAATTTACCAATTTTGTGAAGTAAATAATATATGGATACGAGCTTCATATATTTCTAGCTCCGAGAACTACCTTGCTGATCAGGAATCGAGAACTGAGTTAGACGAAACTGACTGGCAATTAGATTTGAATATTTTTAGTAGAATATGCAAATTACTTAATTACAATCCTGATATAGACTTATTTGCTTGGCAATTTACAACGGAAGTACCAAAATTTGTATCTTGGCACCCTGACCCCCACTCTACTTATGTCGAGGCATTCACTTTTTCATGGTCAAAGTTTCAGTGTTACTGTTTTCCTCCATTCTGTTTGATCTCGAGAGTACTTAGAAAAATTATTACGGACCAAGCCAAGGGTATAGTAATTGTACCATTCTGGCCAACACAACCATGGTTTCCACGGTTTAAAAATTTATGTGTATCAAATATTTTGTTGATTGGGCCTACTAAGGAATTGTTAAAATTTTATTTTGATGACAGAACTCATTCATTACAAGGAACCCTGAAGTTAGCAGCTGCGATATTATCCGGAGTTCCTTCTCTAGACAGGGTTACTCCAAGGGTCTTGTCGATATAATTTTGGCGTCGTGTGCTCCTGCTACTCAACTTCAGTATTCCACATATTTAAGAAAATGGTTGACTTACTGTACAGAGAATTCTCTTAATTTCTATGAATCAAACATAAATCATGT
This sequence comes from Dicyrtomina minuta, assembly GCA_949802685.1. Taxonomy (NCBI): domain Eukaryota; kingdom Metazoa; phylum Arthropoda; class Collembola; order Symphypleona; family Dicyrtomidae; genus Dicyrtomina; species Dicyrtomina minuta. Next base: position 47,280,880 of record OX461812.1, read on the forward strand.
TTTGGAATTTTTAGTTACTGTTTATAATTCAGGCACAGACTATAGCAATTTAAATTCAAGTCGGTTGGCGCTTTCATTAGTATTGCCAACATTCGAGGGTCATACAGCTGGAAACCATCCAGTAGTTCTGCGATTTATTAAAGGAGTTGCTCGCCTTCGACCTCCACAGGCACGGTATGATTGTACGTGGGACCCAAATAAGCTTTTAAGTGTATTTTGTGCCTGGGATAGTAATGATTTATTATCAATAAAATGTCTAACAATTAAACTAATTTCTTTACTTGCTCTTGTAACTGCACAGCGAGTGCAGACACTTAACGGTATATGTGCTTCTAATATTGTGAGTACTGATGAATGTGTACTAATTAAGATACCAAAGTTAATTAAAACTTCTAGACCCGGTAAGAATCAACCTTTGGTGCAATTACCACTCTACCTATTAGATCCTAAAGTTTGTAATGTTAACACCCTTACTAATTATTTGTCTAGAACTAAATTTTATAGAAATAATAACGATTATCTATTTTTAAGCTACGAGAGACCGTATACAAATGTAACTAATCAAACAATTAGCCGTTGGCTTAAGATGGGTTTGGTTGAAGCCGGTATTGATACAGGTTTGTTTAAGGCTCATAGTTACAGACATGCTGCTACCTCAAAGGCTTTTGCAGCAGGGGTAACTGCTGATTGTATATTTAGTCACGCCGGTTGGAGTGCAAATTCAAGTGTGTTTGCAAGATTTTATAATCGTGATGTAATAGAAGTGGATAATTTTGCTAACGCAGTTATATCTGAATAAAATGATTATAATTAATGTTTTGCTGCTCACACTGTTATTTTTAATGAGCTTTAAACATCTACATTTAGTCATATTTCGTCCTACGGAAGTACCGAGAATACGAAATATAATTACTAAGTTAAAGGAGACTTACCGTGGGGAAGTTGATCTTTGACTTTAATTATATGAGTAATTCGAGGTACTGAAGTAGAACGATCCCGCCATTCCCATCCCTAACTTTCATCTCATTAAAAATATATTCTTCTCTTTAAAAGTACTGTCGGCAAGGGAGCTGGTAGTTGGTGCAGGAACGTATTTTCCTGTTCAGTCGTGAACAGGACAATACGTTTCTTTGAATTCATCGCGCCTCGCTCTGCTCGACGTGATTGGGAGTATCTACATTTAGTCATATTTCGTTCTACTTCAGTACCTCGAATTACTCATATAATTAAAGTCAAAGATCAACTTCCCTACGGTAAGTCTCATTAACTTAGTAATTAAAAAGACAGATAATAGAAATCGGTATATGACCTTGACATATAGATAACACAATTATGCCCTACACTACAAGTGCAATAAAGTTAGCTCTACATTTGACAAATCAATAATTCAACTAGGTAATTGTTAAAAGTCAGCTTGAGCTTCCGAATGAGTCCTTTATAAATTGCAATTGAAACATTTAAAAAAAATTAAATTCTAGTCAAAAACCCCTCTTCAGGAAGTCTGACAATTCTTATTTGCTTCAGACAAGACTTTAACTCAGCTACTAAGTTCCATGCAGTTCCATGCAGTTCCATGCATTTACATGAATACGATTCACTCTTACCTATTTTTGAATTTTTAATTCGAGATAGCTGGGAGGAAAGGTCTTCCGATGATCCGTTTCGTGTTTCCGCACACTACGTCCAAATTGCACTTGGTATAAGTAAAAGCTTTGCAAAAACCCGCACCAGCCATGTAATGTTCTGGGTTGGTGTTTTTTTAATCTTGACACTTAGTTTAAGCGTTCTTAAAGTCCAATTTGTTTGCAATAAGTAAAAGCTTTGCAAAAACCCGCACTAGTCATGTAATGCTCTGGGCTGGTGTTTTTCTAATTGTGATTGTAGATTATGACCGTATACGTAGAGTTTAAATAGGTTAAAAATGAAAAGCATAGCCGGCCTTAGACATTTAATGTTCTGAGTTGGTGTTTTTCTAATGTGTATGTTGGATCATTAACAAATATTAGTGTTATGTGTATGAATTTTTATATTTTGTTTTTAATTTTAAAACCATTTATTCAAACAAGTTAAACAATGAAGCATTTTTAATATCTATAGCAACATAATGTCTTGCCGAAAACTATATATTTCTGCCCACAGACAGTGATGGCTGGGAAAGCCTTCCCAGCCATCTCGAATTTAAAACCCAACAATAATGGCTTGTTTAGAAATCGACGTGGAAGACTTTCCGGTAGCCATGCGTTTCTTATAGTGCTCCAATTGTTTGGATTTACTGTGTACTATTATCTACATTCTACAGCGTGTGATGGAAAATATAAATAAAAATGAACTTAATCAAACAAAAACATACACTACGAATGAATTGTTACAAATGAAACTACAAGGCAAAAAGGCAATTAATTGGTGGAACGTAAATGGCTATTGGCGGTAAGAGATTTCGTATTGGCGGTTAATTAAATAAAGACCTATTGGCGGTAAAGTCAAATAATAAATATAAAATAAAATTATAAAAAATAAAAAGAATCTTATTTAAGACTATTGGCGGTAGTAAAGCATAACTTATACATAAGTTCCAATGAAAGTTTATTGTGAATAAGTTTACATGAAAGTGATTCAGTTTTATTAGGGTCTGTTTTCAGGTATTTGCATTCATGATCAGTCAGTTTCAGACAGTTTCTCCGTTCTTCTACAGCAACATGTATTTGCAAGGTTCTTGTAGTGACGTGTCAAGGAAGTTGAAAAAGTGTAATAAATGAAATTTTGTTAGATCTTTTGCAACATAGACAGTTAAGAATAGCTCATAACTGGATAAAAGAGTTATTTCTACAGGACAGATTCGACAGTGTGCTACTGTTTTCGCTTAAAGTTAAAGTTAAATGAAATTTATAAATTGTTTTTTCGTTAAAATCAAAGTTTAAAAAATTTTTAACCGCCAATAAGACACATTTCGTACCTACGGCCAATTGCACCAAAAAACCTTTAGCGCCAATAAGTTACGAGATAATTAAGTGCATATTGTCCCACCTCTATCGAAAATTATCCTGCAGCCATTCGTACAATAATGGCACGACTTTAGATTCTTCAGTTGTCCGGACTGTGGACGTGACCTCCTTTTATGGAGCTGAGCAAATAAAATAGTAATAATCCGTAACGCGTCACGTTACTCGCTAATAGGATAAAGAATTAAAAGAATTTCTGGAGTTTCCTAAATATCAAAGAAACAACTTAGGAAACATTAATTATGGACATATTATGCAGGTATCTATGTGCTAGCCAAAACGTTTTATTATTTAGTAATTGTAAGTCTGAGTGGCAGTACTTGTACTGATTCATTTATTAAAAAATATATTTGCGTTTGGAGTGCAATTAAAAATAATGATATTTAAAATATTGGGATTCTAATTTTTTCATGCCATAAATGTTCGAGTAAGGGCCGGGGCGCTTATTAAATTTTTTGGAGTGGCAGCCCGGCGTGTATTCAAGACCTGGCGCTTACATAATTTTGTTTATGGTCACAAAATAAAAATAATCCATACAAAATTCATACCACAGTTTTAGTTAAGTGCTTCATTAAATTTGACAAGGTAATGTATATTAGAGCGCTGATTCGAAAAATAAACCCGTTTCTTTTAAAAAATTTAAAAAATCTAAATCTGTAGCCGTAGTATGTATACACATATTAGATTCTACAAGTCCCTGCCGTTTTTATTTTGTATACTTTCCTAGAGTAGCCGGTCAGAGCTCGAGAGTGGAATATTCACATATATATTTAAGGTAAATATAGATCGGTTATTTGCTTCAAATGTTGTAAACATGGAGTTACAGAAGCGTTGCCGCAAAATTTTGTGTAAAGTAATGTTAATGGAATGATCATTTTGACTTAAGGTGTGTAGTCTTCATCTATTAAAACATTTTGTGTATTAATCGTATGTTTTCGATCAGAAAACTAGCTGACGAGTATAAGGACATATCTTACTAGTTAGAGATGAATATATAAATACATGTATACTAACCTATGTATATATATATTATGCTAGATGTTTAGATGTATGTCGAGGTTTGTACATAGTTCATAGCTACATCTAATCGGGTGTAGTTGTCGAGAATGCGTCAGTGTGCATTAGCTAATCTGTTTAATCAAGCGCCAACTCCTTAGCAAGGAAGACGACACACACATACAACACAGACGTCTCAGAAATTTATTTAACTTGGTTGTTGGTGTTATGTAGTTTAACAAAAGTAAATACTCTAATACTGTATCTATATATTACGCGTATTCATAATGAGCTCCCCACTGGCGCCGGTTGATCGCAAATCTATAGGAAGATTTCCAATAAAATGTCATTAACATTTTCTGAGGATTGCACCAAGTCTCGCTACCCCGACCACTCTCTCGCGTCGTTCATTCTCAAGCAAAACTTCTTCAGTCTTCCTCACACACAACTGAGTTACATGGCTTTTTCTACATGTAATATTATTTGCTGAAACTTCCTTGTTCTTCTACATTCTACATTCATCCCTACCTTGAAATTGATAGACTGGTAAAAGTTATTACAGTGTTACAATACAATGAATACAATCGACATCATTGTATGTATAAAAGCGGAAAGTCCAAGAAAGACAGCAGTACTTTAGTATCAGCACCAGTCCCAGCTCACATTTTATCAACAGTCAAAAACTTCCAGTCCAAGTCGGCATTTAAAATACCTACTTGGGTACGATTACGATTAAGTTTCTTACTTGTGCCAGTTACGATACTACTCGGAATCAGCGCCAACCTTCGTAGCATAAAATTATAATTAAATAGAAATCAATGTGAACTGAAATCTAAATGAACTTGTTCGAAGAAAAATCAACGTATCATTCATCATTCCCACAATAGTCCTTTCTAAACGTTTAAGAGTCAAGACAAGATTCAAGACAGTGCGTCTTGAAAACATCGCGTCGAGCTGAAGCTAAAACTAGCAAATGCCAAAGAATTTAAATTTGTATTCTCCAAAGGTCTCTTTTCGTTCCCTAATCTCTTCTTAAACTTTAAGTTAAAGCATATGTACGGAATATCTACTCGCAAATGAATTCTAGATTTTAAATTCCTATATTGCATCACACAACGTAGGCATATGACATCGACTTTGATCACTCGGGGAAACTTGCAAGAAATTGTAGAAGAGTATGCGTACCTACATACATAGAATATCACATACAATGGTTTTGAGCCCCAAAATGAATTATAACGAGTGCTTAAATGTCACACTTATATTATACATAATAATATGACGGTCAGATGGTGAGTTAGATTGGCTTACCGTATTTTATTTACTATGATTGTAGTAGTACGTAGTACGTGCGGTCTATCAACACACGATTGCGTGACTGTACACGGGCCTACTAAAGTGCATGGGTCTGTAATACTATTAATGTGGGTCTGAAAGGTTTTAATTTGAATAGTACACAGGTATACTGCCAAAGGAAATACGGTAGGAATCTTATGCAATTACCTTAAGACAAGATCTTTCCACCGGACTTGGTCTAACGATAAGTTTTAAAATGTTAAATTTCATCCACTAGAAATATTAGAATTGTTGAGGATCCTATCCAATAATAGTAGAAAATCACGTATACTGTGATTTCATTTGATTTTATTTGCAATTAAGTGCAATATACTCATTTTTATTTCTAAATGTGAATTTGACAGCTTAATTCAATGATTGATCATGACCATGACTATACCTACACACATGAAATAATACTCGACCGATTTCAAATGCCATTTAAAAGCCATTGAAAAAAGAAAAACTTAAAACTTAAAAAAAACTAAAAATCCTGCAAAGTCTTCAAAAATACGCCCTGTATAGTTTTGAAACTCGTCTCTGATAATAGAATGGCGACGTCCTCTATCCTGCTATCACAGATTCCCGCTCAATTTATTACAGAGATGCTAGGCTGAAAAACAAAGATTCGGATTTAGATTTCATCACTAAGGAAATAGTCAGATGTGGATTTCATTACTAGAAAATAGATTCAGATTTCGATTTGATTAATAGGCAATGGTCCAATTTAGATTCAAATTTAGATTTAAATAATAATCTGCTTTAACTTATATAGTTTTATAATAATTAAGTTGAAATTGTGTCTCTTCCGTCGCATAAAATTTCCCGTAGGGTGAGAGTGCCTAATAGTGGCCACCCTCTAATTGTGGCCCCCTGCTCTATTTGACAAGGCCGTCACAACAGGAGCAAAAAGTCATAAGGCATAGAGAGATACTAACATGTTCTATCTACATTCAAATTTTAAGGCGCGAAATTCAAACCACTGGCACTCAGTAAAATCGACAAGTCCGACAGCTTGATTTTCTGATTTTTCACATTCATACCCGTCCTGTTCTAATTTGATTTAGGACCACAACAGTTAACATTTCAAGTGCAATTTTTTAGTGGTAGTTAACACTTATTATAAGTAAGTAATCTAGGTCATTAGATTGAGATTTTCATTTTCAAGGTTGCAGCTAAAAATGAAAAAACGAAAACTCACAGCTATCATCGAAGTGCCGTAATTGTGGCCACTATAGGTTCCTAATTGTGGCCGGGTCTAAACCTAATAAATTACACGGTTTCTTCCATCGAACATAAAGATTAGGAATAACAAGAAACAAAAAACAATTTCGATTGGATTCTCATCATTCCCAAGCGATTCCACGGCGATTTTAGAAATTTTCAACAGGATCGATCAACCTATCTAGTTTAGCATTTTAGCAAACGGAGAGATTCTACGAGCCACCCACAGTGTAAATAATGACTTCATTTACAGAATCTGGGATTATAGAAAGAAAACTCGTCATTTTTACGCATTAAACAATCAAGTTATAGTGTGCGTGTTAGAAAGAACGTCAGAAGGATCGAAGGATGTAAATGTTAGCTAACTGAGACTTGCAATAATCTCCAGATGATCGACAGCTTACGCATGAGAAATGGAGATACGCCGGTTGCTGCACATGGATGCAAGTTGTGCAGTTTTGTTTGAAAATGATCAGCTATTACTGCTTTAACATAATGGGTGCTTAAATTCAATTGAAATACAAAAATTTTAAGGGTGGCCACAATTAGGACTCACCCGGCCACAATAAGGCACTTTATACAATTTTTTAAAATCTTGATTTTTTGAACATATCTTATTGTATCTTGAAAACGCTATGATTTTCATTCACGATTATTTGTACTCTTATTAAGCGAGATTTAGCCAACAATTCTGTGCATAAAGTTTTTATTTGCGAGGTCTGGTTCGGAAGTTATGATTTTTGAAAGTTTAACTTTTATGAACCCGGCCACAATTAGGCGCTCTCACCCTATATATTTGGTAATTAATTGAAGACGTTTTTAAAATCATTGGAATATATTTGGTTCGAACCTTTCATTCAGTGAAACTTTTCGTTCATGATTAATTAAGTAAAAGTATCATAATTAATTATGAACCAATCACAGGGACTTTGAATTTTAGGGCGGAGTATATTCTACTACTAATCGATCGCAAGTATAAAAAAATGCAGCGTGGTGGAACCTAGCCCACGCTGGGCTTTAAAAAGTTCAAAATAATTTACAATTTGATCCTCACTGACAATTTTAACTTTTATAATCCAATAAGTTACATTGACGATTCAGTTTTCTTACTTAAAAAATATTACTTTTGTTTTGAGATAGTGGGCATTAAAATCGGTTTGATAAGCCCGATATAATAATGTATTTTCCGAAAAAAGACAAAATCGGATAATATTAAGAGCGTATTGCTATAGAGTAGTTGCTTTTGCTATGTTTTTAGTTCATTAGAGCATACAAAAATACAATAGTGTGACACAGTAAGTTAAGTTATGGCAGGAACTCGTGGGTGACCGGACACCGGACACAGAAAAACGGAAATCGGATAAAAACGTCACTTGAAATTTTATTAATATACGGATTTGACTAACTTTATGCTCTTCGAAAAAAGAAATTTACACAAAGTAAAAATTGGGAGTACCAGTGTTTCCTTTGTAACAAAATGTTTATTTCTCTGAATATGTCAATTTATTTAATCACTATATAGTTTGTGAATTCAAAGCTAAACTTTAAAATACAGCTCCATGGCCTCCATCATATTATGAAAACGTTCGTGGGAATTTGTTAGTTGGACTTGCTAGGGGAAAAAGTAATTTATTCAAAATTAAAATCTAAAGGGAATTACACAAGTAGAGGCTCTGGAATTTCCGGGGAATGCACATGTAGGAAAAATTAACTAATTATGTAGTTGAGGGAAAGCAGAAAAAAATCAAGTCTGCTGTTAGAGTTTATACCTTATACCTTAATATGCTAATGCTTAAAATAGTGTATTTACCAAAATTCATCGTATACGGCTCTGTGCTGTACGGTTAGTACGGTATACGTCACTGGATTGTTGATTGAAACCCAATCTCCTTTGTTGCTCCTTTGTCGTCGCTACTTACTGTAGTGGTCTACGGAATGGGGCTCCTTCACTGTGGATGAGGGGACGGAGATAGCTGAAAGGGTAATACAACCGAGACAAACTAATGCGGCATAGTCTCCAATTTCCTCACAGTGACTCACAGTGACTGGTTGAGTCTGGTTGTATGAATTTCGGTGAAATCGACCTAATGAATAGTTTTTTAATATTTATAATTGTATTTTGTATCATTAGAAACGAAACACCGTTGCGACTACGGGAACTACTAAAACTATCTACTTTTAGTTCCGATTAAAATACAAGTCCATTTACGTAGTGCGCACACTGTCCGTAAAACAACATGTGAAAGACGTCTGAAACACCTCTGATGTTAACCACTAATGCACAATTTTTTGATAAACTGAAATGCATCTTGAGATGATTCTTGTTTTGGGAGCTAGATAAAATTTAGTTGCTGTACAACATAACATCACAGGTAGGATTTAGTTATTGTTTATAACTGTTTCATCCTGCGAATAAAATTTTAAGATACATTATTCTATAACAAAATTCCTACATCTTGACTAATGCTTTAAATTAAACTAAGGTATAGGGAAAAGGAAAAATATATATGAAGTTCCAACTCAAAATGACGCATTTAAATTAAATTCTTAAAGACGTGAGTATAATTTAGTATCAAAATATAAATTGTCTTGTTATAATCTTGTTCACAAGGTCAATGTCAAAAAATGTGATGACAGGTATATTGATATTAATAGATAAACTTTATGGTGTCGATTATGCACGTAAGTGGTACATTTTATTGATCAAAAACCCCTAGAAGTTTACGACTTAACTAGCAATCTACGAGACAAAACGCCAGCACCATATTGGCGGTATCAATAATCCGTATTACCCTCGTAAAATAGTGGTAGGTGACTTTTTTAATTATTGTATGGATTTTCACGTATCTATACACAACACATTGCTAGTCTGTACGCTATATTAATTATTCATATAAAAAACATGTCATAGTAGGTACACCAAGTGTATAGAACAGCAAAAAATGACGGCATAAATCCATCATGAAATTTACAATAAGATTTTTGACGGCAGACGGTGTGGGTGTGAATAGTGAGAATTAAATTAGGTAATTGCTTCGATGTAGTACTCAAGCATATTGTTGTAATGTTTAGGTTGAGATCTACGATGACTGTGTAGAAGTTATGTAATTATACAGGAAGATTGAAGCTTCACGTTGTTCATAATTACATATGGTTTTGCTTGTTTGAAGTAGTTGTTATACGTTACAACTCACAATTAGAATTAAAAACTTTTGACACTCATGATTTCTCGAAGTTTTGAAGAGAAAAAAACCAGACGTTACTTCAGATATACGGAGATCCGTGTAAAAGAACGGAGTTGATCGCTTCGCTATATATACACTCAAAATTGTAGATTTTAAATCCTGACTTTGCTGATCAAATATACGATACATAAACGACAAGCAAATAGACAAGCCATCAATGAATAATGTAAAGTGCATTTGATTTGATTAAAAGATTTAGACATTTTTTAATCGATTATTCATAACTATCAATTTTAACCAAAGATAGTCAAATATAATTAGAAAAAATTAAATTAGAAATTGTTGTATTTTCACACGACAGAGACAGAAGCAAAGTAATTCTTTGTACTTATTTTCCTTTGAGCGCAGCAAATGCATACAGACGTTGTGAAGTCGTTGAAGTTGGTTGTGGTAATGATTAAACTTTATTTTACGTGAACCCAACGACCTTGTCGCCACAGCCACACTGATTTATTGTTTTCATATCCAGAAATGTCTTCACTACTTTGTGTCCTAAAGCTAAATAAAAGCATAATATACTTTTGCATAGACAAGTAAAAGACGAGATTATTTACAGACTTTATAAATTAATAAACAGACATTTTCTCTATGCAAAATTCATAACTTATAATACCAACACTTATTTTTACATATGGTTTTGACCTTTGTGAGTTCTGTTGACAGTTTAAGGCCTACAATTTAAATCATCCTAAAACATTCCAGTTACATAAACCACAGAGATAGATGATAATGTGTTATGTGGGGTCACTTCATACTTGTGTAAAGGAATAAACGTGCGAACCTATAATCAAAATTCAACTTTATAGTGTTACTTAGGGGGTGCTTTTGTATGAAAACCACATCCTCCAGAGCACAAGCCTGTAAAATGGTTCAACAGTATACACATAATGCACTTGTGGGAGTGGAGCATAGATACTACCTACATTGTATTTTTATCTGCATTAAGCTAATTATTTGTTGCGTTCTAATCTAATTATAAACATATAATCATTCATCACATTTTATTTCAGACGTCTAAGCATGTATGTAGGAAATAGGAGCCATTACTATATAGAAGCAAACTAATATCAGAATTGGAATGACAACTTGACAAGTGGAAACCTAATTAGTACGTTAATGCAGACTGCAGTAAGTTGGACAAATTACTACGACTTTATACGCCTCTATAGGAAAAAGGAAAGCGATAAAATAAAAAGATAAAATTATGTACCTACCATACAGCTCGGCGGGCTTGAACGGCGTCATAAGGGTTTTGCGGGCTTCACTTTGATGAGCTCTACCGAAGATATTTATTTCTAAGAAATCTTGTTTGTGATTTCCAAAACCGTTTTCCTTTTATGGTAACAAAAATTAATGCATTTTTAAAAGTTAAAAAAAAACGAAGATATAGAGCAGTGAGGCATGACCATTATTCCAAGCTGATCATAACTTGAGTTACTAGGAATTTTCTGTAGACAATAAGTAGTTAGTATTCCTCGATCCGTAAGTACTACGTACGTTAAAGTGTTAAGGAAAGAAATGTAAAAATCAAAGGTATCATACAAATTAGTGTGAGCACCTGAATTCCTGACAAATATTACAAGATATCATACTTTGCATTTTCAAGCATAGGATGTGTACTACAGAATGTAAATGTAAGATATGTAACTTTAAATATTCCGCTTTCTTACACTAGAAAAGAACCAAGCCTTAAATCGTGAGGTGTTCACACACCATAATCATAAATCCCGATACATTACACCTAAAAATTATAGTATTATTATTATTTTGATGAGTATAAACAAGCCCCTTCCATGCTCCACGCTTACCTGTAACAAGTATGTAGATTTACTTGTGTATAGTATAGCGACAAAATAGTACACGTAATACTTACATGAATTGTAAATAAATTTTTTATCATCGTATTTTTTTTTATTATTCCTCACATTGTAGAATTCCAGAGCAAAAAGGAAAGATGCTTTACGTTTACTTATACGCTATACGTTCGGCAGTATATATGGAGGAATCGTACACAGTAAATCGCCATTCCCCCCTCCTCCAAAATAAAAAAAAGATATATCCTGAACCTGAATACATTCCTTTAGTGTGTGTGTGTGTGATTTGCACAGTCAAAATTACAAACACAAAAAGTGAACTAACTACACAGGTAATAAGCTAGGTAATGGAACCATCACGTTATGCAATCAAGCGCCTTTTATTCATAGTAAGAGTCAGCGTCTCCGCTTGGAAAAAAAGTATGAAATTCAGCCATGTATTTTTAACAACAAACAACATGTCCATGTTGGGCAACATCTAAGAAATTCAAACGAGGAATTTCAATAATAAACAATCTTTTTGTTAGCTATAGCAAGAGAGAAAAAAAATTGTAAAGAATATCCTGCAGCATGCAAATGTAAGTAATTACTACAAGGCTGTACAAGGTTACGCCAGAAGTACACCTAGGCCAGAGAAGACAGCTTTCCCCACTGACGCCAATCTTGACTCGCAGACGAAAAACAGTAATAATTAAACCTATCTATCACATAGTCATCAACTTCTTTAGTACTATGTTGTACTTTGGTAAACTAATAATGCATCAAGTTTGCTTAGAAACGCCTTAACCCGGAGCAAAACCGGTGCATTACTTAACACAGATACAGGATACGAAAGGCTTTTTTGCACAGTCCAACAACGCACAAAGTTTTCCAAACCGTTTGTGGTATCCATAATGTTCTAGCTTCTAGCATTAAACTGTGTTGATTCTAGGATAATTATTTACAAGTAGGCTCCGTATAGCTAAAGCAATGTGTGCTATGCGCTATGTACAACACCCAGTTTAGATATATGTAGGACACTGACCCGACCAATCCTAATATTATGAGGTACCTACTTACGTATCCCCACTCCATCAACACAAATAACACTAAATTTATCGTAAGAGAATAAGTATACGCTTGTGTATGATATTCCCTGACAAATAGGGGGTAGCATAATTTAATAATTGATAGTCTCCACACCAATCTTCTCCACATTTACTAACACAGATTAACAATAAGAATGTATACATATAAAAAAATCTTACGCTTACCCTATTCACTGCACATGTTCCTTGGTTCGTATGACTGAACATTCCACATCCACTTATAATACAAAGTTCTTATGTTACGGAGGTACATACCTATATTTCTTAATTTGAAATCCATTTATACAATATAAGCCTATCCAAGTAAATTAATAACTCCTTTCAACTCCAAACTAAATTGCCAGTAAACATTTAATTGCTACATACCAAAAAGTATTAGTTTTCATCGCACAAATTAACTGCTTGTAGATGTTTTCAAGAGTTCAATTAATGGAAAGTTTCAAAAAATCTACCAATGCTAAGAAATTACAAATATCCTTTAGAATTCGATTAAATCTTATGGTTAGTATAACCTTAGTGAATAGATTCATTTTCATGAGCTTCCATGTCTGCTGTCACCACGCTCTAAATGCGTATAGGTGGTCAATGAAAAAATATATTTATAGTAGGCAAATCGGCTCAATGCGCATTATGGCAAGCCAACCTGATGAAAATTCATTTTATCGCACATCACCCGTGGTTGCTGCTTGGATAATCCCCGGCCCTCATCTTTGACCTCTAACATTTTGATTAATGTGCGTCCTATCTAATGGCACGACGACTATTTTCTTCCGCAAATTCGATGACCAAACGCTATGACAGGTGACAAGAAATTATTTTTTTTGCAAACTTACTGCGTATAAAATGATGTTACCTCTCTTGGTCGTAAAATAAATGTCCCTATTATCAATTATACATAGTATACACAAAAGTGTAATGAATTCAGGAATAATATTGACTACGTCAACTACGGTGTACAAGAGTCTCAATTGGAAACATGAAATCTACACTTTGGTTTAGCTGATTAATTAATCACGTTTGAATTTGAATTTAGCGAATGTAACATAGTTTAGAACTGAGCAGAGCTTGAAATTAGCTCGGCATTTTGAGTACACGAAATACATCGGTTGGTTGATGCCATTGAATCGTAAATGATTGAATCTAGGTTATCATTGTTATCCTCGGCTCTAAGGCATTAAACCCTTACCAAAAGTTATCTTCTTGTAAGCCATCTTCCGGAATTTCTTGCAAAACTGTTGATTCACCATCATCTGCATCTTCATTTGAGATGATCTTTTCATCGGCAGATGATTCAACTGTAGGTTCTTCGTCTGGCAAGGCTTCTTCTTCCTCCTGAGATTCAACGATTGCATTTAACTCTTCTTTCGGTATACTCGGCGGCATGCCATCATCTTCATCTATATAAAATACAAAAAAGTGGTTATCAATTATAAAAATTGTGAAATCGTATTTTAAAACGTTTAATTCAACTTTAAAAAAACAAACCTTCTGCAGGTTCAGGGATGGAGGCCAAAGCAGGATTTCTTTTTCTTGCAGTTCTAGCTCGGGCGGATGCCATTCTTTCGATAATTTCATTCCCAATTAATTTATCAGGCTCTAGCTCTTGTTGTATTTTTGGTTCAGGTATAGCCACAGGTGTGTGAGAAGCCTTTCTAATTTTATCAAGTGTAGATTTTATGGCCTTTTTTAGTTTAGCTGGATCAAGTTGAGAAAAATCATGACTAGAGACTACTTGTGATTTTAAATATGTTAGGCCAGTGAAAACACATTCTTCCCACCCTCGTTCCTCGATGAAATCAATGACATAAGGACAAAGTGCACTTCCTAGTAATGCCATTTCTTCTACATTTCTTCCCCCTTGAATTTGCATCAGTTCCAACATGAATCTAGTAGCTCCGCTAACTCGGGACTCACTTCTCTGTTTCTCCTGTGCAAAAAATATACATAATAAATATAATTGAGTACATCTTCAAATTTTTTAATCTTAATATGCGGCACATAAAAAGCGAGTATTGGTGTAGGAAAATTTGCAGTGGACCGTCTTGCTGACGACTTCCTGGTTTGTTTCCGGTCTGGGAACCAGGAGCGAGTAGTAAGTCAATAGTTGAACAGTCACTATATAAAGTGGTGCGCATACTTCCGGATTTCAAATTGTAAATAATTTTTTTTTTAAATTCACATAACTTACTATTTCATTCTCCTCCATAAAATTAAGCGCGTCGTTTATATGCTCCAAGGAACCATCAAGAAGAATTTCTAACTGTGTGAGAGGCACTGGATTCTTATCTCTAAATCGAATCAATAGTCGTCTTTGAATTGCCCGTAATTGTGCAGCCCTCCCGGCTAGATCGTCCTATCAGAATTTAATAAATTGGCTTTATAATGCTTTTCATAATCAATATTAATTAAAATTAATTAATTTAAAAAGTAATGAGGATTTGTTAATAATATACTATTTGTTTGAATAATTTGATCTGGACATGCTTTAAAAATTGTCCCTTTTTAAATTTTTTATAAACTATGTAATACCGAAACTTATAACACTGATAGTATTGATGTTCTACACCAAAAGATGTAGTTTTCTTTCCTAATCCTATTCATACTTACTTACTTTAATTTGAATTTCTCTTCTTCGTCGTAAAATATGAGCATCAATTTCACCGAAATATTCGTTTAAAAGGGGAACTTCGTTGTCCACCCCCACAAGTGATATTTTTAATTCGGATTTTTCCCTGTTAAACTTTCTCCTAAGGCGATCGAGAAAATCTCGGAAAATTATATGCATGGCTGCTAGTGAATTTGATTGCACTCTGTATTTGGATGTAGAAGCCGAGGCGGATTTTGTAGATGCCAAAAGTGTGACGGTATCCCCACTAAATAGTCGAAAGGTAAGACCAATAGTACTCGACTCCTTACCCCATTCGAAATCTGAAAAGAAACCTTTTGTCGTTATTTTGTAATGGATTATGTGGAATGTCATCTTAAGGGGTAGTCAGAAGATTTTAAATCTTTGACATACGCATGTAGGGATGTAGAATATGTCCAGTTATATATTTTTTCACTTATCCTGATGGTGGTATCAAAGGAACCTGAGTCAATAGTCTTGTCCTTTTAATATTTATGAATAATTATAATTATTATTATTTATAAATTATTATTTTAGAAACTTAAAACGCTTTCCACGCTTCCTTACAGATTACCCTTTATCTATTTCCCGCGGGAGCTTTTTAAAGTTATGCTTTCTGCTAATTAAGTTAAGTCAATTATTCTAGTTAAATTAACCATGAATATTTATTCCCGCATTTGAATCTATTAGTAATGACGCTGACACGTTATTAGTAAGGCGACCGCATCATATATAAAACATGAAAAAAACATAATCCCACCCAACATTGTAGTTGCCAGGTTTTTAAGCTTTCAGCACCTAGCAGATACCAACAGGGCCGGATAATGCGGCCAGCGAAGGCAGCCCCCGCTGCTTGAATTTTCAGAAAAACATGTAAATAGAACATTTTGCAGTTTTCGAAAATATGTAGAAAGAATATTTTGAATTTTCAAAAAGTTGCGAACTAAAGTTTTTGTATATTTCAAAAACATGAAAATAAAACATTTAACACTTTTTAAAAAACATGAAAATAAAACATTTTGCACTTTTCTGAATCAAGAAAAAAGAAAATTTTAAACATTTCTACAGTAAATGTAAAAAACCAATAAAAAAAAATCAAAATGGTGGTTTTTATATGGAAACAAATTGCTGCCTAAACGAAATTCCTTTGTCCGGCCCTGGATACCAAAATGCACTATATTCTAAAAACTTTCACTTGCATTCTAAAATGAATTCAGCTCACTAATAATTACTACCTATTCATATAATTTATTACATTGTTGAAATATTGGTCCGATTTAAACAAATTATAGCTTATTTTAAAGCTCTTAAAAAAATAGAAACATTGGGGGATTCATTTTTCACTTTGGGCCCATACAACACTTTTTAGAAGGAATTTTTAAAAATTCGCCCAAATTTTCGAAAAAAAAACTGGTTTTTATTGAAATTTCTGAAACTGTTGAAATATCTCGCTGAACTCGAATACAGTTTTATTCTGCTAATAATTGCCGTTCGAATGACGTATTATTTGAACCCATTTTCAGTGAGTAACTGGTCTAAAAACCGAATTTTCGGTTTCGACAAGATCTTAAGGGGCCGGACACAAATGATGCCAACCATGTAGAGGGTAGGTTACATTGAAAAAACACATGTTAAACATGGCTATTTAAATGATGCTCAAGAGGGTCACGTAGGAGGTGGGTGGGTCCCAAAACTTGCTAAAGTGAGTGGCGTCATTGGTGTGTGGCCATTAATTTGTGACAACCAAGTTTCTTCAGTTTTCCATGATGCAATGTTCCAAATTTACCTCAAGATGCAATACTGTGTTTGCATTTGGTAAACGGACATTTGCTACCCGGAAATTTGCTACCCGGACATTTGCTACCCGGACATTTGCTACCCGGACATTTGCTACCCGGACATTTGCTACCCAAACCCCAACCTAGGACATTTGCTACCCAAAACCTAGGACATTTGCTACCCATGGCTAATGTAGAAGGCTTGGCTAGGCTTGGAGTAATCACTTTAGTTTTACTACCACTACTAATCATAGCACCTTTGCACCCTTTTCTGTGCTTCACGCATATCCAGCGATTACGATTTAGCGATATTGGCTTTTGCCAAAAATATAGATAACCTTCGTGGGCTACTTTCTTGCCACCTCTTTTAGTATCTAGTAACTCGGCCTCCATTTTGAAATTTAAATCAAAATTAGAGTTGCTTAAACTCAAAGTATATTTTGAAGACGGTCAGCAGTACACTGACAATTGACAAAAGTGACTGAGTCGCAAAGATCGTTGCTTTTTCTGTCTTTCGTTGGTGCATTGAATTTCGTAAATATTACCATAAAATGCATATCGGTTAGGTTCGACTGACTTTGAGTATTGTGTCTAAAACTAAAATACATGCAAATTAAGTAGCATGAAGCTGAACCCCAGATTTGCAT
Organism: Dicyrtomina minuta; assembly: GCA_949802685.1. Lineage (NCBI taxonomy): Eukaryota > Metazoa > Arthropoda > Collembola > Symphypleona > Dicyrtomidae > Dicyrtomina > Dicyrtomina minuta. The sequence goes on from OX461812.1 coordinate 47,298,632, forward strand.
CTTTCTGTCATATTAGCAATGCTGTCATGAAAAGAAAGACATTATTTTCCTAGCTACGTTATGTTATGTAGACCAGCTTGTTATAATAAATATGTTCGGGTATTCTTTTCAGCGAATTGTAGTTTCTTTGTTTTTGTATATGGGTACAAAATATATTTCGATGTACGAATTGTTTTTCTGACATATTTTTGGTAAAATGATCGACAGTTTTTAGTTTTAAAATTATATTTACTTCTTAGATTACGTACCTACGTTTAGACTCATATGGAGGTTTATTTATTTTATTAGGTCTAAGATTATGTTATAATTATATTTTTTACCGTTTTTCGTCTTTTAGTAATTATTATTGTAGCGTGTCTGCAATTCTGCAATGGCTTGTTATTGTCTGGTTCTAACATTTATACAGCAATCAGTTTTTAACTGCAGGATATATTAATTAGAACTTTAGAACCATTAATTGTAAAGATATTATTCATATTATTTTAAAATATTATTTTTGAACGACTATTTATTTACAATTACACCATCTTTTATCATTAACAATAATAGAATTAATAAAATATTTCAACGATGCCATGTTGTGCACTCATAAATATTGTCAATGCAATTTATTTCTACATTAGCCATGGGTAGCAAATGTCCTAGGTTTGGCCATGGGTAGCAAATGTCCTAGGTTTTGGGTAGCAAATGTCCTAGGTTGGGGTTTGGGTAGCAAATGTCCGGGTAGCAAATGTCCGGGTAGCAAATGTCCGGGTAGCAAATGTCCGGGTAGCAAATGTCCTACAACCTTGCATTTTACTGCAAGAAACATTTTGGGGTAGGAAGTGTCCGGGGCAGGAAATGTCCTGAACACTGGATCTTATAATTTTTTGGAACTCGAGCTCAGACCTCAAGGGCAACTTGGAACTCTTGATCCACTCGACTTTTCAGTGGGGAGTGGACTCAGTGGAGTGCAGCTTTGAGTTCTGTGTTCCGCCTTCCACTCCATGAGTTTGGATACCACTTTAACGGGGATAACTACCGGAATCTAATTATGTTAAAGATCAACGTAATATCTCAATTTTAATTCTCAATCTCAAAAACAATTTTTAAAACATCGATTTAATCGATCTAATTTGATTTCAATAAATTTTTAAATCGCATTATTGTACATAATTAAGAAATTTAAATCACATAAATCAAATCATTAAACTCATAAAATACGTAGGTAATTTGAAAATCAAAGCCCCATAAATGAGGTCGCCTTAGTTATTAGTACATAAGTGGAAATGTAGTAGTGTTTCAGTTCTTATAGGAAGCGTAAAATCAGTTTTCCTGACTACCCCTTAAAATTTACTATAACCAATAGAATACTAGAAAAAGTACCATTATAAAGATTGGCTAGATTCATGACAGGTTTATTCACTTCGAAAGTCAGCTTAGCGTCTGCTTCTCTTTCCAATTGATCATGAGGTTTCGCCACAATAAACAGAGGTATTTTGATTCCACATTTTTGTACAAAATGGGGTACTCCTGTGTCACTCAGGTAAAATACGTACACTTCGCATTGTAAATCTGATGGAATGATTTCGTTTTCCACATAAAATTCAGCGGTGTAGCTATGTCGCCCAACTACGATTTTAAAAAGAGGAATAAATGTAACGGGTTTCACAGATGAAGTTATTATCGTATTGCTTAAAATATTGAAAATTATCGAAAGAAGTAAATACCTATATCGCCTATCAGAACCGACTCTTGACTACATACTATGGGCTTAGGTGTGCAAATGTTTACACGAACGTCATTTACTCTGACGTGACACAGGACTTTAATCGTTGCTATTAATGACATGACCTCCATCCCATTAGATTCCACCCATTTTGTTTTCTGGCCTTCAAACTCGACTTTTATTTCCACAGTCGCATCTTTACTAGCAACAACACCTGGAAAATGCGTAAAAAATAATTTCTTTTCATTTAATCAACTGTAGACGGGTTTTAAAAAACGATTGAATACATACAGGTGAGCGATATTCTAGCAGCAAAACAATTACATACTACGTGTACTGAGAAAGTATAACTAAACTAAATTTGAATTTAAGCTCACTCTGATCACTGGCTTCAGCAATTGTTTTCCTAAGTTTATTCAGCTCGATTTCAGCAGCCTCGTAATCAAGATCACGAGACTGAATTGGTGGGGCAATAAAAAGTGTGGGTTCAGTGCCCAGATAGCCCACAAGTAAACGGCCTTCACCGCTAAGAAAAACAAGGCCACCTTGGATGCCCTATAAAAATATTCATTTGAAATAATTTTACATTTATTTGGCGAACTTTATTTTAAAATTGAAAAACAAAATACCCGTAAAGGAATCCGTCCTAAATATACAGGTACGAAGGATAGCTTGGCTGCCCATTTCAATGTTGTCCCCTTGTAAACATAAACCGCACCAGCTGAGTGGCCTGAAGCAGCAAGCGTCATTGAACTGTTATCTCCACCTGTTGTGGGGTGGAAGGATACCATCAGAGCTTTGCCAACATTTTGTAATTAACTCAAAACTACAACGCGGACAAGTTTCCCTTATGTTCGTCTCTTCATGGATATATATATTATAGTCATATAATAAAAATTAATTTAATATTCTCTGTATTTTCAGCTTTGATCTAAAAAAAATCTACTTTCTCACAACATGTAAGATGTAATTTAGGCTTTCAAGGTTAAGTATATTGTACTCAATTGCTTTTTAATTTCCTATATTTAGTTTAAATGGATGTAATTCAAATTATGACTCACCGACAAAAGAATGAAATGCATCAATTTGGTAATCTACTCTTTTACACCACATCAAATCTCCACCAACCCCGAAACAGAACAAATGTCGAAAAGTTGCTACCACCATACGAACTGAATTTGATTCTGGTGACACAGATAATATCTGAATATTACCAATGGGTTCTTCACCGACAGAGTAACTCCATTCAGGACTTAGTCGTTTTCCCACGGCCGTGTCTTGTGTTTGAACATTTGCATCATCCTTGGACATTGCAAGGGTTGAATATTTAAAACACTGTAAGTTCCATGCTGTGGATATTGTTAGAAAAGAATCCCACTGTGGAACATAAACTAAAGGTCCAGGGAGTAGAAAACCAGGTAAATACCTCGAGAAAGTGAATACTTCGTGTTCAAAAAACGATAATGTGCCATCTAATGATTGTACGCATATAAAGTGTCGTTCATTTGCCTGCATTGACATGTCTGACGACGAGGTTCCTCTACCAAATGGTCCGCAGCACATATTGAAAGCTAATCTTTTTAACTTATGCTCGTAAAGTAAAGTAACTTTGTACTGTGAACCATGTTCTACTTGTCCAGGTAATTTTGACACACTGTATACACCAAACTTGTGACTATGTAGAACAGCAAGGTGAATATTATCAGATCCACTGAAATAAAATGTGTATATATTTTTGTTACCAATTTATTGTGATACGACATTGGTATGGGAATAATTAATTTGTTTAAAACCGCATAGTGTAATATTATTTACCTCACAAATTTTCCAGCCTCTATTTGTATGATAGGATACCCAAGGTTTAATTCACCTAGCAAATTTCCACTTTGAGGAATCGATGGAAAAGATGACGGGTATTTTGAGATCCCATCTATAATGGATGGAGGTCCTATAATGCGGAGAAGACCGTTGAAGCTACCAATGATAACTTTTACAGTTTCACTAGGTTCGTTATCTATATTAGCTATTGCGACAGAATTCGAGGTTAAACTTTGGGGAGCTTCATTGCAGTCAAGGGACCACAATTCTTTTATTGTAAACAATGACATTTTAAATACAGAAACTTAACTGGCTATTAATATTCTTTTCATTGTATCCCTCGAGTCGGGGAGGACTATCTTTAAAGTTCATATTTGCCGGTAACTGCAGAAAGAAATTCCCGTTACCTGTGCAAACATAACCGTTGCTAACGTCAAAAGTTCTATTATGCAAAATCATAAAATCGATTATGCATTACTTAGCGCCTGGCTCTGCACTACACAATTCGTACAAGTCGGACTTGATAAGTATGTAATCGTATTCCAAATCTATATTGCAGAGCCATCGCAGTTTATGAAGCTAGCAACAAGGTGATATTTCCAAAATAGCCGATTAAAATTAGCGATAGAATTACAACAAAAATCAATTATAAGGTATTGCGACAGGGTCGTTGCACTACATTGTTTTTCAACGCAAGTAAATGACAATTAAGCTCAGCATCTAAAAATCAAGTTACAGCTGGTGTCTATATTGCTCATACAGACAGACACTAAAATAGCCAAACATATACTGGCAAAATCATCCTGCAGAACCAAGTATACATATAAATCGCCGAATACCAGAATGACACATGCCACCGCACCAGCAGAAATAGCCCTTGAGAAAATATAGGAATCGTTGCGAGCAATAAGCGTATACTTCTTTCCGGAGATACTTATCACAAAGTATTCGCAATCTATATAAATTTAGCACTATTTGGCAAGTAAGCAAGACTTAACAGTCCCATATTTAAATTAAATACAGTATTTAAATTTATTGCCGTACTGTAACAAAGCCAGATAAGGCCTTATTTTTCAATAAATAAGTACCCCAAAATGTAATTATGTACAGACCATATGGCACCTTACAGGATGATTCTCGATATTACGCAATAGAAAGATTCAGTACGACCTCAGATTTCTGTCGGTATACAGACATTCCCTCCTTCGTGGACATTCCCCACCGGACTATTTCCCCAATCCGTAACGCCGGGAATTCCCCCCACCCCAGTCACATAATTAATTCACGATAATATTTGAGTATATGCATTGTCGCGTACAGGTCTCCACTTCCACTCTTATTAAACATTCCCTCATAAACAAAAGCAAACTTAGGGCAGTTCTTTGGCAATCTTTTTCGCACAATGAGATTACCCTATTATACCCGGTATGATATTACTCTAAACCTTCAGTAAATTCTTTATTTACAGCGGTACTACTCTTATTAGCATCCACAGCATTCATTTTATTCCTCAGTGATGGCCATCAGTGGCCCAAAAACAAAAATCTTTTAATTTGCGCAGTGATTTTCGGGTCATAACGTAAACCCCTCGAAATTTGCAATGAAAGTATTGTTTCTAAATACAGGTGAAGGATGCGAAAGAGTTCTTTTTCACAAATACCTACACATATTTTTTGTATTTATTTTTCTTCCTCTCTTAAAGGATGACACTATCTTTAATCGTTTGCACTTTGTATAACGCGTAGTACATACTGTTGTATGTACGCAATACGTCATAGTCTATTTATTTCTTAATATTCGGACCATCTGAATGGCACCTATAAAGAAAACTTAATGGCCGTTGGAATTGAAGTAGCTGAAACTTATAGATGCTATATATACGCTACTGGACGCTGGACGATCTACAACGAATAACACGACATTTACAATATTTGCATAGGTTAAGTTCTCCATGTGTATTTGCTACACGAATATTTAAATTATAATGTTGGATTACGAAGTGAAACTTTGTATGGCCTTTGAAATATTGTGGGTCATAAAACGTAATATTAAGCAGTTGTGCTTTATGAAAAGTGAAACTGATGCAAATTTGCCACCGCCACTTATAGTACTAGGATTTAGGATAGTTAGAAGCTTAGACAGAATCCAGAGCAAGCATTGCGGCGCTGAGACAAAAAGTCTTGGTGATGTCTGATGTCTTATAAGGTCCTGTGTTCGGGTCTTACGTAATAATCGACACCATGGCATTCGGGAAATTCTTGCTAAAGCTTTTGATGACAAAATGTTAATATAATTCCATCAAAGAAAATTTTCCAGGAACAACAAATAAACAATGATTTAAAGGCTGACAGGATTATTATTTTGATCTCAATTGTTTTCTTCAGGTACTGTAACTATAGTTTACAGTTTACACTATAGTGTAACTGACGAAGCGTCATTACAAGTAGTTTCATAAATCTGGACTGAGTCTGGAACGTTTAGGAAATTTACAAAAATTTTAATTTGTGGACTTATCCCGTTTTACCAAAAAACCATTAACTTAACATGGAATAAAAAGTTCGTGAGATGAAAAATCGTAATGAATGAAACCAAAATTTTTATAACTTGTTAAAAAAATTTACGGATGTGAATTGTCATCTACAAACTACGAAAACACACAAAACCCAAAATTAAATCAGAAATGTATGTTTAGGTGGACTTATAACCATTTTGCAAAAAATGATGTATTGGACTTCGCCCGTGTTGCCAAAATATAAAATTTTGGCTATTTTAAAAAAATCATTGGCTGAATATTCAACACAATAACCTATCTAGTTGAATGGTACAAGTAACACAAATAATCTCAAGTTTGAAAAAAATGGACTTATCCTGTTTTGTCAAACAACTCTTCATATATTGGTTAATCATGAACACGATAACAAAAACAGATTTAATAAAACACATTAAAATGGAAGACTCTGCTTTCAGTCGAATATTTGCAATAAAATATATTTTGACACAGATAATAAAATACAGAAATACACATTTTTGGTGTCACGGCTTATATTATATACAGTGCCTACAGGTATAAATAAACTTAATCACTCCGCCAAACTACCTCTACTTCGTCCGTCCTGTATCTGAAAATAAAATATAAAATGTTGTAACGCCAAGTCACAATCAAAATATCATCAAAAATATTATGGTTGATACTAATAATCATATAATAAATAACTAACCTCTGAGTGCAAAATGTTTCTTCTAGTGGAGTTCTTATACCAGCATTGAACATTTCTAGGCCCGCTTGTGCAATCATAGCTCCGTTGTCTATACAAAACCTTTCGTCGGTAGCAAAAATTTTCGCTCCTCTTTCCTCACACATTTTCCCCATCATTTCTTGCAATCGGACGTTGCAACCCACTCCACCAACAATTAATACTTCTTCCGATCCGCAATGTGCCATCGCACGTTCTGAAAATAACAAATAGCAGAAAATTCAGTAAGTTCATTGTCTTACCAAAAACAATATTAATAAAGTAACAATAAGAAGTAAAAATACGTATTAATTAGCAACATTGGCTTTGGAAATAAACAGAAAAATGTTTTATTCGATCAGTAAGTTTTATGTTGACTTTCACCTGTTGTTTCAACCAGCATAGCAAACACAGTTTCTTGCAAGCTGAAGCACAAATCTTCCGGTGTGTAATGCTTCTTCAAAAGAGAGCTCGCTCTTTCTTCAATAAATGACAGGAGACCAGAAAATGATACATCCATACCTTTTACTACGTAAGGTAACTGTACCAACTTCTTGCCTCTACAAGAAAATACAATTTCTTTTAGGTAAGACTTAAAACAGCGTAGAAATACAGCCCCAATGACACTATATCAGATATCACTTAAAACACACCATAAGGAAACGCAATGCATCTACTTTATTTTTCGGACGAAGCAGGAATAATGTAAACATGCGCTGGTTAAACTCATCAATCAATTCTACATGCAAAATTGTAAAGCAACAACGAAGTTTTTGAACACACAAATTAAAATTTTATTGTCCTTACTTTTTTGCCAACTGTTCAATATTATAACCAGGGCTTGGATCATTGGAAAGCTTTAGAACTCGAGCAAACCGATCCAGGCAATTTCCAACGGCGATATCAATGGTTTCACCAAAAATTCGGTACCTTTTTTCTGCGTAAGCTATGATTTGTGTATTACCTCCACTTACATACAAAACCGTAGGATTGAGAGCCCCCGTGATTTCGCGCCCCATTTCGATATCTGGAAAATAATTTAATAATTATGAAGGATTAAACAAAAAATCAAATACGGGATGCACAGAATCATGCTGTGTGAATGTTGATATTTCTGCTGTGCTGCGAACTTAAATGAGACGGGACTAGTTCCTTATTATCAGGTTGACTATTTTTAGGCACCAATAAAATGTAGAACGGCATTAATAGTTAATAGCAACAAGCATAGGACTTTTAATGATTTTAAAGTTCAATAATATCTTCTTCAGCAGCGATTGGCTCACAAAAATACAGTGATCTAATAATCCAACTTGGTCAATTCAAGCGCTTACATTACACAACATGACTAACGGATAATGGGATAAACGGAATAAACGAGACAAAATGCAACAATAATATGACCCTCAACCCTATTTTCTTAAACCCGAAATTTACTTACGTCCTATACAATGATTAACTCCAATTATTGGCTTATTCCACAACTGTGCAATAGTTCTTGATACAACTGCGACGGAAACAAGAGGAGCTCCCATCCCAGGTCCCTTAGTATAACATATCACATCAATTTCTTTAGGATCGACCTACAAGAATTTAATTTCGAATTTAATAATTTCGAAAATAATAATAATTAAGCGAATAAATAGCAATAACTCGCATCAATTAACAGTAAGATTGGGTAAGCCGGTTACATAGATTCGCTTAAATTAATGCTCAGATATACTCACTTCTGCTTCGCGTAATGCTTGCTTCAACAAACCAATTATCTCCGACTGATGATGTCGTGCTGTTTCACTGGGTAAAAAACCTGTCAACGATTAAAGAATAAATATTTAGCATGTTGCCTGTCACCCAATGAGCAATTAGTAAATTTAGTCATTACTGTACTCCATGAATTGTAAACATCCTAAATGTCAAATAAACAACAAAAAGTACCCAAGTCAGTAAGAATTATATTTAATGACCGTTTAACATACAGGTTCAGAATTAAGAAGAAAACGTATCTGGGAATCGTATTTACAGTCAGGACTTTTCAACGAGTTTTCGTCGGATTTCGACGGGTTCTCATCGGTTCAAACCAAAAGAAGTACAATTTCAACTGAAAATGGTTTTGATTGCACCCAAAAGCAGTCGATTATCAACCAAAAACCGTTTTTTCACTTTCAAATGGACCTGACACCCTGAAGTCGTCAACCTGACACTAAAAAATATTCCACCAATAGGTAGAGCGTATGGAAATAAGCAGTATCACCTATAGTCAACTCTCACAAGCAGTACCATTTGAAACAAAACTTTATTATTTTAGTCCATAATTTTTTCAAAAAGTAAGAATGATTTAATTTCATTTATTACAATAAACAACAATAATCCAGTAAAACAAGGTACCTATAAATTAGTTAGTTTTTATTACCAGGTTATGCTTTCTACCATAGTTATAGCTTAACACTAATCATTGTATCATTATATTTTTATTCTTATTATTGCTAACATTTCATAGAATTTCATTTTATCATCATACCCGCCTGAACACTTCCAATGTTCACAAAACTATTAGGTATGGAAAATTAAAAATTACAAGATTAAATTTTAATGCGCAAAAATAAACATTTTTAAACTTTCATCAACGTACAATTCTAACAATTATTAGAGAACTGGCCGCAATTGGAGATCCGGCTTGTATTGTAATTTATATCCGTCACCCCAGGCCTCTATTACGGAACCGGCTTCTATTTCGTGATTTACAGTACTTTTTATTTACTTTTTACTTACTAAATAAAGGGTCACCATGCACGTTGAAATTGCTAAATATAAAATACATGAAATAATTGCATTTTAAAATTTATATTTTTTCTACCCACCCACTGGTTACCCTGGTTGTAGGACAGTTGCTACCCGGACATTTGCTACCCAAAACCCAACCTAGGACATTTGCTACCCAAAACCCAACCTAGGACATTTGCTACCCAAAACCCAACCTAGGACATTTGCTACCCAAAACCCAACCTAGGACATTTGCTACCCAAAACCCAACCTAGGACATTTGCTACCCAAAACCCAACCTAGGACATTTGCTACCCAAAACCCAACCTAGGACATTTGCTACCCAAAACCTAGGACATTTGCTACCCAAAACCTAGGACATTTGCTACCCAAAACCTAGGACATTTGCTACCCAAAACCTAGGACATTTGCTACCCATGGCCAAACCTAGGACATTTGCTACCCATGGCCAAACCTAGGACATTTGCTACCCAAAACCCAACCTAGGACATTTGCTACCCAAAACCCAACCTAGGACATTTGCTACCCAAAACCCAACCTAGGACATTTGCTACCCAAAACCCAACCTAGGACATTTGCTACCCATAACCTAGGACATTAGGTACCCACGCCCAAACCTAGGATATTTTCCACCAATAAAACTTCATATGAGTCTAAATGTAAGTAAATTTGTTTTTTATGACTTATATAATTATGGTGGAAAGACAGTTTCTAGTTTTAAAATTACATAATAAGTTATATAGTAGGTATATGTAACTTTTAAATATCCTTTTTGAACGACCATCTACAATTATATCATTTTCTATCATTAAAAATAATTGCATTAATAAGATTAATTAATTAAACGATGCCGTATTATCACGGCACACTCATAAATATTGCCCATGCATTTTATTTCTACATTAGCCATGGGTAGCAAATATCCTAGGTTTGGGTGTGGGTACCTAATGTCCTAGGTTATGGGTAGCAAACGTCCTAGGTTGGGTTTGAGGTAGCAAAAGTAGCAAGGTAGCAATTGTCCGGGTAGCAAATGTCCGGGTAGCAAATGTCCGGGTAGCAAATGTCCGTATACCGTCACCCGGTACGCTGAAATTCTTTCACAACGTAAAAGAAAGGAGAATACCATTTTCAGCTGAAATTGTACGTCTTTTGGTTTTAGCCGACGAGTGACGAGGACCCGTCGAAATTCGACTAATTTACATACAAGCTAAAAGTAGTCGAAATCCGACGAAAACTCGTTGAAAAGTCCTGACTGATATTACAGTCGAATCTCGATATACCGACTACTCAAGGGACCCAGTGATTTTGGCCGGTTTAAAGTTTGGCCATTATACATATACCGGCCGATGGCCATTATACAGATACTGGCCGATGACCATTATATGCAGATGCCATTCAGTGGCCAATATACAGATTACAGATACTAACAACATGCCATTATATGAATGAATAAATGAATTTATTCAAAGTCAATAAAATCTTATGATCTACGTAAAGATTTATATACCATAACAGTAAGTACAAAGCATATCCAAATGCTATTTTAAAACTAAAAAAATACAACAAAAATAAAAATTGCTTTCAAAAACAGTCACTTTCGTGTTGGGTGAATCAAATTAATTGCGTTTACGTATTGCTTAAAGTAAATTATTGTGGAATTGTAGCTTGTTTCAGCCAAGATATTTTAAGATTTAAAAAAATTGTTCTAAATATAAAATGGAATTTAATGCCTTCCTATCTTCAATTTCTTGAGACATAATGCTAATATCTAATTAGCAAAATAGAATAATACCTACAGTTTATACTAAGAAAGATACTTTTAATATTTAATAAATTTTTTTAACGTATACTGAATACTGAGTCAGTTGGGCTCCCCTCGGCGGAGGTCAGTTTTTAAGTTTGTTCTATTCAATAAAGTTATCTTTTCTTCTTACATTAAATCAATGGCCGGTACAAAGGTGTAAATACACATTGTAAAGTAGGTCTGGGGCCTAGTTTTTTTGGACGGTTTATCGAGCTTCCCATTATATCGAGAGCCGGTTTATCGGCGTATTTTAGCATTACAAGCATAGGCATTTTGACGGGAATTTTCAAATTGGCCGGTAAATCGAGCTGGCCGGTGTTGGGAAGGCTGGTATTCAGAGATTCCACTGTATGCCTATACTATTTTTGCAACTTTGTGGAACATGGAATAAAATATTTTGAACAAAAAGCTGAAACTATGTATTGGGTCTAGACCGTCCGTATTGCTATTATTACATACAGCAAATAAGTAAGTTGAAGGGACTGAAAGCTCAAAATTATGGACGATAGTCAGTTAACAGTCAATCATTGGTTGGTAGTACCTTCTCCAGGAGGAGTAATAAATGTTCTTCTCGGATTCGAAAGAACCAGTCCATCTTTAATTATTCCTATCCCTAATTTGTTGGCGCTTCCTTCCAGTCCTATAGCGATAACCATGGTTTTAAATATAGTAGACCAGTCCAGTACGATTCACAAGTATAAATAATTACAAGAACGTTAAATTATACTAAAACAGCGATTCGAAATATGTCGATCAATCCAAGAAAACTTTCCTATCCGACAGTTCCGGCACTGAGGTTTCAAAATCAACACAATATTTCTTCCTATTAGGAAGCACAATGAAATTACTTCTAGTTTAACTGGGACTGGTAATTAGCTCAAAAGTAATCGGACGGAGTTGTTTTATTGCCACGTGCGACCTTCCGACTTTCGAATACAGGCGACTGACAGTATAATAATTAATAAATTTCAATACACATTACAACTTTGAACTTCCCGCCGATGCAAAATTAGTAACTTCACGTGACTAACACTCTCTTCGGCAGTATTATGGTATGAATAAACCATTTAAACAGCCAGAGAGCGGGTGGTACCTGGTTTCAGTTCTGGTTCTGCGTATAATATGTTAAAACATAAAACTCTGTTCTCACATGAAAAATCTATACAATAAAATACAATCAAAACAACCATGTTCGGTCTCCAGTATCAAGAAACTTGTATCGTGTTTGGTTCCCACTAACTTTAAGTTCTTTAATAGTAAGTTTAGTGTACCACTAACTTTAAGTGAAATATCATACAGCGTATGGAATTGAGCAATTCAACTATTTAAGCCAAAAATACTGATAAAACTGGAAAACATTGCTGCAGCATAATATGGGGTTGATCAGCAAATTGATCTATATTATAATAACCATGAATGCAGTCGACAGCAAATTATTTTCTGCATTTAGCCACCACTTATAGCGCCTCAGCCTCAGCTTAATCATAGCTGCTAATTTTCGAAATACGGCCAATATTTTAAAAAATTGGTAGCGTTTTTCCAATTTAAATCCAGAACTTGCAAATTAGGCAGAAAATATAAATTAGGACCTTATGCGGTATACGTATTTCAATATTTATATATCAATATTTACAATAATTTGATCAGGGTCTAGGGTAAATGAGCGTAATTGTGATCGCCCAGTCTTTAACAGGAAAAAATTAGTACCTATAATATACGCACATATAGCACTGAAGAACTAGCCCCATTATCCTTCGATGCAAGGAATTTCTTTACCGTCAGTGTTAATGTTTTCCTGCTAAAAAGTGAGCGCTCACCACTGTCCACACCTACCCTAATGAAAAAGCCAACACGCTTAGAAAAATATTAGTGGATTGTGGATTTACCACTTCGCTATTAATTTCTAATAGAGGACTCTATTACTGTTAAGTTTATGTGAATTGTTCAATTTAGCATACCTATGTCATGCAGGTAGCAGGTATCCCGCTTAGCCATAAGGGATAGTCCGTAAATGATGTCACCCAAGTTATAATTCTTTAACCCCCACTCCATGTCATCCCTTTAACATTGAGTAAGGCTATATTTAAAATGGCATGTTATCAAAACCAAACCCACTGACCCTACCGATGACATCATTTATGGACGACCCTTATCATTTGAGTCTTCCACGTCGTGAAATCGTCAACTCTATTTTGAGAGTACCTACGGTAATAAGTTATTTCGCAGTGATGGGCACTACCCTACAATTACCCTTTTCCTTCACCTTATACTGATGCTGCATATATCCTTTTTTGTATGCGAATTTGCCGCCTTTTTCTTTGCCTTTTTCCTCGACTGCTTTTATCTGCCTGCCTACAGCCTTCAGCCTTTTTTTTCAAAAACAGTTGCCTTTTTTCTGCCTACTTTCCGTAAAAGAGCCAACAAGCTGTCTACATTTCTAAAACTTCTTTCATATATTGTATATCCAACGCCAACATAATCTATCAACATTTGAACGTATTTCGTTCCAGAGTTTCAAATTACTATACGGCCGGACACAAATGGTGCTACCCAAATTCTCCAGTTGGAAATTAAATAGGTTAATATAAATAGTTTGACGACAGTTGACAGTGCTGACAATAAGTTTTTATTAAATGGAAAAGAAGGAGAAACTAATGACTGATGGCATACAACTTGCAAGCTAACTTGTTAGTATGCTGTTCGTGCAGCCTACTATTTCAGTTAAGGTTTACGAACACGATTAACTAACTAGGTCTAGTCTGTCAAACTGACTTAAATAAGCTGTTAAAACATTTAGTTCAAACCAAACATTCACTGGCACTGGGATTCTGGGATATTTTTGGTTTGGTTCTTCGGTCGTGAGTCAGCATGAAATATTAAAAGTATAGAAGTACTGTAGGGAGCATTCACACATAATGCCGCTTCATTAGATTCATTTTCTGTTTAACCCACCCTTCAGCTTTGTTAAGCATAAGGCAAATAGCCACTTGTCAGACCCGCCTAGAGTGACCATAGAGTGACGCTATTTGTGAACACTTCCTTTACAGTTTTGTGCGAACAGCAGGCAGTGCCTGCCAGCCACTAACTCATACTCTAATACTGCAAGCAAAAGCCGAATTGGGAAATATTAAAATTTTCGAGTCAGGCGGCATCTGTATTGCTAGAGGGCGTAAAGTGGATGCATAAAAATTGATTTTCTTTTAGTTTTAAATTATGTTATACGTTTTCTTAGGATTGTGAATGTGAATATAGCAGGCCCTTTAAAAGGCTAAAGGGGAAAATAGGGTAATATCTCTAGCATGTCTTTTTTTCGCACAATCCTTCTTGAAAATTATTGCCTTCCTTCATCCTTCCCTTTTTTAAGGCAAAAAAGGCTAAAACGTTGGCCTGCCTACATTTGCCTGCCTACATTTACATGAAATGAAGCCTTCCTCTTTGCCTGCCTACTTTATATGCCTTTTTTATAGGAAGGCGCCCACCATTATTTCGCAATGGTGGGCATTTAATTTGCCTACCTAGTTTTTCCCTATTTCCTACACGTGATTTTTCCCCTTCCTAAATCCTTCCTATGGTACTTTTGCCTGCCTATTTCCTACCTAGTTTTTTAACACAAATATGACCCTTCCTATATCCTACATTTTTTCGCTTACACAGCCTAAATCCTGCCTATTTTCCTAAAAGCTACACATGATTTTGAAAGTGGCAAATACAAAAGTGTATTTTTAGTTGTGTTTTTTTTAGCATAGATGGGCAAAAACTCCCCCCTCAGCCTTATCTCATGAGGGATGCCTATGAAGTAGTATGCACTCACCCTCACGCTCACCCTCACGTCACTAAAACTTGCCTCTCGCACTCACCCTCATGAGTGCAAATTTTGAAAAGAAGGCACTCACGCTCTCCCTCATGAGGCCCCCCTCATGGCGCCTTTATTTAATGTAGTCAAGTATGTCTAGACGCATATTTTTTTTTAAATTTATTAAAATTGTATTTTTTATTCAACCAAACAGTTCTACGCGGATTGTAGCAGTATAATAAAGCATCGGCACGCAGTATTGCTTCAATTTATAATAGTAATATAAATAAATAAGAGTTCCATCTGCTACTTGAAGATGAGGGATGAGTGCTACTGTCATGCACTCACGCTCACCCTCATGAGGGGGATGGGAATTCAGCAACACTCGCCCTCACCAAATGAGTGCACACAATTTAAATCTGCACTCGCACTCATCACTCGCACTCACGGCAATGAGGGTGAGCGTGAGCGTGAGGGTTGCGCTCATCCCTCGTGAGGCATGCCCATCTATGTTTTTTAGTAGTTGAATTTTATGAGCCACTGCCTGTTTCATGTCAAATAAAAAAAATAAATCTTTAAAACTACAGGTATTAAAATTCTGTTTGTTTAGGATTTAACTAAGTTCACAATGTAGTACATGAAAATAAAATATGAAATCATACTAGATGAGTAACATGAGAATTCCACCCTTGTCTTCCATCAAATACTCGAAGTTTTTCTTCGCAACCATTCTGAAGACACTTAAGTTTTTTTGTTCCGTCTTTTTCAACAAAGGCAAAATACTTCTTTAAATCATCACGAACTTTGACGGCTTTTGTAGTGGGAGGCATATTCACGTAAAGAAAGCTAAGTTACTAAATCTAAGTTTTTTGACAATCTAGATTGTCACTATTTAAGCAAATACAACACGTGCATAAAAATTTAGTCAGAAAAAATTTAAAGTCGTTACTTCTTAAAAGACGGAACCCTTCTCGTATAATTCATATGCCTTGAGTTACCCGGTGGGCTTCGGATGTTGTATATAAGCATGCTGCTATTTTCATTCATTGGAAATCATCAAGTAATCACTGAATACTATATGCAGTTAGTTTGTCATTAGCTAAGGACGAAAACTGATTTTAAATTATGGCGGACACAAATTTTCAACTGCAACCTTGAGATAGCAGAATTGACGATGTTGAATTGTCAGTGCCATTTTAATTATATTATCATATATTCATATATATGTATATTAACATTCTAAAACGTGAATTCAGTAGTTTTGTATTGCCCCAGTTTAGTAACTTCTGAGCAATTTCAAACAATTCAGTTTCTCCTTCCTATAAATTTATAGGATATTTTTGCCTATCCTTAATTCCTAGCAGTAATATTTGCCTTCCTATTTCCCTTCCTATTTATTAGCCAAAATAGGCAAAAAACCTTGCCTTCCTATTTTGCCTTCCTATAATCTTTAAAATTTTCGTCCTTCCTACATCCTAGCCTATTTTTTAGGCCTTTTTTGTAGGAAGGCGCCCACCATTGTTATTTCGTATATCACATAGCAGGCGAAAGACCATTCACGATTATTGGATGACAGCGATTGAAGAAACGCGTTGTTTTGTTAAACTTTATGTTTCAGTATTCATACATTTTGAACTGCTTAACTTACTGCGAATTAAAATTGATGGCGTAGTCCATGAAGTAGCACCTGCAACCGTAGTAGTAATAATAGTTTGTCATTAACCAAATAAAATGATTCAAACTTCATTTCAAGAAGTTCAAGCATCGGGTTTCCTAATCTTCAAAATACACTAAATCGTATTTTTTGCAATCCAATTAAATCAGGGGAACAGGAATATCGTGGTCTCTTTTGAACGTAACAATATTATGTGAGCAAACTGAAAAGGGGCTACAGCCATAGAGAGAGGACTGATGGTTCTTTGCATGTATTTTTCCACAGACCCCATGAATGATTTTGTGCCTAGTCGTTTTGCATTGCAGCAGGAATTCCCTGCAGTAGCGACGTCATCATTTTTGGGAAAAAACTACCCTTCCTTTGCTTTTCGCTTTTGCCACGTAGGCGAATAGATAGTATAGGGGGCGTCCATTAATGACGTCTGGATTTAGGGGAAGGGAAGTGGTACGACCTTTTGCAAACTTGCCGTTACTATGACGCTACATTGTAGATGCGCAGAAATAGAATCCTTGATTGAAGTTTCACTAGATGCACTGAACCCCGTAGAGTTTGATGTGTCATATCTTTTTCATTAGCCGAAACGCTGAAAGTCATTCGCACCTTAAGGTCCTGTTCAACAGATGGTAAAAATAGGGATAACAGGACTCACCAGAGATTTGAAGATGCTGAAGTTGGAAACTGAATATTAATTTATGGAACTTTATTAATTGTCGTTTACATTGAAGTTTGGTGGGATATTTGAATATTTGTAGGACGGATAGGTAAGAGGAGCAGGATAGGATTGGGTAGCTATTTCGCGAACGAGCGAAACACCCTGTTCAACAGAGTCAGTTTTGGTTTTGGCGTTAATTCGCCCTCAAAGCTTTATGGTCATTGTATTGACTCATTGACTGTTTTGCTTTTAAAGATCAAGTTCCCGTTCGTACGACGGGCCGTCTTTACTTGAAAATAAGTAATGTCTTTTAAACTGCTACTGCTAAAGCTTTTTGAATTATTGTACCAAAAAATAAAGAAAGAATTTGCACACCTTGTTGCATTAAAACGTTTGGTACGAGTTCGAACTCGTTCGTACTTTTGACTTGTGCCCTTCCACACGGGACCACTACGTGTTCTTTCCGTTGATTGGGACATACCCCTAAAAATGGAGAGAGAATGACTAACTTTACTCAAATAATAAACTTGACACTGTCCTCGAACGAGGATAGCCAAAGACTCAGCATACGGGACGGACTTTTGTTATGGATAATTATGTAGTTTATTTATGAAAACGATTCTAATTAACTTTATTCATTATTGCATGATCAATATTACTATATTACATTAGGATTTCCTTTATTTTTTGAGAGACTACTAAATGAACATTTTGGTCACGATCTATATTTTCCTTCTCGAAGTCTCGACCCGATGCGAACGTCATGCCAAGGGAACATCAATGCAAACCATGTTAACCGCTCAAGATCGTCTTAACCTGAACCAATTAATCTACTAAGTTAGTAAAGAGCGCAAGTAATTTAAAACAAAAGCGTAGTGCCCCAAGCAGATCATCTAATGAATACTGGCGTTCTTTCTTCTTTTTTGTTGGTATCGTTTGAAAGTCAAAAGAATTGATGATGCATAGTTCTATCGAATCAGTGTATGACGGTATATGGACACTTTCCTCCCGGACATTTTACTCCCGAACACGTTCCAACTACCAAGGACATCTTCCTCCCAGTATCAAAATCATATTACTAAAATAAACGGGTGATCCTTGATCCTTTTCAGAAAATTTATGCATTCATAGAAATTATGCAAAATTCATAACCTGAAGTACGATAAGTTTATTTTAATTAATGCACTGAGTTTGTCAGACTGCATTACTTTTGGAATAATGTTCATATCATATTCTTTGCTTTTGATTAATAAATTTTCACGTGATCATTACTTCATAAAAGTGGGAAAAAGATTCAGGGCTCAAGCATATTTTTGAGAATGTCTACGAAAGCATACATTTTCTGAAAAGGAACACTCGTTTATTTTAATGGCGTGATTTTGATACTTGGAGGAAATTGTCCTCGGTACAAGTTTTGGATGATTTCCGGGAGGAAAAAGACTAGGAGTATCGATTTCTGTATCAATGAAAATGTATAGCTTATTAGTTTGCATAAGTAGGAGAAACCTTGGACCTGGAGAAATGAGCAAAATTAAAAATTAATTTTTAGACCAGCAGTTGACCTAATTGAGATCAGAACGATACCAAAATGAGTTCATGCTTACTTCTTTGGTGTTTTGTAAGTAAACTTTTGTGGGGATAGATTTACCTGTGTATTTAATGAGCAGAAAATTATACACAAAAGTGTAAGATGTCCTTTCATCCAGAAATAACGTTGATTGTTTATTTATTTGTCGTATTTCAGTTTCAACAACCTTATTGAAATTAGCACGAATATTTAATTAATTGTTATTGGTACAATCTTTGATTGCAGTGTAGTCAGTGTAAAGCTTCTTAATATTTTTTGATTCTGATTTACTCTCTATTTTCATGAAGGAACTTTCTAGACATAGTAATTATAATAACAAATGTGTATTATGCTATTCAGTAAGTAGCAACCAGTTCAATTTAGAATTCGTATATAGTTTCATTAATTAAGCATATTATATATAGGAGGTATATAATTATTCGTTTAACATATTTTAAAATTTTAGTTAAGCCAATAAACATAGAATAAAATTACAAATTAAATGCTGTGATATTAGTACATTTTTTCACATAATATGACAGTTAGTTAAAATTAGGTTGATTGAAAGTTTTGATAACTTATAGTATGGAAATACCAAAGACAAACCGTTAAAAACTGACATTAAAGTATATGTAGTGTATAGTATATATGTATACACACCTTATGTTTGTATTGCTCTTCGTTTAAATATTTAACATAAATCAGTGTCAACCTGACGGTAGCAGTATACAATTTTTATAAAAATTCAACAATGGAACTTATTTCGTTCGTTAAAAAAATGACAAGACAACGACAATTATATAAAAACAAGATGTATTATTATTACTGGTACTGGGCGAAATTAATAATCACGCTTAGTTATGTAGTCACAAAGGAGCTTGACTCTAATTTGATAATACAAGTGAAGTAATCCATTAGAGATTTTCCTGATTAAAATTTTCTTTGAATATGAAAATATCAGGATCACAACTACACGTCATGCGTAGTAAATAAGATGAAATAAATAATTAAAGTCAAACCCCTTTATTTAAAAAATGGTATTACATAGTATAATGACGATGGCGGTATTTTATTATCATTAACATTTCTACCTATGAAGCATTCTTTATTTTTTTACAATGATAATGTTATTATTTTTATGCTACAATGACAAATATACTGCAGAAAAAGAAGAGAAGGCTGCCATTATTTAGTAGTTAGTTTTTCGTTTATTATTTTGCTTCCATTGTGTTTTTCGCTTTAAAAAAGTATTACATTGCTTATTACCTTTACTCCTGGATTTTATCTCAATTTTAGTTTACATTATTGCATTGAAAATCTTGAAATATATGTATACGTAATATTGTATTCTATAAGTTATGTACCTAACCTCAAAGAAACACAAACGAGAAAATGGAAATGCAACAAAGCCGTCACTAATGCTCGGATTAGCTTGTAGTAACTCCAATATATATTATCATTACTTATTTACATAATATTGTGTACAATGCTGAAGGATCGTAGTTATTTTATGACTAAAAGCACTGCGCTGTCCCTTGTCAACACTTAATTTATATTTGGTTCTGTGTATGTACTATAAATAATTTTTCATTTACTACAGCAAATGGGAATAGTGTTTAGGTGTTTTTTGCAAGTGTAGTGTAAATTACCTATACGGCTTTGACTTTTTATCTCGAAAATAATATTAAAACTCATGTACGTATAAGTTCGCACATTCTAGTTTTTTTATACAATTTAGAAATAGCTCTATGGAAGCGGAATTTCTAATAGTGAGATAGAAATAGCAACGGCTGATGCATTGTAAGGTATAAGGTAAATAGCGTACCAGTGGAACTGCCCCTGGCACTGGTACCGGTTCCGGAATCGCAATCAACATTTATATATCCTCACAATGAGTGTATCATATATACTTACAGCTATCGTTTTATTTGCTTCATTCAATAAGTTTTACTAACCGTGGATTTTTACTCCTTTAAAAAATGTCAGACTTCATTCTACCTCAGTTTGCCCAGATGCAGTGTATTTGGTAGATAAGTTTTTAGGTGGTATATTTTGTCTTATTTCTGTCAGCAATATAATTATATCACATGTTTTCTCAATGTTTGACTCACGTAGACGTAAAGATCTGCAGTACGTTTATTGATTTGTGCAGTGTGCAGTCATTCATGCTTATCCAATAATAATGTTTCCCTTAATGCTTAAGTAAAAGTGTTATTTGAGTTTATTTTGAGGCGTGAATTTCTTATCTCATTCACATAAAAAATTCAGGTAGAACGTTGTGCATTTCTAGTAGACTTCTACTATCTCAGCAAATCCTGCTGAATTGTATATATTATACATGTATATATTGTAATGGAATGCTTGTCGTCTTAAAATTATGTGTGTGTGTGTGTGTGTGTGTGTGTGTGTGTGTGTATGTGTATGTGTATAGTGTGGTTTCTGGTTTTTGTCATGTCATACATTTTTTGGGACCATAATGTCAGTGTTGTTTTCTTGAGATATTTCTACTCGTAGTATTTATAATCTAAGTAAAACTTCGAGGCTTATCTAGGAACTAACTACATTCCAGGAACTGAAATGTGTTTATATCTATAAAACATTACTGTTTAGCACCAATTATTAAGTAAAATATCTACATTGCCCTCGTTGTGTAGCGAGTGTAGATGTTATAATGTTCTGTAGTAACAACTTTTCGTCATAATTCCTTTTCTCCGGCGAACCTTATATATGTAGGTACATTATAAGTCACTATAATAATTACATGAAACAATATAAAATATATTCATACGCAAAGTGTATTGTAAAGATAATTATACAATATATAACACGAAATAATTTAAATGTACTACATACTTAGTAAGGAGACCACTTTTGTGTGTGTGTGTGTGTGTTTGTGTGAATTAACATGCAAACGTAAGGTAGGTAGTACCTAACGTAAGAGTACAACCGTTTGATGTGAGTGTACATATATAAGTAATAGAGTAGAATAATTATATTTTAAATAGTATGGTACATAATCTAATTCCTATATAGTCATAGATACAAGATATATTTTGTGCGATGTTAATCCAGTTAACTTTTCACAACCCTTGTTTTTTAATACTATGTCTTACATTCTAGTCCTAAAGGCTACTGATAAGAGCTAATTATAAGTGGAATTATATTATAGGCATAAGAAAGCATGCTGAGCTCTCTCTGAGCGACAGATAAGTACAACCTTGTATGTATGTATTTTAAAATATTTTAGCAATAATTAGACACAGTCATTGTACTCATTTGAAAACCATGCGAGAGAAGTGAGTTCTCAATTCAATGTACACATAACGACTGTGTTTACAATTTATATAATTACATGTTTTGAAACATATTATGTATTATATCATTTTTGCAGAGACAAGCACAGAATTTCACGTAAGGTAGGTATATAGATAGGTTATGTAAGTACAATAATATGGACCCTGTTTGGTCAACTAATCGTAAGAGTATACAGTGTACCTCAAAACTTTGTCAAAATGTATTTATTTGGAAATCCCTAGAGGCTCCTTGAACAATAAAATAATTGAAACTTTCTGAATTCTGAATGTGGGTGGAAACTGCGGAGACGGACTAGGATATTTTTCTTTGGAAACCTTCCAAGATCCAAAAGTTGGTCGTATTTTTTTTTGCTCGGAACCCTGAAACAGGACTTGGGAAAATGGAAACCAAAATTCAAAAGTAATATTATTGCTCACAATTAAATTGTGAATGTTTTCAGATTTAAATTCTAATTATTCCTACCTATCTACATAATTTAGCAACCTTTGGCAATTCTCAACCGAATTAGACATGCGATATGTCATTTTGAAGCTATTTTAAAATAAAAAATATAAAATTCTTTGAAAATCGAAAATTATTTAATTTACTATTTCTTTTAATCATAATTAACTTTAAATGTCCAATTTTAAATTAAAGCTTTCATAATTCGCGCACCAATCGCTATAAATATTGTTCTTCTCCTCATTCTCGTCATTTTGATATATCACTTCTTCATATTTGAAGAGAGTTACCGGTCGAAATTTGACATTTTAGGTTTGGCGGGAAATTCAAAATTTCAATATTCCCTTATTTCTACATGTCTACATAATTTCTCTCATTTTTGCATTTCTCAATGACATTTGACATGCAATATATGATTTTGAAGCTCTTAAAAACAAAATATTCATTTAAAATTGCAATTTATTACATTTAATTTCTTTAATTATAATTAACTTTCAAATAGCAATTTTTTAATGCAGATTTTAGCATTAAAGAGTAATACCCCATATTACTGTTAAGGCTACCAAAAAACAAGGGCTTTAGCCCTTGTTTTTTTTTCTTAATTATTATTACAAAGAGAAGGTTTTTAAAGTCACATAATTTTTTCCGAGGTTTTTTTTTATAATGAGCTGAAAAATTTGTTCCATTTACTTCTTAAATTCTGACTTGGGGTGAAAAGTGGCTTTTGTGGGAGATTTTCTTTCGAAAAGGAGTCGCTGATTTCCAGACAATTAGATCTTCCCAAAGCTGTGAGACACATTTACTGTATATTATTATGAATATATATATACAGAGTATAGAAAAAAGGTCGAAGCTGTTACATTTTTTTCGTTTTCATTTTATAGTAGGTCCCAAAAATTTGCAATAAAATGATAGATGCGAGTAAAATTTGTGTATGTACATAATGATTCGTTTCTTACGACGTTGTCATTCAAATGATCATAGATTTGATTGACGGTGACATTGAATATTATATTAACATATAGTTATGTATAGGCATATATATAAAGAGGGCTGCTTTTTTTTGGTTTTGGTTCCGTGTTCAATATTGTGTGTGATGGTGTGCATATTCTGATGAACATGCTCATGCTTGTTGCAAAAGTGTTTTTTCAATATTGTTAATAATTGTTACCATACATTTAAGAGTCAGTTCCTTGAGTGAGCGGAGAGGGAGAGAGATAAAGATGACAGTCAATAAAGGACAAAATTACGCATTGTCCATATTGTAGCGATAGGCGCTTCTCTTCATGACCCAGCGCGTGTTGGAACTGAGACTTGTGTTGGGAGGAGCAGCGCTTCTTGCAGCCGCAGTGTGACTTTGAAAGCGACTGCAAGTACCTGGAGGGGCTGTCCACACAGAGGGTGAGGACTTTGAAGATCCAGAAGTCTGTTGAAGAGTGAGGGAGGGGGGTTCGTTGTTCCTTTGCGAGCCGGTCCTTGGGAGCTTTTTCGGAACCCGTCTTGGAGAATTTGGACATGACCTAGTGGAAATAACATTGGGAACAAAGCAATCCCTTTCAGGCAATTGTGCAGGCATAGAATTCACAGATGAAGTCGATGAAATTGACGTCATCGAGTCGCTCCGATTATTCTTCGAAACGCGATAAAGCACGGGACTACCTGTTTTGCATGGCATTGTATTCATTTCAACAAATGTTATTCAGTTGCTCAAAAGTATAAATTTCACAGCAAAAGCAAAAATAATCATCAAGGATTTCTAGAAAAAACGGTGTTTCTAATTCTACAACTGGACTAATCAAAAAAAGGGTCAGACCAACTAACAGAGAAAGAGAGGCAGAATGTGGTACAGAGGTAGAAAAGGCAGTGATCATAAATTGATATAGTATTAATAAGGAAGCTGAATCTAATACCTGGTGGAGCTGAGCCGGAGCCGGAGCCAGCCGAATCCTGGCGCTGTCTAAAATGATTCTTCCAACAACCATAATGTCGCTCCCAACCTTTGGGTGACTTATGGGGAGATGAAGATGGTGATGCAGACGTATTTGAGGAAGGGCTGGAGCTGGAGCCACTCTCCGATTTACTACTGGATGAAGTTGCGGTGGCAGGAAACGCTTGAATACTACTCTCCGTCGACTGCTGTCTAGCCAACCTATTCACATCCACAAGCACTCACGGTTTATGGCTTCTCATAAACTTAAGATGTCATTGATTCGATACGACTATTCTCACTTTATAGCTAACTACAGATATACTTACCCCTAGCAACACAAAAATCTCTGACTATCTCTCTCGCCCCTTATAAATTATACAGACCTCACACAGAAAATTTTAGGGCCCACTTAAGCTAAAAGACAAAGAATTTAATAAAACTTGTATAAGGTGCTTGGGAACTCCTATATATTATGTAAGTCCTTGTATGCCTCATTGAGGACCTCACTCCTCATACTCTACAAACTACATTCTACGATCTATAAACCCCTGACTACATAGCCATTTCAATTTCGAGGGGAAAAATTTACTATTTGTGACGAGAGTATCTCTGTATGATCATATACGATATAAAAAAAGATATTTTATTCTTACCTCGGTGAACTATAATGAGATCGACATGTCCCGGTGGGACAGACGCGAGCTGATGAGCATCTACCTTCACAAATAGCTCGGGAAAGTAATAGATTATTATATGATACTAGAAGTCTCTTGCAATGATCTTCGTCACTCTCCATGTATGTTGTCCCTGGGAATTTCTCTGCCATCCTTCGCCTTTCCTACAAAATTTAAAACATAATATAATATATTAACATTGGATATTCAGTTCCCAGTTCCCACTTTGTAAATCTTACACACGAGATCAGCAACACACGCATACATACAAAAAAAAACAAAATAGATTCTATTATCTGTAGACGACAATAAAACCCAATTGGGGTCAGTGGAAAGGGGAAAAAAAGAATTTCATCAGGATCATATTTCCCGGTAGCTTCTGGACTAGCCAGAGTCGGACCCGACGCCGAAGCTAAATCCAAAGCCGAAGGCGATGACACTCAAACGCTGAAGCCAACTATGCAGTGTCTTTGACTGTATTTATGTACGAAGTGAGTATGTCCGCCCCGTGATACTGATAGTCTGATAGATCATGACTAGAGATATCTGCAAGACTGTCACACGTCGGTGCGAACCCGAAAGTTTACTGTGTCAATGTCATTTCAGACGTGGGACCGTACGTACATGGCGAGAGTTGAAGTTGGAGATAGTATCCATACATATATACAATGTATTGCGGAGGGAAAGAGAGAGAAAGAGGGAACGAGTGAGGGAGAGAGAGAGACGGAAAGAAAGGGAAAAAGGAAAAAGAAGATTTAGTTGTCTCCCTGTTTACGAAAAATAGTTTACATACGTATAGATAAGATATGGTCTTCCTACCTATTATGTGGACATTTTATTGGCAAAAGTTGGAGATGTCTGAAGGAAGTTATATTAGAAATTGTTACAGAGAACAAATATATGTAAAACCAAGTAGATTTTAGGACTAGGACCGAAGAATTCTTTAAAACACTTTTGGGAAAGTTTGACTCTTTGAACTAGCCCGAATTGTCTCTAAGGCAAAATCCACGGTCCTTCAACTAATTCTGTATCCCTTGTATGTATGACAGAGGGGAATATTACTGTAGAGGAAACTTTATTATTCTAGAGACATTCTCTCTCGCTCTCTCCCTTTTGAAATTCTCGTCTTTCGGGTCTTTCCTACTACTCCGTCTCCTTTCCCTTCTCGGTGGAACTACAGATAGATGATGGAGGGACGAAGGACTGAGGACGGAGTCTTAGCAAAAAGAGCTACGAAATCTCGACTGCAATATACACACAAGATCTTATTTGAACATTAGCTATTTCATGACGCCTCCATTTCTCATATCTTCCGTCTCTCTCTCTCTCTCTCCCTGATTCTTCTCGCACTCCTTCAATTTATTCTTATTCCTTTACATTTTTGGGTGTACTCGAGCCTCGACATTTCAACAATAATCCTTCTTTCAGCACCAACTCCTTCTCCAGTGTGCAAGGTTATCATTATGAATGTGCAAGTCTTCTTATTTCTTAGGTCTCACATTTACAAGTTTTACAACTCTAATATTTGCGAGTTCAGCACCTAGCCCGAGCCGAGCATCAGCATGAGCCTCTCCCTCCATTCTTCCGCACATTCCGTTTCCATGTCTACTCCTTAATGGAAGATGTCGGTCTCATAAAGCTCTGAGAAAAATAAAAATCACTACCTTACGCCTGCCATTTTTGTCAGTGCTAAATGTTGTATGAGGAGAGAGAAAACAAGGGTTTACGGGAACACAGCTGTCCCATAAATATCCAACGGGGAGGAAATGTGTACACTGTACATTAATATACGAACATGGACAGACTCGCGAATGTGGGATCTCTACTCATTTATTTACTCTATGCAAATTTCCATCAGAGTCTCTACACCGCCCGAGTATTTATGAAGATAAGGCCGTCAACAATAAAATTCTTATTTCTATAAGAATATCAATTAATTACATAATCCGCCTGCGTCAACGCTCCCATAGTTACATAGTAGAATTTACACCTCTTTAGAAACCATGAATATGAATTACAGCTGCAGTTCCTGGGATATGCATGGGCGCCGGGCCCTGCCTTCGCATGACTCTGTACTATGTGGCATGTGGTATGCACGTGTAATGGGTATGCCGAGCCTAGAATGTAGAAATTAATTTTTCACACTCATTCATGTCACAATGTCACCAAGTAAAAGTTAGAGTACCATTTACATACATGCTACGTCAGCCTTCTTCTCATTCCTCTCAGAGAAAATACGTAGTAAATGGAGAGAACTCATAACATCTACAGAATTGCTCAAAAATAAATATAGGAACTTTGTCCGGAATGTATGAATGCATGAATGTATGTCATTTCCCGGAAAAGTATAAAAGTTGCATAACCAAAAATACTCACGTCACCTCCGTGCACGGGAGTCTCATTCGGCAGTCCTACTATATACGCCTATTGTGCCAAAATGTGTCCACTCCGTTGTCAACGTCAACGTCCACAAAGGCCGACATTCCGTATTTCGTGAGAAAATGTCTCGTTTTTGTTACACCAAGAAACAGAAATTCGAGCGGGCAGTCATTGTTCGAAATCCAAGTCAAAGTCGGGCTCGGACGGAGTGTTGGAGTGGACGAAGAGGTCGAAGGTAGGAAGGACAAGACATTCGAGTAATTCTCGTGTGGAGCTTTGGCCCGCAGTACTTTGTACATAGACCAGGGACCAGAGTAGAGAGGACGTCCTCAGAATAGAAAATTATAAGCACTCGTTGGTCGTTTTCGTTTCCCAATCCCATAGCAGGTCAGACATTATCAGGTTATTCTATAAAATAATAGCTCCAGCCCTTCAAAAGACTTCCTCGTGGACGTAATGTCAATTTTGTGGTCTAAATATATGGGAGGTTAGACGTGCCTTTATAACCTAATATATTTTAAAAATCGATTTAAGTGGCTTCTATTCTCCTGCAGTTTTTCAAAGGCTCTTCAGCAACTAGCCAAATGTTTCTCAAGTCACTTGCAGTTGGAGGAATAAGTATGTAGTGTAGTAGGTTGTGGATTGCGGAGAGGAGCTGTTAGTAGCTCTGAATTTCCTTTTCTTTCGGGAAGGTACTATGATTCATGAAGTAGATATTAACATACATGCACCTACTAGCGTATGGCCGTCCATAGGATTAGTACATACTACTAGTAGTCATGCATAGTCAATATATATAGACTATAAAGTGCTTACAGTCTTTGCTGACACTTACATTCCATCCCATGGTACTGCATGGCAGGCATGGCATGGCATGGCATGGCATGGCATGGCATGGAGATGGAGTTAAATATTTCCTCTTGTACTCAAGACTTGTAATTTACAAAAGAACTTTAAAGGGAAATTTTACAGCTGCACAAAGCACCTGAACCAACAGACAGGCAATTTTTTGAGTAAGCATAAAAAGCTAGAAAATGGAGTGGGTAGCAATATTTCAACATCTCATAGATGTACTCTGATTCATCTATCCTCGCTCTCTCTCTCTCTCTCTCTTCCTCTCGAGTCCCATGTGTTGAACGGATTGCATTAAATATCAGTTGAATAAAAGTAAGATAGAATCCAAAAGTAGGGAAGCTGGAGAGGCAGATGAAGATGATTAGAATATTTTGTAGAGACTTTTGTAGAATGTCTGTCTGTATATTCTATGCGTGAGGGAATGTATGTTGAATACCATTGCATTATGAGCCGTGTTTTATTTACAGTTGGAATTCTGTTAGTCTGACTCCACTCCTGGTCTCGGGTCCTGGTCTGTCTCAAATGGAGTTGGAATTGGAATTGGAGTATTCAAATGACTACAAAATGGAGCAGCTGGAACGTTAACATGGACGTTCCGAGTGATGTTGTTGTTGTTGAAATGCAATGTAAAGTAATGTAATGCAATGCCATGTTACATGTAGTATGTAGAACCAAAGCATGACTACTTGATACTAGTGAGGGGAGGCTTGAGGAAAGTATGCAAAAAGTGAACAAGGAAAACTATGAATACACACACAAAGTTATATAGAGCGAATGCAAAAAAATTGTATAAAAATAAAATATATTAAAAGTTTATTTAAAAGAATATTTTGGATTACCTCAAATAGTCGAGTGGATTCAAACTCTTGTAGTTGTTTTTGGAAACCAGAGTTTGGATTGGACACAGCCCGGGCTCCACGTACAACCTTAAGAGCCTCATTCCATCGTAAGGATGTAATACTCATGATGTAGGCAATCACAATGGTCACGCTCCGTGACATACCCGCTAAACTGTCCTCGGCAAAGAATGTGGGGAAATGAGGAATGGAGGAGAGAGAGAAGAAAGAAAGAAAAAGAAAGAAAAGAAAGATGGGGAAAAGAAACAAGATAGAGAATAAGAAACAATATTTAATGACTTACTTTAGGCAATACAATTTACTTAAGAGTTTTCAAGATTTCAAGAAGAAACCAAGCCACAATATCCCCAATCCCCAATCCCAATAGAGACCTCAATGAGTCTAAGTAAGTCCAAGAAGAAGAAAAAAAAAGCTCAAGTCCAAATTTCTAAAACGGCGAGGAAACGGCGATCGGAGATGGAAAATGAGAAAAGTAATCGACTTTTCTACTCACACACATTGCTGCAGCCAGAGGAAAATGTTTCCAAAGAGGAATCACATATGTGTAGGCTGTAGGAGGAGTACGAGCGCACCTTTCTCACCATTAATCAATACCTTCAAATCTACTTATGACCGACTTCCCACACTAAGCTATTATTCTATTTTACATTCCTTCCCTTTCTTTTTTTTTATTCTTACTCAAAATAATGATTGATACGTGAGTATTTGGATTGGGATAGGATCGCGCCATTATTCCCATGACAGTCACATCCAATGTTATGGCGCTATGCTCTGTCTGTGAGAGAGCCTGATCCTCGGATGATAAGACCATTTACCATTTACCATTTACAATTTAGTTTGAATGGTTAGTGTTAGTGCTCTTGTACTCCTCAATTCCCACAGTGAAAGTCATTAGAATGCGAGGACAAAAACAAAATACATACGCGATCGTGTTGGACTGAGCTGATTGGGAGCTAAATTATCTTTTTCTCACCGTCATAGTCAAGCTGGGACAGGGAAAGAATGTGTCGCAGAATGTGAGTAGGTACCTACGGCAGTTGAAGTTGCAATACCGAGCCGAAAATGCAAGCAATTTTAGAAATACAAATGTTTTTTCTTAGGTAGAATATTCAAATTTTAAACGCACAAATTCGTAATTCTTTTTTTTTATAAAATACAAATTGTAAAGGAACTGCGGAGAGGGGAAATTCGGCTATATATTATCGTACTACCTTTTGAACGCCAATGGGTAATAAATAAACTGGCTAAACAGTCTGAATAAGTAATTAAAACAAAGCTTAATTTCACTCACCAATGGATAAGGACATTAGATTGTGAGCCCTGGATCCTTGCATTGTGGATAAAGTCATTGCATGCGGAAAAGTACTGGGATAGGTTCTGATACGGTGAGTCCGATGCCATGATGCACAGATACTCCTTATCCTGAAATAAAAAGAGAGCAGATAATACGATTAAAAATATACAAAAACCAAGTACGAATATGCGATATAATGCTAATGATAAACCAAAGTTGGAATATACATACTGTGAAGCTTAAGAGAATGCACAGAGAGACAGAGACACACATAATATGCACCCATCACCCCCCCCCCCTCACCCTCACCCAACCATATTTTTATGAACATGCCATTTTTCATTCTTTTTCGCGCTATCTCAAGTGAACAGCTGGGGATTGAATGCTCAGGAATTAGACAGGAGAAAGACTAATGATATTCTTTAGTCGGAACAGCATCCATTGTTGTCAGGATTCATGAGCTGAATCAATAGATCCTCCTTTCCCTTTTTTATCTCATCCGCTCTTTCTCCACTACTGTATGGACGGACTTCCAGACGTTGGAGACTGGGACTGGACTCCAGTACTCGTACTCCACGTAGGGAGTTCCCATTCCCAATTTTTCCCCTTGACAACCATAGAAAGAATACGGATTTTTTTCTCCTATTTTGTGGATTTATCCTTTTACATTACTCTTCCCTATCCCTTATTATTTGGATCTCGCTTTATACTAATGATGATGATGGTAGGGAAAAATATACAAACACAGGCCAAATTCAACATTGACTATGGACCTTTCCAGGGAAGACGAGAGATGAACTCATTCTTTCGTATATTTGTAGATTGTGAGTTCATTTACTTCTCCTGAAGACAGCGAGAGAGAGAGAGAGAGAGAGAGAGAGAGAGAGAGAGAGAATGAGTGAGAGCGAGGGAATATTTTTTCATGATAGAACATGCAATCAGCAATTACATAATTGCTTTGTTTGTATAACATGAGTAAATCCTGTAATATGTAGACGGAGAATAAAGATGCTGAAATTTTAAATGTAGTCATTAGCTATGCACTATGCAGGAGTAATTTAAAAGGTGGTTGCATGCTCCTTGAGCCAAAGTTTTTCCTTCTCGCTCCAGCCCGAGTCCCTAGTCCCTAGAAACACACAGTTAATTTTACCTTCCCTCATACAAAGTAGGAAAGAGAATAGGGTTCCGAATAATAAGACCAAAAGCGAACGACGAGATGGGAGAATGCCTGTACTTGAGCAGGCAGTAGACACCGCACTTACCCGGTGTAGTTAAACAGGCTTATTTTTTCCCTTTCTCTCTCTCTCTCTCCCTCTTACTGATGAAAGGCAATTGACCATAAAGCTACAACTTTTCCTAATTTCCTAATTTCTGGAGCCAATGAAAAATTTAGAAGAATTTTTCTTTCAATGACCCCAAATTGGAAACATCCTAAGTGGAATGGGAGCTTAGATTTTTAGGAGTGAAAATCTTACTAATATGTAATTGTAGAGAAGCATTTAGCATTTAGTATGAACTACGCTATCTTTCAGTGTCTCTATCTATCTCGTTGAGCATTGGAGGCGGCATTGGAATTGGCAGTTGGCATTGGAATCTGGGAGTACCTTCGCTAACGCTAATGTTGAAGATCTCTCTTAGGACCTTAATTTTCATTCCTCTTCACACATCCCAATGCCGATATGAGGAGGGAGTTAAATGAGACTCTGAGAGGATACAAGAGACTTTTGAAGCTTATTGTGTGTGGAGCAGAGAGAGCGAGAGACAGACTTGGGACTTGGGAAATCTGTGAAACCGTTATGCAAAGCAATGAGGTTTAAGATACGTAAATTTAACATTTAAGGAGGTATGGAGCAAATTAGGATGCGATCCTCGTTAAGTACACCCTGCGTCGTCTTTGTGCTCTGTGTCGTGTGTGTATTTAAAATTGTGTGCATGGTTATGGGCATACTACTTTCTCCAGTGGAGCGTTAATGCTTCAGATGTACGGAAATAAACACGCCCAGTTCGTTCATGCAAAACTTTGTACAGAAACCCTATGATGATATTATGGTATTTTATTTCCCGTGTACCATAACTTTGCACATAGTCCGTAGTCCGTAGGTACCTTAGGTGCTCCCCCAATATGTTCCCATTTGAGTGCATATGCCTGGTTGCAGAAGCACGCTTTCTACTTTCTCCCTGTACTTACAAGCTATATACACATATTGATATTATCTACAATCTACACTCTATGCCTCATGCCATGCCATATTGTCGCACAAGTAAGTAAGGCTCCGCAGTTCCCGCTTCATATCCCTGTTTAGTATTTGCTAAGTAAGTATTATATTCCGAGAAATACCAAATCCATGCTTGAGTGTATGCAAGTTTAATCGCAAATATAGCTATTTGTACATGCGGAGTAATAATGTGCTTATCATACTTGTAGTCTGTATTGATAAAATTATCATACATACTAGAATGGATTATTGAAGAAGGCGCTGGTGCCAGTGCTCTGCCTGCCTCTCTCTCTAATGCATGATAGAAAAGCCTTAACGTTTTATAGCTGAGTAATTTTTTGGCTGGGCCTCTTTTAGTTTTAGAGTTGAGTTTGAGCTATTCTGGTCTGTCTGCTGTTCTGGTTCTGGACTGCAGACCTCTCTCTCTCTATGCTTCACTTTTGCAACTCTTTTGCTACACTGCTAATCTACTGGGCTGGGAAAAGAATGTGGGAGTAGGAGAGGAGAAACTGTATTAACTACTCTTCTTTAATAACCATGCGGAGTTCCAGAAAGACGCTTGCATATTATCACCATTATAGTCTCATTTTCTATGCAAATTACATTCGATTCAGACATGAGCATTAATTTTACCTTAGTTGAATATAACTGTCACAATAATTCAAATCAAGAAAATGCTTCTGCTCTCTCTCTCTCTCTCTCCTATTTCCCCTATACATTTCCACAGCCTACAGCTCTACACAGCCATACTGAGAGACAGACCTTCAGTTTATTTTTCCTTCCCTCCACGTCCAAGTCCAAACTCGGAATCAGATCTATATTCATAGTGTAGAGCTGAACGACTGAAACTAGAAATTCTTAACCTTTGATTTTCTCTTCAGTTTCTTCATCCTTCCTTTTCTTCCTTTTTTCCTTTTTCCTGTTTTTTCATCATTCCCTATTCCCTATCTGTATCTCCTATCTAACTTATGTATACGGCTTTATTCCTCAAAATATAACAAGTCCAAAAAAAAATCTTATCCATAGAACTTCCAAATACCCAAAAGAAAGCCTTGCAAACGATAAAAATCAAGAGTCAAGCATATGTATCTGTAGTTTATATACGCACATTCATTTTCTTTCCCAATTCCAAGGGTCCTTATGTACATACAGGCTCCATTATAGATGTGAGCAAATCTTCTGTTTCCTGAAATTTATCCTTTATCCTCCTACAGATCTGAGGAATAGATATAATTTTTATTTTCAAAACCTTTTTCTCTCTCTCTCTCTCTCTCTCCTGGGTATTTTCCCTTTTTCTTATTTTGCTTCTATACTCCCTATATACTCAGTTGACTATACTGTCTACACGCGTATATACCCATATGCCCTCACGAGTGTGTACTACTGAAACTGAATGTCACAAAGAGAGAGAGGGAGAGAGAGTTGTGATGAGTTTTAGTAGAAAAATTGACGACGACCGCAGAAAAGGAACAACAACCATTTTTGCGTCAGTTTTGCTTCATCCCTGGCCAATCTGAAGAAATCGCTATAGAGCATGAACCATCTACTTGCCATGGTTTAGTAACCTTGGAAGACAGCAGTAGATGGTACAGTTAAAAAAAAACTATTGGGATGCACAGACTGCAGTATATATATGGTCCTGTAGTTGTAGTCATGAGCGTCTATACAAAAGGATTTGTGTGCATATACACAGAGTATCTGTGTAAGACATTTTCCTGCAGCTGTAAGTTGTGGTGAGAGTCTTTGATGATGTTATACATAGTAAGCATGCCATGTTATGCACTATCCCCACAAATGCGATAACGTTTTCTGCCACAACATCTTTGCCTACGAGTCCATTACAAGTTTGAAAGACCTCCGAAATAAATACATTCACATAGAAAAGCTCTCTCTCTCTCTTTCTATTTCTCTGTACTTTCTTCTGGGTCTGGGGTTGGCTGTGATGCATTGAGGAAACTTTTCTCTCTTCTCTTACATGGACTTGTTCTGGGAGTCTTAGAGGTTTCACTCGGTATTCAATAGCGTCGCCGTGGCGCTTGCCGGGGCCGTTTGCGTGCTCCTGGCACTCGAATGAGTTGAAAAATCATTCACTTGTGAAATACTGTAGTGAGTAGTAAAGAGATACTGGATTTCACTTTAGTTAAAGATTGAACACAGGGAGCAACTTTGTCTCTGCTACATAAAAAAATCCTCTTCCATTAGATCTAGAATCTAGAGCCTAGATGTTGAAACCAGACACTTCACAAATGAATCAAAGCTAGTTCTAGTTCCCATCATATTTGTCCACGCACCCCTCCTTCTAATCAATTCCTTATTACATTTCCTAGTTTTTCCGTCTCCGTATTCCGGCTAAATAATGCCAATGTGGTAGTATTTACCCACGTATTAGAAAGTTTGTTGTCAGGGAGCGGATGGTTCCAATAAATTAGGCGCATAAAAACTCAGTTTTCATATTATTGAGTTTTCTAGCCCTGGTTTTCGATAAATTTAAATTGCTCGTTTACAGCCTGAATTTAATTTTGATAAAGTAAACGTAATATACGTCCAGCCAGATGCCAGATGCTCCACTGCTTTACTATGGAACTGGTTGTAAAATAATTTGAATTGAGCGTGTAGAGCTACTGGGACTATACTGAGTGTAGGACTGTGGAAAAGTCAAGAATACTAATATCGATACTAATACTATAATGGCATGTGTACATTACAAATATCAGTACAAGTTGGACGCAAGGACTGGAAAGTTCTTTTACAATAAACTTGATATATCAGGATGGCGGCTGGGCTTTGACTTTAGCTTGGGAATGAATTGGAGAGTCTCTCGAGACATATTCCGTCCCTAATTCAACATTAGTTCCTGGGAACCACTAATATCCTCAAGTACCAATATAATATTTCCCTGACCACAAGTTAAGCTTGTAGCACAATAACCCAAGCGAGATGCTGACACTGCCGTGTAACATTACAATTATTACAACTGTACACAGACGGCTATAAAAAAATCCACACTTCATCCACTACTAAAAGTACCTAGTATAAAAAGTAGTAGGTAGGTAGGAACAGGAGCAACCGTATCAATCTCTAGAACGTACTATGTACTATGGTTCCAGTTCTCGAGCAACTTTCCCTCTCCTGTTGTCATACCAAATGAATAAATATGAATTTCCTCTCCTTGTGCTTTTCCCTTTCCTTTAAAATTACAATATTTCATTCATGGAGATGTCTGTATAGGTGGGTAGGTAGGTTGGCTGGAGCTGGAGCCGACTCAATACATTCATAATGTAAATGGGAACAATGGAGAATAATAAGAGCGCTCCACACAATACAGGAGTTACACATTTGGAGTTGAATTCAATACTGTGAGTCTGAATTATGAAACTGAAACGGAAAAATGCCTCAGGGAAAGTTATGCATTCAAACATGGAAGGAGAGCAACTCCTGAGCCTCCTGTTTTTAATTGACTTTCCCACCGTGGAATTGTGAGGTTGAGTTTACTCCAAACTGCATACAAAACTCCTAACACACCACAACCACTGACACTCCTACATTTGTTCCAGCGTAACTCTCTTGTATTTTCTTTTGGAGAGGAGAAAATAATTTATGCAAATATTCCATTCTCGAAACGTGTCGGCTCAATAATCCGGACTAGTAGAGCTGTGTAGAGCCAGAACCAAAAACCAGAAACCAGAAACCATGGAAGCCGGATCCGGACATAGTCAAAGGGAGGCGGAATAGGTTCATGGGCGAGACAAAAGGCATGAGGAAAGTTTACATCCAGTTTGGATAAAACTATGAAACTATATGACTATCTAATTGTACGAGAGATTGGATTACCTGCGCGTGTAATAAAGGCTCACAAAGTGGGAAAACTTTTGGTAATTCTTCAAAAGGGAAATACACCAAATGGTGTCCACTTTTTTTTTAAGACCATGAACTTCATTGCTTTGGCTTATCGAATGCTCCCCCCATAATATGTAGGCACTGATAGTTGAAGAAAAAAAGCTCTTTCTAATTCTATATTATAGCGCATCGGCCTCACACAAGGAACTGGCTATACATGTGTTAAACTTTCAGTTTCTTTTTTCTCACTTCTAACTTTCCCATGTTCATCTTCGTGCTCATCTTCGTCTTGAGGCTGGTTTCTGGTATCTAGTTTCTGGGCTTTGGTTTCTCGTACAGTCAGTAGTGCATACACATTCAGATAAAAAACTACAACCCGAACCTCCGTAGATACATCATTCTTTTTTTACAACAAGAGAAGGACATGGACATGCGACTCCGACTCCGACTCCGACTCCGACTACGTCTACGACTATACGACCACATTTGATTATATATGAAGGGAACAACATAAGTTTTCCCCATTAAAAACAGAGAAAATATACTGAATAGCCTCGTACTAGTAAAGTGAAGGATCTTGTTGAAGGAGAAACAGGGAAGAAGGAGAAAAAAACACACTTTATGAATGACATAATAATGCCTTCCAACGTATTTTAAATCCCAAGTTTCCAAGTTTTTTGTAGGTTACTACTCATTTTCATTTTTATATTTATGCATACATATGTCATGACGGGGATGGTATGGTAATGGCATGATGGCTCAAAAAACTTTCTAGGAAGAAGATAGGCGCGCGAGGGTATCGCTCTCGCATGTGACTTTTCCCAAATTCCAAACTCCGCTCCGATGCGAACCAAACAGTATTTCCAGTCCGTCCACAACAGATACTTTCAACAAATACAAAAATGCTTTCCAACTTCCACATTCAGCCTACATACGGTTACGGCACGGCACGTGCTCCTGATCTCAAACAATATATACATGGTTAGCTTTGAGAAGATACAAATCGAAACTGAAGTCTCTCAAAGTGAAGATATACATGGACATTTTGGAAATGAGTATTGGCAGTTGGCAGTGTTCACTCAGAGTCACAGTAATAAATACAGTAGATATAGAGAAGGAGAAATTGTAGGTCAAAATAGTAAGTATTCATTGGAGTTGGAGGTGTCCAGGATGTGTTTTGATGGGGACGTTAATTACATTCTGATTTCAAACCAGATACTTTCCATTATTTCAATACATGAGTGAAAGAAAGTTCTCCCTTTAGAATTTCTCCTAGAAAGTTCCAAAGCACGTTAATTACGATGAGACATTAACTTCAAATCATGAATCAGATTGGATGGAAATGACAAACGACTCGTCGTAGTGAAAGGGAAAAAGGGCAAAATAAGGTTCGTTTAAATCAATTGTTCAAATTAAAACTTCTGCAGCTCTCCACACGTAATATGTGGACTCGCTATTGATAGGGATAGGGGCAATCAAGACAAGGCCAAAGCTAAAAAGTCAAGACACCAACTGTGAAATTATGCGCCCTTTTTGTCTCGTCCTGATTCTACCCTGTCAGCATCAGCTACCATATATTTTATTTACATTTTATATGTCACTATACATTTCCAACATAATATTTCTAAATCCCACGTCAAGGTAGCGCTTCGGCCGTCGGCCCCTTACAGTGGATGTAGAATTGAGAATTGTGGGAAACTGGGATTGAATTCTGGCCCGGAAAACATACCACGAGCACTACCCATAACTTTGTCTGCGAGGCTCTGTGTGAGGTTATGGTATGAGTGAGCTGGGATTTTCTTGTACTTATGTGTCACAGCAAATCATACCCAGTGCTGACTCGAGACTCGAGACTCGAGGCTCACATGACAAGGATACCGAGAAAGGCTTCTCGTGTCCCCGCAAATTTTTGTGATTGCACACATTTCTCTGTAAGGAATGACAGTTGGAAGTAGCTAGGGAACCACTCATTCAACTTTGAAGATCTTTCTCGTCCAAACACATAAGTGTTAATTTTTTATAGAAATGACTAGTCTGTATATAGTGCCGTGGCCAAGTACAGCGAGAGGCACTCTACTCCGCCTATAAAAATCCTATAAATACAATCAGAATGGCCGGCACGACGACGCCGCTGAGCCAGTTAAAGCTAAAGCTATGGGGCTGAATCAACCAAAACCAAACCTACAGAGCTCACGCAGGATATTTGTCCCGTTTTCCCGGGTAATAGTAAGACGAAAAGTTGAGAGTTGGATTTGGGTTAGGATTTGGATTTGGACTTTTCTGTCGAAATTGGAAATTGGACTGATAAAAACATTCTCTGCCCAGTGCTCCCTATCAACTATTGACAACGAGGAACTACACATCATGTGAGACAGTAGTCCATTTCACGACCATATCATGTGGGAGCCTTTACTATTTTTGAGAGTATAGTCCGTGAGTTGAAAATGAAAGAATATTCCATATATATAATAATATGTTGTACATGGGAACACAGGGGTTTTTGGTGGAGGGGAGATTGGGAAGTCAAAGTCGAATTCGGAGTTTTATGGCAGAGACACAATGTGTACGTCGGCCGTTGCTGCTGACTCCGGCTCCGGCTTCACATGGCTCTGCAGTAAATAACCGGGTTCCAAATTCAAATTAAACATTCAACTCGAACTTTCATTACTGTTGTTTTAATGGTTATTTTCTATTTCTATTCTTGGCCCAAGTGTAGTCCATGTGTACATACGCATTCAAGATAGTACGTGTAGTACATGTTATTCACCCATGTGTAGGCAAGTACTGATATTGCGTTGAATTCAATCATCCTATATGACGCTCACTCAACGAATGAACGAATGCCTAATTTTACCATGTGCAATTAAATTCATTTTAATGTTATTTATTCGTTTATATGCTCATGCTGTTAATTCTTCATATTAAAATACACACACAGGATTGCATTTGGATTTCTATTCCGAGGCAAAAACCACAGACACAACAGAACAGGAACGCATAAGATACTCCGTTTTTTGCTCTCTTTCTCTCTCTCTCTCTCTTGCCCTTTCGATCGTTGCAACGGAACCCAGAGGCAGTGACTTTACCAGCCCAACTAGAAGCAATATCGACTTTTCCAAAGAGTATTCAGTTAGACTGCCTGCACAGCAGTGGACGCCGTTCCAATGAAACTGTCTGGCACAATACCAAGAAAATGAGACTTATGCACTTATAGCCTTAAACAGAGCATGTACAAACAGTTTGCTGAGTAGAAATACCTCAGCCGTACTCGACTGGCATTAAATCAAAAACCGTCATTTAATCAAACATAAGCTCGTAACCTTCAGTCTTTTAGTCTTAAACGAACTCCCGCCCTCCAAAATTCAAGC
This sequence comes from Dicyrtomina minuta, assembly GCA_949802685.1. Classification (NCBI taxonomy): domain Eukaryota; kingdom Metazoa; phylum Arthropoda; class Collembola; order Symphypleona; family Dicyrtomidae; genus Dicyrtomina; species Dicyrtomina minuta. Next base: position 47,338,826 of record OX461812.1, read on the forward strand.
ACATAGTACATATATATATAGGACTCAAGTTGAACCTAGAAAATTGCGACTGGAATTTTGTACAAAGTCTGTGTAAATACTCTATGGAGCTAATTTGTTTAAAGTGTAAATTCTCGTCCACATAACATATATAAGGAATGTAAAAGTTACTCCCGCACGCCACTGATTCTGAATGAGCCCTATACTACTATACATAACAAAATTGTGTTGCAAAATATTAATTAAAGCTCTTTTTAGACATTTAAATTATTATTATGGGGATGTACAGTACACGCAAGTATGTAAATACTTACATAGGTACCTACTCTTAATTTTCAATATGCAAACTAATTATCAACAACTAATAAATATTCAGGGTTTGAGTTCTTCATTTCTGAACATCTAATCGTATACGTGAAATTAACAAATTAATTAATTTGAAAACTTTGTAGTATATTTTGTTTCTGTTATTACACAAATTATTAGAAAATTTCTTTCGCACTATTATTATTCCAAAACAAATAACATAGAATGAAAAACAATCCTCCTTATAAAGAAATGCGCATGCGGAAACTGAACATAAAATTGTAATTAAAATATTTTTGCTAATTTTGAAAGGAGCAAAAGCGCCCTAATTCCATATTTTTTGAAATTGCTAAAGTTTTTGTGTAAAAGAAATCGTGTGTGTGCAGCTATTAGTTATTTTGCATTCCTAGAAAATAGTTTGTACTTTATACAGCATTAAACTAATTTTTAAACTGAGCGCGACAAGAGTTACACAAATGTAACATATACCTAGTAGGTACGTTCACATATCCTATTTTTGTTTCTTCTCATTTTACTGAAGGTAATCTCAAAGGCTGCTGGAAGGGGGAATATTTATGTGGGTGAGTGAAATTCACAATAAAAATAAATGCGGAGATTTGGATTTGAGAATAAGTTTTATTACAATTTAGCATTACAGCAATTGATACAGATTAGAATGAGGGCGAGTGAATAAAATATTTTTCTCCCTTGTGAGAGTGACAGTTCATAAAAACAACTTACAACTTTGGATAGAGCAAATGACGCATTGCTGATAATAGATCGGCAACTGGTAAAGTGTTTTTCATTTATCACTCGAGCCTACGGTTCCAATCTAATGAATAGTCACGTGTGTTCCCACCAACCAAAACCAACTTTATGCCACTGCTGTGGACTGTGGACTGAGCTGTGAGCTTGAGGCAAGGAAGAAAAAAAATCTAATGGAGCTTTGAGCTTTTTGCTTTTACATTTGCACGAACTTATCGGTCAGGTTGGAGAGTCGGGAAGGAAAAAAGGAAAGATACTGTAGACAAGTAAAGAAAGTGGGTTTATACTGTCATTCAATCCACGCCCTTTCATAGCTCAGTTTTTGATAAAAAAGTATATATAAAAGTGTTGTCTTCCCTCACACCATCCGTCTTTCTTTCCTACGTAACTCTCTCTCTCTCTATCTCCAGCCAGTTGTGTACCTCTTCAACTACAGGCTCTCCTCCCCTCCCCTCCCCTCCTCCTCCTCCTCCTATCAAGCCCTGCAGAACGTTAACGTTAACGTGCTCGTCTCTAACTTAATGGAAATATCCACTTGAGGTGAGCTTCCCTTTACTATGGACATCTCATTCATTTCCGCTTCTCTGAAGAGGAAATAAAAGAGTTCAGACGATCTAATGAACTTCTCCCGAGCTCGCTGTGAGTGTTCTCTCTGTGTGAACTCGAGCATACAAGCTCCATCTCATCTCATCATACAGCACAGTATTATATCATGAGTCAAGTCGAAAAACTTTAACAATCTCACAATAAAAAAAACTATCTTGGTTTTGGCATTGGATAATGTTATACGAGAGAAAGCCAGAGGAAAAAAAACCCTTTGCGTGCTTACTAATCCCAGTCCCAGTGCAGCTAGAACATGTATGAAATACGACCAAAACCGGTTCCTGGTACTGGTACCCGGCCCGGGCACCGACACCGACACCGGCCAACTGGCTCTCTCTCTCTCTCGCTTGTACTATAACCGTAGCAGAACTTTTATTGACACCAAAAAATAATCTAGATTGGAACTGAGAACTGACTCTCTACAGTCCAATGATGTCATCGTAAACTGGATAATGTGGAGAAAGGAAGAAAGAAAAAAACATGAAATATTACTATCCTTATATATTATTTTTCAGCAGCCATCATTATAGACGAGTAAAAACTGGAAATGAAAATGATACTCTGACATAGTATTATGTTCTATGTAAACTAGGTGAGTATTTATACAGTGTCAACACGGTGTAGAGTGGAAGTGGATGTACGTACAGCACAACGAGAATAACGACTACGACAGTCTCACTGACGAAGCTACCTTACTCGACTTGAGAGAGAGAGAGAGAAAACTAGAAACATTTTAGATCCTAAGTCAAGAGGATACTTGTACAATGCTACCAACACCAACACCAACCAGCACATACTATCAGACTGGAGAAAATTTAAAGAGCTCCGCTAGGACTTGTAAACTATACAGAATACTTTGGAGGGCAATCCCAACTCTGAAGTAGTCCATAGTGTTGGCATTTATGCTTCTTTTTTTTTGATTCAGGTCGATTTTATTCAACAAAAGTCTAAAGGCTAATTTAGAGTCCATATAAAAAAGCATGGAGCAGAGCTCAACCTGTGCTGAACACCTCTCAGCTCCATATCCTCCCCGCAGTTACTCTAAAACTAAAAACGCACATTATAGTTTTTACATGGTCATGGCTCTGTCAATTGCATCATCATCCATGACAATTTAAAACAATGAAATCACTGGACTGGCATATACTTAAATGTAAGTGAACCCTTAAGTAGACAGAGTGTGTCGAGCTCAGAGATGATCTAGAGGCTTTCTCAAGGTAGCACTCATTATTATGGATGCATGTGTTGGGGAAGTGGGGAGCCATAGAGACCGCTGGGAAGTGGAGACGAAACTTAAAGTGGAAAGTGAGAAAGTGAAAGCTTAGCTCGTCACGTGGAAGTATTATGACGTGTAGTAAATTGACTTAAGGTACATCTATCATATCCTAGAATATATTTACGATTAGTATACGTACTTAAGTAGGTACGTTGGGTAAGCAGCATATCTCTCCTGCTCCATCCCCCCCCCACCCACCCCTCAAACTCTCTCCCGATTCTCCCAATTCTCTGCACGTATGTAAACCGTGTATAAATCAGCTCGACTGACGTGATGCAATGGGTGAATATGGAAATGGAGATTTCCTCCTCATCTCCGCGGAGTCTTATTCATTATTCATGCATATGGGAGAGCGGGAGAGGAGACGGGGGAGCTCCTGGAAATCATTTAAAACTATCTGTAAATGTAATGTACCGAATGAAGCCTTCGAGCTGCATCGTGGATGGCAATTATGTGACTGATCTTGTGACGCTCCAGCTGACAAGCATCTTTCGAATCCCGGTAGTTCCCAATGTACAATCCTGGCAGCACCTGTGATTTCATAAAAAGAAGAGAAAAAAATCCAATTCTCAAATCAATATTCTTTTGCAAGGTTCATCAATTTTCTCAATTTGCCTTCCTCTGTATAGCTAGTACTCACGGACTTATTTGCAGTAAGAACATAGTCTATCTCTACGACAATGACTTTGTGCACTAAAAAGTAACGTAAATACTCTGGAAAAATCCCGGTCATGACATTCCCCACCAAACTTTACTTCTTACTTTTTACAAGCATACTGAAAAAATGTTTCACTTTCCTAAAAAAAACTTGCTTCTTTTTAGCATGTATTTTATTTCTCAAGTGATAGTTCATAACTTACAAGTACTCATCTTTCAACAAAGTAATCGTCCCACGTACGTCTCAAGAACGAGACGATGAAGGACGAAGCCGAAGAACAAAGTACTACTCAAGAGCATTATCAACTCCAACTAAAATTTAAAGGCAAGCAAAACAAAATTAAAAGTAGAAACTTAGCCACTATCTTCAACTATGCGCAATACTCTTCACTACTTTGTGAGGAGTTACCAGAACCAAAAATTAAAGTTTCAAATTCCGGACGCCAGTCCCACCAAAACCCGAGAAGTGGACTTACAATAATTAATGTACGAAAGCCCACACACGCCCATGAGTGGACGAATGTACTTTTGTAAGTGTGCAAAAGTCGTGGATGTATTAATCATTAGACTGAAATTGACGTCTTAGCACTTTTGGATTTAGAATCGATGGCTCGGTGGTTGGTCCTATTGTCTCATATAGTGATAGTGTCGACAATCGTACGGGACGGACTAGTTGAATGTGTTCATTTTTTGTAAAGACAAAATTTGTTTTCACTGAAGACAATCCATAAAATAAAGGATAAAACCCTTGGATTGGTTTAATCATACATACAGACTACATCCACCTACCTACAGGCACTCAGGGCTGAGGTATGAATTTATATGATCATGGTTAAAGCGGCTCAAATATAAGTCTGAAACTACTCTTGGCCGTATAGAAAAGCTTAAGCTTATTGCCTATCTACAATTGTTACGCTTTGTACGAGTCGGATTCGGATTGGTGCGGTCGGAATTATTTACTTTCACGTTCAGCTTCAGCCGCCCGGGCTATATAGCAAAAAGACCGAGATGCCGAATGCCGAGGACAGGGGCGGCGTCGACGGAAGAGAGAGAGAGAGGTCCCAAGTTTTTATGTTAAGAGGAAAGAGGAGTTGAGACGTTGAGAGTATGAATGAGCGTGTGACCCACTTGAGATTTCATCCCAGGACCAACTTCAACTTCTCAGTGCCAGTCATATACACAAATATAGCCCTACCTACCTACATATGAATGCGGGGAACCTTCGAAGAAACTTGCTTTCATTAGATGCTTCACTCGTAAGTCTGCGAGAGATTATGATGATGTCTGTGTACAGAGACAGATAGGAACTGCCTATTTTAAATCATGGACATTTTTCGTTGCCCTTCAAAAAATTCATAACCCAGGCAAAAGGCAAAATAACTGTCTACATCTCTCTCTCTCTTTTCCTACCTTGCATGAAACCGTCAACCGTCCCATGTATGTAAACGCCCTCCGTCATTTCCGCATGATGTTCAATACAGTGGAAAGTAAAAGCTAAATTTTAAATTGACACTAAAAGTCTAGGCAATTTGACCCGTAACAATAATCAAGAGGGAAAGTTGTAATACTAAATAAATAGGAACTCAAGAAAGGAATTAAGATGATTCGAGCGTATGAAAAGGAGGCGGACGATGATGAGAGCAGGACCCACAACGATCCACGCATTGATGGAGCAAACGAGGATGAAAACATAAAAGCTAGGAGAAAGCTTATCAAATTATGCAAGATTGGTTGCTCCTCTATTACTCTCACTCTGTACGTGTACAATCCCATGTACACACAGACCAGCCCCGATTATTCTTCAAGAAACTGGACGAAAAAGAAAATCGAGAATAGTATATATAGTGAAACACACACAAAAAACACAGACCAGGACCAGACCATAGGACCAGACTATTCGACTATCAGACCAAACCAAAACCGTAGACCAAACTTACATGTAACATACATATAACACAAATAGTGAATGTTGAAATAAAGAATTCGAATTCGAATTCGAATTCAATGCACACTCTGTCCTTGTTAGATGTTCACGTTTTAGACTTGAAAATTCCTATTCGACATTTCATCCATGGGGAACGTCGAACGCACGAGACAGGGTACAGGTCGATTATTCAGCACTATATAATGAGCACAAAAGAAAGTTCAAGTCAAAAGTTTTTTTTCTTCTCCTCCTTCTGCCCTCTCTTTTTTGCGTACAATTTCATTTTAAGAGAGAGAGAGAGAGGGAAACAATTGAATTCATGCGGGTACTCTATGACTCAACTTGAGCTCATGGTCTCGCAACGCAATTGCCATGTAATAGTAATATCTGTAATTTTTTCCTCCCTCAAATAAAATATGTCTCTCTAACTGTACACTTAAAAGTTTTGATCAAGAAACCAAACAATGGAGTTTACAAAAGGGAAAGAAATGACTTTCCCTCTTCATTTTCCTTTTTCAGTATTCGTTTACGTCGTCTTTCGTTTTCCTTTCTACTAAACACTGTATACCACATTTGAAGATTTTTTTTAGAGAAAAGTATTTTTCCCTCAAAACACTTTTCCAACTTGACGAAACCGAAAAACTACACCGAGCCTAAATACACTCAGTTTTAGTAAAGTAAAAAAAAATTAAATTGCTTTTATCTTATGTATGTATCTCACACCCAGTATTTTAGTAGCTTTGTTATTTAGTAGTTTCAATTTTCCATACTCTCAGTCAGTACTCTCAGTAAATGAAGTAATAATGTAAAAATAAATAAACTAGCCCAAACTTTTATGTATATAGTATATATAGAAAGTAGGAGAAAGTGGAATTATATAGGCATATACTTTTACTAATAGTAGCCGCAGTCCAGGTCCAAGTCAAAATTAGCGATACATAAAAAGATATAATGTCTACTACGCAAAATATTAATATTAGCACTTTTCATTTTCATGCAGAAAATTGAGCTAGAAAGTAATTATTATAATCTACAAAATGAGCTCGGGGGAAAAAAAACTGGGCGACTATAATTCACCTCACATGCTATACTTACATTTTCCTTTTCATGCAGGAAAATACCAAGTACCGAGGGCTGAAACCGATTTTCACTGCTCATTCCCGATTCATCGTGTGTGTGTGTGTATGTGTGTGTGTGAGTTTGTGGACAAGCGTCATAGTCATAGTCATAGTCACAATCATCGTCATATAGGACTATGGGAAAGGGAAATATAAAAGAAATGCTCAGGAACGTGAGCATCTAAACGTGAAAGTCTTAAGAAATGATTTTGAACATTTGTATATACCTAAAAAAAAACGTTTAGTAAGTAAATACATGCAAAGTAAAAGTACAATGGCCTAATTTTTGAGTCTCCAAAAAGAAAAAAAAAATACGGAGAACGGAGCTGACTTGATTCCTTCCTCATTTGGGTTTCGTTTACATTTTCGCTTTGGTTTCCTTGTAGGTTGTTCATGCTAGTGATATGCGATAGTTTCATGTTCATGCAACCTACATTCCATATCTTAATGTAGGTACATTAGACGGCTCCACCGGTGTGGTGTGAAATGAATCGATACTTGGTAACCCTTGCAACCACGTAAATCAACACAAGGACCGTCTACATACTAAACGAGTGCTTGAACAACCACATAATCTAATAGGAATAGCAATAGAAAAACATGGGAGATATTCTATATCATTGCTATTGCTTCTCCACTCTAGCTATAACATGTGCAATGTATCATGCACATAATGTAGGTACATATTAGTATTAGTAGTGCTCGTGGGCTGGATGAGAAATTCAAGTTGAATTTTGGGGACTCTCCATAGTATATTATCTGTACTTTATATTATTAATATATAATAATAATATATATCTATATATAATGTTTTTGAGAGCGATGGGGAACTAGCGAATCAGCGATAGCGATAGCGATACGCTCAAGTATATAATCACCATCAAGTTATGGTCAGATGATAAACGAGACAGCGCAAACACAATGTGCGGAGATATTCAGGGATGGATCCATTATGAAGCTCACCGTGTGAAAGCGTGTGATGGCTGGAATGACTACATAGACTACACACATATACAGCTCCAGCACATAGGCCCGGATGGCATTCCAATTTACACTCCATATATAGCGACTACACATCTAGACTTTGACAATGCGGCGAGGAGGAAATAGAAATCGTTCCACTTGATTTCCAGTTCTAATATCACATCCTTCACACCTTCTCCGTTCTCCCTACCTTATTCTTCATCTAATCCATTCATTTACAAACCTACGTGCACCACATGCTCCACTACTGCATTCTCTCTCTCTCTCTTTCTTCATAGGGAGGTGAGTTATCCATTACAATTTACAAGGCTCGAGTAAATAGTGTAAACACAACTGGAAATGGAACTACAAATACGAAAAATACACGCTAAAAATTCTGGTTAGAGTTTGAAAGGAGGTGGAAAGGAAGAAAATGGGTAGCACACAAAAGACGACAGTCTTCCTCCCCTCCTCCTCCTCCCAGCTCCAGCAATTGGCTCTCACCATTTCCATTTATTAATAATTTAAGCAAATCTATCCTGTCTATCTTGTTCCTGAATAAATATCTTAGGAAGGTACTACCAAATTTCAAATGCAAATGGAATGTGAGGGACTCTCGAGTGAGGGCAGCGGGAGAGGTAGGAAGGGTGATGGGATGAATTTTTGGGCCGTTTTCGCCCTCTCACTCACTCAGTCAGTGCCAGTGCTCATCGAGAGTCTCTATAGGAAAAGTTCTTGGAACTGGAACTGGATCTATATACACACAGAGTACAGAGTGCGGATATAATTCAAGGATTAGAATAAATATAAATACACCTTGTTTAAGTACGACACCCCGAAGGGAAAGAGATGGACGAGATCGGACGATTTGTCATGAGGCTCCTCTCTAGTTCTGGTTCTGGTCCTGGTTCTAGACAACTGCACTATGACAATGAGAACACATACTACTATTTTGAACTCACTACAGTCTCATCTCTACCTCTAAACTCTCAAAACATTAAACATGGAATCCTCACATGGCTAAGAATGTTTATGACCGTTTTCAGTACAATAAAGAGAAAATGCTTTTCTCTAAAAAGGGCATGGGATCGATTCCCAGAGCGACCTACTGAAAGGAACCCGGGAAAATCGATGAGTATTCGCTTCTAAGTAATCTCTCTAGATGAAATATCTCCTTTGACTCGAACTGGAAACAAAACAAGAAGAAGAAGCTATTCTATGTACCTTTTACCTACGTACTCTTCCCCTATTACTATTACTTTTGTAAATATTTGGACCATTTGTTTTCTTGGAGTTTAGTCCAAGACTTATTACTTTCATCTCGAAACTTTCTTCCCCCCATCTCTATTACTACTATGAGTTTCTATCAAGAGCTGGAGCTATGGAACTGGAACTGGAACTGGAACTAGAGCTCTGGAGAGCGAATGAACATCTTCGTGAGACCTTCAAAGCGCCTCGAATCTTATATCCTATATACCTATACCTATACCTATACCCATGCTCACGTCCATACCTCCATCTAAACCGTAAACTATAACTACCTTAGCTCTGACATGGCCATTGCCATTAAGATGAAGAAAAAAACAATGTGCGTTCGCTCCGAAACCCGAAATTTTAAACGAAATCCAACAGGGCTCTGTCTCTATGTCTCTAAACTTCTAAACTCCTAAGCTTTCTCATTTCACTCGAATAATGACATCAATTACGGCTAATTCGTTTATAAAATTGATCTATAAAATCTTGTAAGGAGTAAATCTCTTGTGTATTTCCCCTATCCTATATTTGAATAGTCTCTATCTCCTGATCTGATAGAGTCAACAACGGTCACCAACACGGCAAAATTCACACTTATCTCCTTGAGACAACACTGAGACAAAACTCCTTCCTCTCCCTTTTGATTTTCAATTTCAAAATAACAATGTTACAAGTTAATCCAGGCGAATATGTGTATTATTATAATAATCCGCGCGAGAGCAATGTTAGCCGAGCTTAAATTAATTGACACACTTGGATCTTAAGAGGTAAAACTAAATAGGAAACTTAATTCTAAGCTTGTAATTGAGAATACTCCGGCTTCCCACCAACGTATATAATATGATGATATAATTTTGCTCGTATACTTTTCTACCCTCCTGACATTCCCATTACCGTTTTCATAAAGGGAAATTAAGGTCAATTCACTGTGGACGGGAAGCATGGTTTGGATTTCCGGATTAATAACGACGACAACGGCAACGGAAAGGACAAGGAATAACGACTCCGACTCCGATTCCGACAATGACAGAGCAGAGACAAAGACGAAGACGGGGACGGAGAAATATTTGCTAAGCAATGATTTTGTGTTTGTCTGTTTAGTTGGTGTGTTTGTGTGAGTGTTACTTACCCTATTCATGCCATAGCCCAAGAAGAGTGGACGGAGAAACAGAAAAATGTTTGAACATTGTATGAATGAACCACTGGCTTTAAAAACACAAGACAGGATAACCAAGTTGAAGTTGACTGTTTGCGTAGTGTAGACACTGAGAGTTTAGTTCTTTGTTTTTTTGTCTTGATGATTAAGTGTCAACTCATGATTGGTCACCCTCCTCGAGAACTCACAAGTATTAAAATGTGTGTGTTGGGAAAAAAGGGAATGAGTTCGCCGCAGGAGCACGTCGGCTACTGAACTAAAACTCACTGCAGCGTTCCATTCTCTTCTCGGTCTCACCGAGGGAAGGACGGGAATTCAGGATCCAGACTCGACGAACATCATAGAAAAGTGCAAGTCTAAGGGAGTTCAGGGCAGCAGTTTCCTCTTGAGCGGCGCAGACCTTTCTCTTTCCTCCTTTCACTATCCTCAATCCACCTAGTCGATGTGTACGTGTATGTGTGTCGCGTGTATGTGTGTGTGTTTGTGTCTGTGTGTGTGTGTGGCTCTATGTCCCCATGCTTCTACGAAGGAACAAACAAGCCCAAGCCCGGACCAAGACGATTTCATAGGAAACATAAAACTCATGGAAGGTACTTTATCCCGGTGGAATTCGTATTACTGTTATAATTCTCGTCCCTACAACATCGCTTTATGTGGTAATACATTGATTTACAAAGTAGGTATTCTCTCCCTCTGTTCACCTCAGGACCAGATCAACTACTCCGGAGGCATAACTTTACTTAGGCACATCTCTACAGAGGCACGAGACAGTCGCTGAAATCTACTCCACACTCGACCCAGTGCTAAACCAAGAACAACTACTACACCTCGTGTATACATCTTTTTGGCCTCCTCATCTTGTTCGCCGACTCTTTCTCATTTCAACGGTTTCCTGACGATGTGTTTGAGCTGAAAACTATCCATCCGTTCACTCCTATCTCTCTCTCTCCCCCTCTGTCTATTTCTCTATTTCTCCTATGCGTATGTATCTGTACGTATTCAATCAGAGTTTTCAGTTTCATTCACAGTTAACCCGAGAAAACAGATGCAATGGGATTCTTACTTATTTTATTACGTAGTTGGCGTTGGCTTTTGGATCGACGCTAGCTTTCAGCTTATCTCTGTCCTGTACTTTCCCAGTGTGAATCCAAATGTAAATACGTTTAGAGAGAACGATAAACGTAAATATTTTTTTTACAAGGTATCAAAGCGGCCATTTATGATTTTTATTCCAGCTTCAAGAATAAATCGATGGAGTCAAATGCATCATTTCAATATAAAAGGGATTTTTTTCAACGTTCATGGAATCACCGGGACTAGGTAGTAAAATATGAAATGCTCAATGCTCTCAAGTTCAAACTGTGAAACTGATTGTGAGTGCTTTGCAATATAATCCAAAATCCAATACTACGGCCCAGATCAAATGGTTTAATCAGTAAAAAAAAAAGAGGATTTCACTGTGAACGTGAATTGTCAGTCGTAGCTCACTTGGTACTTCGTCCTTGGATCGTGGAGTAGCAAAAGAAGCCATTTGAACTCTTCCATTTATTCCCCTTGCTCCAGAACTAGTGGCAGTGCAAGCACATGTAGGTATGTCCACAAGGTACAAGGTGCTACATGCACAGAGTGTCAATTCTTTTAATAAAAACTACGAATCTAAAATAAAACGATAAATCCTGAGCATTTAATCCTTTATTAGTGTGTAAGCCAAAGCCTTTAAGAAAAAGTTATAAGATACTCTTAATTCAAGTTGAACTGGGATTCAGAAGGATTTTGTCATTCTCGCAATTGTTGCCATAGATACTGCACATTTTACAGATTTTACCATGTTAGCAATTTGAAAAATTAAGCATTGAGAGTGTTTGAGAGAAATTAAGATATACAAAAAAAATGCACATCTAATAAATCCAAATAAGTTGCTCAGTGCAACTTGCAGCACTGGATCGGCGGAAACAAAAATTGACGGGGAACCCCGGCCTCCCGAATCCCAGTTCAACAAAATTTGAAAGTATGTCTTTTTTTAAATATTTTAATTTTACAAATGCCTTACAGTATTGAAATTTTAATTGGCATGTTTTGCCTCTCCAACAATTCAAAACCTTTCTAAGCCTATAAATGTGCTCAAGTATTTTAAAAATTGTTTGGTATTGGTAGAGAGGAGAAAAAATTAAACCCTATGGTTGACTGGTTGATAGAACCTTTATTCGTGTGCTTTAAAAATTTATTTTTTAGTGTTGTTAGTTTAGACGGAGCTGGAGTTCGTTAGATACATTTCACCTATTGAATTGAATTTTTCTCATAGGAAATAGCTATAGAGTCGTCCCATTTTGTGGAAAGGCAGGGATTTTTATTCTTGCAGGAGATGTTCGACTTAAAGAAGGAACTCAGCGGAACTACTGCTCCTAAAAAATCTTTATTGTTTGAGCTGTTGGTTGGTGTTGTTGGATCTTGTGTGGAAGCGAATTTACCTGGTGATTTTTTTTTGGAGTGGGAAGGAGAGGGAAAATATTTGCGGAACCCATTTTCATGTTTATTTTTATGTACCTACTATTAAGACATATTTGACTCGGTAAACTTTCGAAGGCGTAATGCACATGATTCTTACATGACTGTGAGGGCGTCAGGCATCAACGTCGTCAGTACTGCCAAAATAGAACCAAAACCAGAATGAAGAAGGAACCATCTGTAATTTCAAACTAAACAATTTACTCTCCTTTCCCCTTGTAACGCCCTAATTTGTTCAAGTCTGAGCGATACCACTCGGCATTTATTTTAGTTTCCAAGTCAAAATCAAAATGTCGTTACGGAAGGAAAATTAGAATGAATGTGCCTATTATATCATAGTTATACAGATCGTGGCTAGTCTCTTAGTATTGTTGCTATATCTCTCAAGTATTGATCTAATGCCACTTGTAATGTAAATAAATGCATAAGTTTAGTTAGTGCATTTGTTTAGGGTATTACCCTCAGAGTGTGTAGTAGTGTAATGGGTAATGCTCCACAATTTGATTCATGGCCATGTCATACATTTCACTTAGCCCTACAGGATGATAGAGTGATACAAGGGTACTGCAGTCGTTTGACTCTCCCTTCCTAGCTTCTAGATAAAAAGGAAGGGTCTAGTGTAATGGATGAAAGTAGATTATACGTCGAAGGAACATTTCTGGATTTAAACTTTGTACGAGAAAAAATCCTAGCTTCCAAAATACCTCACACCGGAATGGCAGTATACATTAGAGACTAGACAGAAATAATGATTTACATTCTGAGAGGACATTTTTTAAATGTTTGAAAATTAAATAAATTTCAACCTTCAAGACTGATGGTTTCTGCACATTCGTGTTATGACGCAATTTTTAAACGTCTGCTCACACAAAAATCAAACTTATTTTCAATGCACTAAAAGAAATCAAAAAATTTTATTTGTAAAAACACATTTTACACACATTTTACATATTTATGACATTCCTATTTCAAAACAAAATCAAATCTGTTTAGAGAAAATATTCCATCGAAACTGATAGTTCCTTCAACAAAAGTTTTCTGTGGGAAATTTGATTCTAAAGAAGGTGCAATAGTATATAGCCGATAAGATAATGTATTCCCTTTCCTCTAATATTCAAATTAGATAGTGAGATCTCATTTCTTCATGTCTTACATTCACCTTCAATTTGCATTCGTACATCCTTATTTCAGACTTCAGATCACATTTTACATAGGGCGAGAGAAATGTAATGGGATTATGAGTCCGACTGGGAATTCTGTCATCTTGTATAAAGGAGAGTGGATGTAATGCAGCGAGTGTGTTCTGTTTCTGTATTTATTGTTTCGTATTTTATTTGATGTTGAAATCTAACTTAATGCTATAGACAGAAAAAAGAGTTCGTGCGTATGTATTTTGGTGAGGTGTTTGGAGTAAATATGTTATGGGAAAATAAACTGGAATATATTAGAAAGTTCACTGCCATGTGCCTCACTCTATTGTAAAGCCATGGGAGTATATTGTGCTCATTTCAAGGAGAGCAGATGTCTCTCACTCTTGCCGTAGAGCTTTCACCTTCCACATCGACTTTCCTTCAACTTTTTTTATACACTTTTCTTTTCAAAGGTAAAGCTGGGCATTTGATTTGCATTCGCACTCCGCTCGTACGAGTGCAGGTCAAATCTTGTCCACTCAAACTCCACTCGCTTGAGTGCATCCAAAAACCTTTGCACTGTAACTCCGCTCGTCATTTTTATTCAAAATTTACATGCACTCAAACTCAAAATAAATAAATTACAAATAATTATTTGCATGCAGGTATGGAGAATGAATTATTGAAACGAATAGGTGATTTAGGTTGATTTATGCCAATTGCGCTTGCAATTTTCAAATTACAAGTAATAACGAAATCCTTCTAGAATTTGTTTTAATATTCGGGGAAATAAAAAAATATAATTTGTTAGTCACTTGTAATTCAGTTTTAAGGGATAAATCAGATTTGGCTATTAACATCCGCTTTGCCCCAAAAAAGAAAGCTTTGGCAGGCGGTTTTAACCAGTTTTAACCCACCACCAAACCCTGGTCAATTTTTGGGACGTAATTTTTATGCGGCCCCTGGGAGTGACCAAAAATAAACTTTAAAAATAGATTTAACTACTTTCGCACAAAAATGCGCAACTTTTCTTTTCATGAAAATATAGCTAATTTATGGTACTATTTTTCATGAAAATATTTTTTAATTTTATACATTTAACACCCGCTCCGCCCCCCCCCCCCCAAATAACCCCGGGCATTTTCAATCAAACTCGCGTTTAAAATACTTTAATGCCCCTTGTCCGTAAGTAATATAAAGCCAATTAAGGTTTAGTAAAAACAAAATGTAGTTTTACTTGTAGTAATGAAATAGCTTACATATTTTTCCTTGAGTGAGAAGTTTTCAACAAACTATAAAATATTTTTACGTATGGGTGTGAGACATTTTTCTCCTGGACATTTTCCTGCCGTAAATGTTTCTGACCCACATATTCTTCCCAGTATCAAAATCACATCATTAAAATAATCTAGCCTTCCTTTTCAGATAAATTATGCATTGATATACAATCTTACAAATATTAAAAATTCATAAACTGAAGTACGACATGAATTAATTGCGATTAATTTAGTTAATTTTTGAACGTTTATTATAAACAAAAACAAATTTTCTAGGAAAAAAATGTTTATTGTAGTGATGAGAATTTGATACTGGTAGGAAAATGCCTGGGAGTAAAATGTCCAGCAGAAAAGTGTCCATATACACCTTAAGAATATTTTTTTCGATTTAGAGTCTGTATATAGGTAGGTGCTTATTTTTTCAAATTTTAATGTTGTTAAATTTTCACAATTTAAAATAAAAAATTACGGAACAAACTTACATTTGAACTTACGCCCCACTCTTTAAATGCACTCAAAATTTTGCTACACTCAGACTCCACTCGTATGAGCGCATCCTATATTTGTCGCACTCTTGCTCCGCTCGTTGAGTGGAGTGGAGCGGAGTGTACTTTCAGAGTGGAGTGCAGCACTCCGCTCTTTGAATGCGCCCAGCTATGAGTAGGTAAAATGTTCAAATTATTATGGCTCGGGCTGGATTCGCATTAGTGCATTGTACTGACTATACTGACGCATAGTTTGAATGAAGATTTGTTTCCGTTGTTTCTCCCATTAGAAAGTTTGTACTCCAGAATAATGGTATCTAGCATGCGACATTTTCTAAGAATATCGATGTTGAAATTATAAAACACATACTACGGGATTTTCCGAGTAAAACATTCAAATATATATAAAATTCAAGCATAAAAGTAGTTGTCGTCAAAGGAAATGTATTCAATCAAATAAGTTAACTAAAAATTAAGAATTCTATATAATAGATAATTTATTATTTATGTTAAATTTTGCTAAAAAGTATTCATTTTTATTTTTTGTAACAGCACATGGGTTTTAAAAATCTAAATAATACCACAAATCGAAATTTTTTGCATCCATGAATTTTTCCTGCAACCCCACCTTAAACCACTAAACGAAAGATTTTAAACCTGAACTTCATGGGTTTTGTGCTGCTGCTACCACGTTATTTTAAGTTATTTACACAACTTTATCTATACTACATCACCACACCTTTGCACTGATTCGAGTAGCACAGAGTGAGATAAATTGATACCGGGTAAACGAGATTTATCTCAAATCCATCGGGATTCTACCCGGAAACCAGTCATTATTACTATTATTCTATGGTAATTAACCGTCTAGAGGTAAAGTGAGTGAAATGGAAATAAAAATAAAAGTAAGCGGGAGTATGTATTGGGAGCTAGGGATGGGACAGGGACAGGATATGATGTGGGGCGGAAGTGGTATATACCTTTGCTGATATATATAGTGTGGTGCAGTGTAGTGTGATCAGGATGAATGAATGTGACGAGAGTTGGAGTGTGTCGATGGAGAGAACGTGGACATTGTAGTGGTAATGGTATTTATGATATGGTGTAGTATAGGAAACAGCTGAGCAGTGCTAGCCGGTGCTTATTGAATGTAGTAATAATGAATTGAAGATGTGGCTGTGTTGTGGAGAGCAGCTGAGCAGTCTATGTGTATGATACTTGAATTTGAGCTAAGCGGGTTTTTATTGTTTGTACTAGTTCACTATGGTAACGGTCCAAATAGAGAGAAAGAGAAAAGGTTGCAGTGTATACCAACAGGGGGAAAGGGTTGTGTTTGTTGGATTAGACTTTTACTGGGAAGCACGACATCGTTTGGCAGGTACATACGTACGGACCCGAAGAATTACCCGGAGAATTTTGCTGTTTACATAGTACAGTAATATGAGTAATAGAGGGAGGTACCTATATCTGCATGCCATTTTAGACGAGTACTGCAAAATTGGGAATGCGGTGATTATATAGTCAAATACATACGTATAGACTCGAAGAATACGTAGGGCTAAAAGGTTGGACATACGCGAACATAGGCAGATTCGTATGTATTTTCGCTTTTTCCGCCTCCTGCCGTATAAGCGTTGTATGTAAGATTTCAATGGTTTGATCGAATGGAGTTGATCTTGTAGTCATGTATGCCCTAGTCGCATATCAACTCTAATGGGACAAATATATTTAACGGTTTCGGCGATCTCCAAACACGTCACTTGTCGCTCTTATCAAACCATTTCGTCGTTCAAAGTGTGCCCATGAGTGTTTTCTTGAAAATCTTGGCATTTTCTTTATAGCTAAGTTCATGTTTTTAAACTTTTTAAGTTTGTATTAAGTTGTAGTGGTCCTTCTCTTCCTAAAGTATGTAGTTGTAGTTTTGTTTGTAGTTTTTGCACACTAATCTCATTAAATCGGATAAAACTAGAAGTAAGGCTCCACAACGGGTTTGTTGTAAGGGCAACCCCGTTTTGTGGAACTGTGCAGTTTTTTAAAAATTTTGTTCCACAGACTGAGACGGCCCTTAAAACAAACCCGTTGCATGGCAATGGGGCCTTACTTCTAGTTAATATAGGTACCTACTAATATTCATATTTGCAGTAATTTCCCAATACTGGGGGGGGGGGGGCGCCCCCCCCAGTGATTCCCGACTATTCGGATGATATACGGACATTGTCCCCCCAAAGAGTAACCCCGGACATTTCCCCCCAACCACTTAAGTTAAACTACTGCTATACACAGTCTGTGGACACGCTTTAGTTTTAATTCCCTTGGAAATATATGTAATTCCCTTAAAGGAATTAAAAATAAATCTCTAGTAGAAAAAGGATTTACATTTAAATGCACAGGATTTAAAAATAATTCCATCACTTCACATCAGTGGACCAATCAGGGAACTGATTTACGGTGTTAACTTTTTATGACAATCCGAGAAAGGTAGTGAAGACAATTATAAGGATCCGGATGTTTCTAATTCTGGGTTGTAGTGCTTTTCCTGCCCAGATTTTTCCCACTTTATCTTTAAAATTTTCCACTTTATATGAAAATTTATCAACTTAGGGATCGTCCATAAATGACCTCGCTGGTAGGGTCAATCGGTCTCTTCGGATATTGGATAGCGTCCCATGTTAAAGATAGACATTTACACAACTTTAAAAGCTGATGACAGCGTCATAGGGTTTAAAAATGAAACTATTTGGATGACATCATTTATGGACGACGCCTTGCAATATTTAGGCTTGTTTGTATTTGAATAACACAAGGTCTATCGTTTTCAAAAAATATCAGAAAACTGAAAAAGTGGTAAGAGGAGTAAGGGGGACGATTGCGTAAGGTAAAATTGCTATTTAATTTTCCGAGCTTTCTGTCATTGGTTATAACATATTAGTGTAAAAAATTAATTCTAACCCTAAGTAGTAAAAGTCACCTCTCAGTGTACGCATCACGCCAAAATTCTTCACGAATTCTCCCTACCAGCCCTATGCATGACAGTTATCGTAGGCGATGCCATGGATGCTGTCACTGTGTAGGACTGTTGGATTGAGTTTTCACAAATTGCAATATACAGTGGGACGCAATTTAAGACAGACCTGTACATTGGGACACTGATAACACATTCTCAAATGATTCCCTTATCTACTAATACTACAGTGAGACCCAGATAATACGGCCACCATAGCAGAACACAATAATCAGTACACTACAGTAGGACACATATAAAACGGACGCGGATAGAGAATTGACTAGACAGGGAAGGGGAAGGGTTGATGCGATTGCACGCCTGAGCACCAGCTAATACGCATAGTTAAATAAACCAAAAACCAACCGTAAAGCGAAACTATTGAATGTTGCGAAGCAACGTCCCATAGACAGCCGATGGGGATCCAAAGATCTCTACAGAAACAGCAGCCCATAGTGCACAACCAAGATACAGGACAAACACCAATAGATGTCAACACTGCCAACAAAAAAGAAAGAGGTAGCGCAGATTCATCCCCCAGTGCTGTCGAAAACGCAAAAAAGACTAAAAACGAAGCGATAGGAGACGAGATAAGAGACCTTTTTGCGCAGTTAAGCAACAAGATGGACAGTCAAGCTAAGGCACAGCGCGAACGTTTAGGGGTGTCCACCAATACTATTTTAGAAAATGTTCAAGACATAAGAACGAAGCTTGCGGAACAACAGCAACTCTATGAAGATTTGCTTGGACGCACTAAAACCCTCGAAGAGTCTGTGATCAAACTTGAAACCTCCAACACGTTCCTAGAAGCTGAACTCGCAAAATGCAAGAAGCAGATTGACAGGATTACTAATGATGCTAGACAATACAACGTCCTAATCAAAGGAATTGCCGATCCAGGCACTGAAACGAGGGAAGAACTAAAAATGACAATAACCTATCTTATACACTCTGAGCTCAAGCCTGAAGCTAAAATTGAGACAACGAGACGGCTTGGGCCTAAAGAAGAAGGTAAAAGTCGAACTATCTTAGTCACCTTCCTAAAAAGAACCGAAAGAGCTGCGGTCTTCAAGGCCAAAATACAGCTAAAAACTAGAAGCGGCAACCTGATATTTATCAATGCTGACTTACCTCCAGAACTAAGTATGAAACGTTTTGAGGATAGAAAGATGCGGAGGAACGAGGAATCACGACCAGACAACATGGACACCAACAACATACACAACTCTTAGGAACTCGGCAAGCGCATTCAACTCCCTGTAAAATCTGTAAATAGTATTTTATACTGGAACGTTAACAGAATCAAGACTTGTACATACGACAAAGGTAACATAGTTTTACAACATGATGGATATATATTATTTGTATCCAAAACTTGGACCAGTAAAATGACTGACAATTTGAAAAACCCCTTTAACGATTTTAAACTAACTATAATACCAGCGGTAGGAGAACGAGGAAGGAAAAGCGGTGGAATGATTATTGGCATTCGAAATAACATATGGAAACAATGCAAAGTTATTCACCAAGACAGGTTCAAAATCCTAATCGAATTCATGCTGAATACAAAGATTGCTATACTCTGCTTTACTTCTCTTCTGCCTGCAACACAATTTGATGAAGAACTGGTCCATCTCTTTAAAGAGACTGAAGCTACAAATAACCTGAAATACATCCTAATGGGTGACTTCAACAGTAGAGTAGGCAGTTTTCAAAATTAAGTTAACAATACGCTTTGCTTCAACCAGGCCCGAAATACAACCGACGATGTTGTATACACACGCGGAAAATAACTGATAGATCTTGTAATTACCTACTAGCTAGCAATACTTAATGGTAAAAGCAAATCTGACAGTTGTGGAAAACCAACGTACATAGGACAACACGGACACAGCTTAATTGACTTATGCATTATAAGCAGCAACGCACTCGAAGAGTTTAAGGACCTGGCTGTAACTGAATGTATAGAATCTGACCACCTTCCCATACTCTTAAAGTCAACTAAGACAAACAAGGGACTCAACATACTTCTACTAAAGCAGGATGTAATATAGGATGGAATAAAGACAAAGGCCTCAGTTTTTGGAAAAATATAGGTATCAACAGTAAACACCTTGATTTTGACAACTGCAACTACGTACAACTGTATAACCTCATACAACAGACACATAAACTATCTGAAATGGCTTCTAAACCGCTTGGCAACAACAGAAAGAAGTTCGGTCCAAAATGGTTTGACAAGCAATGTATTGAAGCAAAACAAAAAGCTCTCTCCAGCCTTCGCAAATACATAGAAAATAAACACCAAGACCCCCTTGCCAACGACAAACTTGAGTGCTTTCTTCAAAACAGAAAATCATACCTCTGCTGTGATAAAAAAAAGATATTTTACAACAAAATCCAAGAAGAAATTTACCACAGCAGAGACTCGGCAGACTACTGCAAAGCAAATAGTGTTTTTAGAGACAAAAAGTACGGCTTTAGGTCAAATAATATTGCACAAAAGCAATGGGACGAATACTACCGCAAAATATTTGAAACAATCTCAACAAAGTAGAAGTGGTCCACGAGGTTCACAAATACACGGCTAATGATTCAACGTCACTTGACGCAGAAATAACTATCGCAGAGCTACTTAAAGCCACCAAAAAGCTAGCCAACAATAAATCTCCTGGAGCAGATGGTATACTAAACGAGATATGGAAAACCCTAGACGAGAAATCCTCTAACTATCTACTAATGCTGCTCAACAAAGCCTTAAAAGAAAAAATACCTGAAGAATGGGGCGTAATTATTACTGCACCAATTTACAAGAAAGGTGACGACAGCTTACCCGGAAACTACAGGCCTATTGCCTTAATCAATACAGTAACTAAACTAGTAAACTAGTAATATACTCAAACGTGTTAAATATCAGTAATTTTAGTATCAATATCTCAGTTTTCAGGGTTATTTTCATGAATCGGAAGCAACCGTGTTATCAGCACGGAGCCTAATTGGCGATTAAATCATATTCATTATTCATTAGTTCAGCTGTACAGTAGTCACTGTACAGCTTATTCTTCATATTTATTGTTGAATTCTAATTTAGAAATAATATTAGTAATAGTCAGATTTCTTGTAAAATACAGCCATGGCGATCCGGAACATCCTTCCCCCCATGATGTATGTACATCATCAGTACAATTCCATTAGCCGTATGTCATTTTCTTTGGTTGTCTGTGTCTTGGAACATTTCTTTCTGTACTTCCAAAAGCACCTTAATTTCTTTTTGACCGCCATCATTAGCCAGGAAAGTAGTATACCGTTTAAAGTAATCACATCAATAGCAGGAGAGCAGGTCAGCGGTTGGTGTTTCGGTCTACGAGAATTATAATGCGTAGATTTCTCGTTTTCTTCATAGTTTTGAGTTTTCGATGTCAGCAGTGGTAGCATTTTAATATCTTGTAGTAGGGTTGCCACATTTTCACTTTTAATGGATAGACACGATTGATAAAAATCTGTTGTGATTTTCAAATCTGTCGAACTAGTATCTTGATCTTCAGTTTCTGTATCATTCTTATCTCTGTCTTGTATAGTTTCAAATTCAATGGAAGGTGTGAGTGTAGTGTCAGTAGTTGGAATTAAATCATTATCTAAATCATAGCTGACATTAGGTTTGCCATATTCTTGAAAAATCAAATTCGATTTTCCAAATTTAAAATCATTGTCTGTAGGTTGGCCAGACTTTTGTTTAATAAATCAAGTTCTTCAGTGGTTATGTCATTCTTCAAATAATTTTCGGTTTCAGAATTTGCAGTTTTTCTATCTTCAAATTGTATCATGTTCGAATTCTCACAATCTTTCTTCACCCCAAAATATTCGTACACAGTCAAATATTTTCCTATTATTTGTCGTAGGGTCATGCCAGTTAGTATCAAAGTTGTCTCTTCATGAGGAGCTACAAGGTTAGCTTCACGCCATGTGGTTGTCAAAAATTCTACTTGACTTTCAAAATCAAGCCTTTTCTCAATTTCGGTTTGTTTTAGGAGTAAAAGTCTTTCTCTCTCTTCCTTAAGTTGTCGCTCTAGTTCTTGTCTTTGTATTTCTCTTTCGGTCCAATATTTTTCTTTATTGTCGAGATACGCAAGTAATTGTTCAAGTGAAACGGTTTGTACATCTGCTTCACTTGGTACGTACATCTCAAATAACTCTTGAATATCATTGTCACGTAACTTAAATTGTTTTAGGTCTTGAATATTCATTGTTTCGATTTCAATTTCAGTAAATTTTCAAATTTTCGTTCAGGTAAGCAACTTTGGAAGTATGGTCACCCTAGTTCTTCAACATTTCTTCAGGTTTTATTTAATGTCCTTAACCCAGAATGCACCTTGCACGTTCGAAATCCAGAAATTATGCACCTTTCAAATTCTGAGTCTGCTCACCCTAGTCCAGTGAATCCCAATTATCAGTATCAGTATCAATTTCTTAAGGATCACCGTAACGTAGCAGTATTCCAGAACTCAGTAATCGATGAAGCGTCAAAATTCAAGAAAATCCCACGAGGTCATCAAAGGTCAATCTCAGGTCAAAAGGTCAAGTAAAATATCTTTAAAGAAGTATAAACGGATGTACCAATGTCTTCCAGAACATCAATTGAATTCAATTTTCATCAGTTTCAAACTTGTAGTTTTTAGATCTGGTAAAATTTGTTTTATCGTAATTTGGTTCCAGTTTTCAGTTGTCAAAATATCTAATTTCTTGGAATTGTCAAGTTTTGAATATCTTGATTGTCGGTTTTTTAATCTTTTAAATATTTAAATTTTTAAGTGATTAGAATAATTCTCAGTTTAAAAGTTGAGATTTAAAAGTTTCTTCTGTCATCAATAGTTTTCTTATTTTTTCATTCTCATTTTCGATCAATTTCATTTATTTCAGTTCTGTTTTCTTTCAGTTGTTTCAGTTATCAAATTATTTCTGGCTTTGAATTTCTTTAATTATTTCAGTTTACTTTTTCTTATTTCATTTACTGTTGCCCAGGGTTTCAAAATATCAGCTCTAGTTGGTTAAGGAATCAGTAGTGTAGAATCGAACTCGAACAGTAGTGTAGAAGGTTAAGTAGCGGATTGCCCGAATCTCCACTCAAACGACACTCAATTTTCTTGAACTTCGGTGGTGGCCGGAAGTCAGTGTCGTCACCGTTGGACGAACGGGATTTTTATTTCCTTTCTTTCTCCGTCTCTCTTTACCCCTTGATTTCAAAGAAATCAAAAATTCGGGGAATACCGGGGCGGGCAGCAGCAAGCGGGTTTTAAGCCACGGGTGGGTACGAAATTATTGGAGGGCGCCAAATGTTACCGACAACAACGGTCGATAACTTATAAAATATCTGCTGTGTCCTGTATTATGTCGGACCGGCTAATTCCTTTTGCAGTACAAAACACCATATTAGAAAACCAGGCGGCATATAGAAAATGAAAAAGGTGCACAGATCACATCTTTGCTCTTTATTACTACCTATCTACATAATTTACGGGAATTTTGAAAATTCTGCAATCCTGGACTAATTTCATCGAGCCATATATCATTGGAAAGCTAATCACCAGTAGAATTCAAATAACGGAACGCGCCTCCATTATAACAAAACGTTTTCAAAATAACGGTCATTTAAATTTTAAATGCCGCCAAAAATGTGTTGTATGGGTCACAATCAAAAAACAAAAAAAATTGTGTCTGCTTATTTTTGAAGAGCTTCCAAATGATATATCACTCGACACAATCCGTCAATTTTTTTAAATTTGCAATTATGTTATTTAAAAACTATTTAAAAACTAATAACGATCGTGCTTCCACACCATGTTCATTAGCTTTGCCTAATTGTCACCATTCCAATGATATATCATATTAGTGTAAATGTATTGAGTAACCGGTCGAAATCTTGAGTTAACACAATAGTTAATGTTTTAGCGGGAAATTCAAAAATTGGAATTTTAAATTTTTTACTGTATTACAGAAATTGATTGTAAATAAGATCAATAAGATAACCAAAAACGCATTGTGCGGCTTAATTGCTTCTCTTAATTTAAAACACGTAAATTAAAACTAAAATTTGGCGGCAAATTTAAAATGCTTAATTTTGCTGTCAAGGCTGCCATAAAACAAGGGCTTTAGCCCTTGTTTTACACTTGTATACTTAAGCAACTCAACAGACCAGCGCTCCAAAAGAAAGGAAAACTTTTTGCCGTATTTGTAGACCTCAGCCAGGCATTTGAATCGATTAAAAGAAACAAGTTATGGACAAGGCTGAAAGAAGCTGACCTTAGTGACTTCTTTGTTGCCAAAATCAAAAAATTGTACGACATTGCAAAAACCAAGATCCGCTGTAAAGAAGGACACACAGATATGATAAGAGTAAGGGGGGGAGTGCTGCAAGGAAAAACTCTGTCTCCCAATTTGTTTACTATCTATATTGACAAGATCACAGAGATTCTTTGTAGAATCCAAAGAAATCCAAGGAATACCAGATTTTTACTATCGAACTGCTCATTTTGCTATATGCAGACGACATTATCCTTTTTGCCTCTAATAAATTCGATCTACAGTGACAAATCAACACCCTCAGTAATTTCTTTAAAGAAAATGATCTAACGGTCAACCTAGCCAAGAATAAAGTCATGATCTTCATAAAAGGCAATAAGATACGTGATTCAATTAGATTATACTGGGATAGCAAATCACTAGAAATAGTAAACAAGTATGTATACTAGAGTGTCCCCTTTACCCAAAGCGGAATATTTAATGAAGCTAAAGCACACTTCTTTAACAAGGAAAAAACAGCGCAATCGAAGCTATTCGAACTCTTTTATTGCGCAAAAATAAAAGACATTGACATACATCTCAAACTCTTCCAATCACTTGTCAGCTCGATACTTATGTACGCTGCACCAGTATGGGGATTCCGCTATTGCAAGGAATTCGAGACATTTCAGACTGTATTCCTATGACGGCTGATGAACACCAGTAACTTAACCCCTGGGTTCTTCCTTCGCCTAGAAACGGGAGCGCAGAACATCAGGTTGATATTATTCAAAGCACTGCTTAAATTTCTAGGGAAGACGCTCAACGCTAACGAAAATAGTATCACCAAAAGCTGTTACCAAAAAAATCTGAAATTTAAAACCACCGACCCTCAATATAACTGGATGCTTTAAATCAAAAAGATTTTTGAGGATGCACAACTGGAGCAAACTTTTGAAAACCTGAATTTCTTAAGAAGCACATAAAAAGTAATAGTAGAGAAATATCGACTGAACTGCATTAACAATGACGTTCGTAGAATGCAGAGCTGTAGCAAAATGACACACTATGCCAGAATCAAAACTCATGCACTAACATCTGAATACTTTAAAATGAACATGGAATGGAACATGACAAAATTCGTACTAAATCTGAGAACTGGATTGCCTAGAATTGTACTAAGAGGGAAGACAACTAACCTTAACGGCATGAATAAGCTATGGAAAAATGCAGAAGGGACTGACTGTGAGCTATTTGGAAAAGAGATGGAAGACGTTTTTCATATAATGCTTGACTGCTTACACTTTAAACCCCCCAGGACGAAATTTCTTAAGACACTAGCCAGCAGTAAACCTACAAGGGAAAACCTCACTCAGACAATCGTCAACCGCTACCCGGATGCAGATAGATTTGGACAACTCTTTAACTTTTGGAACGAGGCTCTGAAAATCCGAAACTTCTACCTCAGATGTATTGAAGAACTGTAAATCTTTTTTCCCCAACCAAAAACTCAAGCAACACACACACAATATGACGAGAATACTTACTTTAAAGATTATCATATCATTACTTATTATCTATTTATGACTTATGTACTTATGTATTTATAGAAATGTTACTTATGTAAACTCAATATCATTCTACACTATATTGACATGATCTAATTCTTAGAAACGCAGCAATTAACATCTCGCTACTGAACAACTTCAAGATACGCACAAGAAACATTTTACCACAATTCATTATTATTAACCAAGGATCTTTCGATCACCTTTGTAAATACCTACTTTGTAAAAACCTAACAATGTTGTATGGGCTGACGCCAAATCGACACAATGAATACATTATTATTTTTTTATTATTTAATTTTCCATATGATGTT
Source organism: Dicyrtomina minuta (assembly GCA_949802685.1). Taxonomy (NCBI): domain Eukaryota; kingdom Metazoa; phylum Arthropoda; class Collembola; order Symphypleona; family Dicyrtomidae; genus Dicyrtomina; species Dicyrtomina minuta. The sequence goes on from OX461812.1 coordinate 47,365,383, forward strand.
CGATATTTTTCATCTCGACCAATTTTGAAAATTTCAAATTTAGTTTTTGTCGCCAAAACGCAATTTGCACCGATGCCGATATGATTATATACTTTGTAATCGATCCCAACACGTAGTACATGTTTTGATAGCGTTTGCTTTATTTTTAATTTTAAACTTAGGAAATGTCCCTTGTTAGACTTCGCCATTAATAAAATGTAGTTTGAATTTGAATGCAAGAGTTTCTTGGCAAAACAAGGTGAGTCCATTTTTCAAAAATAAGATTATTTTGATTTACGTGTACTATTCAGAGAGATGTATTACTAAATTGCACTGCGATAGTTGAAGTACAACTGAAGCAATTTTTTTAAATTGCCTTTTCATTTTTTGTAAAACGGGATAGGTTCACAAAACTTTGATATTTAAATAATGCTCTAGATTAAAGCCAGCTATATGAGTGATATTTCTTTGACAGAAACAGAATAATATGTAGGAAAATATTAAGTTTAGACAAATCATCTATGTAAGTAGACATATTTTATTTATTTAAAATTATCATTTTCAATTTTAGCATTCAGGATAGTTTGTTAATTAGAATAATTAATTATAAACAATAACGTAACCAATATTAATTAAAAAATTATCAATAGCTATAAATTCATTAGACTAACAATAATTTAGTAAAATATTTTGAATCCGCTATATTATAACGTTTGTAATTTCATTTATTTCTACGGTAGTCATGGTTCTGGGTAGGAAAAGCCATAGGTTGTGTTGTAGGGCGTAGTGGTAGGAACATTCCTAGGTTTGGTCGTGGGTAGGAAAAGTCCAAGTAGGAAAAGTACGTTTACCCAAATTATGAGAAGGGTGTACAAGATGATAAACTGAAAGGGTGAGCCAAGCTTAGGCAAATTTTCTAGACCACAAACCAAGGCAATTGACTGCCCAGAAGCGTCGTCACCAGGTTAACGTTTATGTTAGCGCCAAGCCGAAAAACATGGATCTCCTTTCCTTGTAACCATGACCGAAGGGGAAAAAATTAAGCCGAAACTTAGTAATGCAGATGCCAAGGCTGAGAAATCAAGTAATTCGCGTTCATTTGAGGATGCTAATAGGGTTGTAGGAAATTTTTCTTCTGGACATTTTCCTCCTGGACATTCTCCTGGACCTTTTTTTCCCGGACGTTTTCCCCTATATACATGACTACAGGATCGACTCCATTCGATCAAAAAATTGAAACCCCACATACGACGCTAGTATGGTAGGAGGCGGGAATGACGAAAACTCCTGCGAATTTCGCGTTGTCCAACTCTACAGTCAGTAATTAGCCCTACGTCCGAAGAATAGCCCGAAAAATGTTGTTCAATGACTGCATATAGTAGCACAGCAATAGAGGGAGATATCTCTGCTTGTCATTTCGGATTTGTACTGGAACGCTTGATATAGATAGAATTTGATCGCGAATATGAGGCAATCTAATAACAAGTACTACCAAGAAGATGTAATGTAGAACATATTACGTACTTATATGTTCTAAAACTTTTACGTTGTATGTTAATACGTGTGTACGTATTCATTAGTATGTAATGCAAACTGGACGGGGTAATCTACATCTATCTACATAATAATAAAATTCAAATAATTCTGTCCTGGGCCGTCCATCCGCTCTCCCTCCCCCAACATCGGATTACTTAAAAACATATTAAACCTGTGTCTCTGTATATATTAATAAAATTCAAACAATCTATTCACATAATAATAAAATTCAAACCATCTATTCGTATAATAATAAAATTCAAACAATCTATTCACATAATATTAAAATTCAATGCAAAGCAATCGGCTTTTGGATAGGGGAGGGTGGGTTGAAGCATCGGCTGGACCGAAGAAGTCGGTGGACAGAGTTACAGTGAAATTTACTTAAAAGGGACTCCTCGGGACGGACCTAATTTGTCCCTTATAACCGAATTCCCTTTTAACCGTTTAAGGGATTTCCCTTTTAAGCGGACTTCAGTTATCATTCAAAAATTTAAGATTTTATTTTTAGTGAAGGAATAAAATATTTACAAAGTTGTCCGTGGACAGTTAATATTAGAATGTTCAAAAAAGTCAGTTAATTGGGTTTGTTTAGATTTAATTTGATTTTGACGCACACTTAAACCTAAATTAAAAAGATTCGAAAAAACTGTTTCCCCAGTATTTCTCTGTTCTAAAAAATATTGATGTAGTTTTGTAGCACAATTTCATACTTCTGTTTCTGTTACTTAAAGAGCTTCTTTTCCGCATCAACATTTTGCTTAGCGTAGTAGAGCCATAGTAAGACAGTCGGTCACTTTTGCTCGTGAAAATACTTGTGAACGGTAGTCACTTATTTAAAAAAAAACCAAAAATTTTGAGCCCTCAGTGAGCCCGATGAAAAAAGTGCCGTTCGAGTTCGTTCGTTTTTTAAGTCCATAAGGAGCGCAAAGGCCTCACAGTGAGTCCGACGAAAAATTTCCACCTCTTTCCCTCAGAAATGAGCCGACCCCTCAGATACTAAAAGTAATTTGTACCTACTACTACCTACCTACAAAAAATGTATAATAAAATAAAATAGTATTAATATTCCATTGTGTGAACGGAATCAACACCAAAACTGAATCATAAATTACAAATTGAACATTTTGATTTATTTTATTCTTTTATTTAGTACAATTAATTAAATTATATTAGATAATATAAATAACAAAAAACATTTAAATTTAATGAAATGTCAAGCAAATAGGTAAAATCTTGACTTGAATATAAATAATTATAGTATAAAATATATTACACAAAATACATATCTCGAAAATATTTACAAGTAGTGCAGATATATTTATTAATTGTAAATATAAATAATTATAGTATAAAATATATTACACAAAATACATAACTTGAAAATATTTACAAGTAGTGCAGATACATTTATAACTATATACAGTACTAAATCAGTCCAGAATTAATTTTTTTTGTGACAAATGCTTTTTCAAGCCTCCCTGTGCCCGTCTTCGTTTTAACCTCTCATTACTTTCAGTTTCAGCTCTCTGAGTCATCTGAGTCTAAGTCTAAATCAGACTCAGACCCAAAACTTAAATCTAAATCATAATTATAACTGTCCCTGGAATTATTGTGGCTGTGCAAGCCAGTCTTAGTTGTCTTAGTCTTAGTGTGAGTGGTGTTTACACTAGTGTAGCTATCTAAGCCATCGCCATCGTCAGAAATGTCAGAGTCAGAATTCATGTCGGCGTCTTCCTCTTGAAGCACATGAGTAAACCAGTGTCGACGCAAAGACTGTGCGTGCTTAACAGCACACATACAACCTTCAACTTTACATAAATAAAAACCTTGTTTCGTATAATCAAACTGTTTTCGGATAATTGGCATTGGTATTTTTTTATTTTTAGTTGCGTATTTTTTGACTATATCAGAATATTTTTTTAATTTGATACTTTTTTTACGTGGACCATTTGGACCATCTAAGTTGCTTATAGGATTAGGGTCAAGGCCAAGGTCAGTTTCAGTACCTTTTGTGTTATCTTTTGGTTTGCCTGAATCGTCATCGTCTGACTCTGACTCTGAGGAATCTGACTTCTCTGACACTGTTTTTCTTGCTCCGTTACAACTAGCTAGTTCACCTTCTGCTCCTGCTCCTAATACGTTACGCATAGTTTGAGGCTTTAAATACGAGCTACTGAATTGTAAATAATTTTGAAACTCGGTGTCATTGCTATTGCTGTCGCTGCTATTATTAGGACTGCGACTACGTTTGCGTCTTTCATACCTGTTAGGCAAGTTAGTTTTAGGCTCGACAGAATTATGACCGTGGTTGGTGTTAATGCCATCATTATTGACATTGGGAATATTTTTAATGCCTAAATGCACTTTATTAAATATTACACCAACAGCTGAACGAGGCACAGACGGTGTTTTATCTTTTTGTAACCTAGAACTACGTTTACATTTAGATTTAGATACAGTTGGAACTACATTTTTTTGCTTACTTGTATTGACAACTGCACATGTTGATGTTGATGGTGTAGAATCTTCTTTAGCTGAGGCTGGGACTGGGACTGAAATTGAAGTTTTGATTTTGCTTTTGCATTTGCTGTGTAGCTTGGTATTAGAAGCAGCAGCAGCAACGCCAGCAACAGCATTATCAGAGTCATTGCGAGAATATGAGTTGGAACATCCAACGTTGACAACTAAATTGATAACATGTGATCCCGCCAACGATTTTAATGAATTAAGTGATGCCAGCACTGAAGTTTCTGAAAATAAAATAAAAATGTTACAAAATTAATACCCAATTTTAAAAATAACTAAATTAAATTAGTAACAAAAGAATGCAAATACCATTGTTATATTAAATCTTCTGCAAAATATACAGTTACAGGTAAGTGTTATGTGATACTTACGAACAATGTTTTCAAGTTGGCTGGTATCAAGCAGTGCCAAATTTGATAAAACAGTAGAATTATTGTTAGCGGATGTGAAATTATTGTCACTATCGTTATCCTCATTAACGTTGACGTTGACAGCGGCAACATCATTGTCTCTAGGGTCACGGTCACACTCCAGTTCGGAATCAGCTAAAATATCATCATGTCTTGGAGCAGCAGGATGTGGTGTTGAATCACAACTGAATTCCAGTGATTTTATAGGAATATTAGGCTGAGTAGGCAAACCTGATACAAATATTACAATAAAGGTTACGGTTGTTAAATTAGCAAAATTAGTTGTTTTAAATAATATTGCAACAACGTTTAAAGTTGAAAAACAATTTTTAGCCTTCATTCTTATTCATATTTTATCAACAAAGAGCTTTGAATTTAAGCTTAATGTGTGTTGCCTGCCTGGCGTTAAATAAATTAGTTTAGATCATTTATTAATACAAAAGTAATTGTGTTGTTATTTAAATTTGAATACTTTGCATGCATGAATAAATACATTTGTTAGAATAGATACCTTGTTTTTCTTCATCGTTTTGAGAGTCTTCAAGTGTTTCATTTTGATAGGCGCAGCCACTTGAACCTGAGCCACTGATTACATTGGTGTATACTACTTCTAATTCTTCTCCATTTACTCTCACGCTATTTGGAATTCGATCAATGTAAACTATACCATCCCCATCCCCATGCGTATCAGCTAATGGGTAAGACACCAAGTTCACATTCTGAAGTTCGGCAGTTTTTGATCTTGATCTTCACAGGACTGAATGGTTTTATTCGTGTCTGAATCAGTAGTTGTGCCATTCTTGTCAACATTTTCAATAGTCTGTAAATAAAAATAGAATAATATTGTGTCCCATTTTAGAGATTTTCTATATAGGACCATTTTAGAGACTAATATACGGTTTTCATAGCCCCATGGATCACACAGGGACACGCAGTCCAGTGGTTTAACGACCAGCAAAAAGTTAATTAGCCTGTAGCCAATGAACAGCTGTTGCCAGTAGGGGGAAAGCGGAAGAGAGTATCTTTTCCCAAGGGCCGACAGGATCGATCCCTAGCCCTAGGAACGTCGCGAACTAGGAAGCTCGACGTTCTTGACTTGGTTTGATCCAGTGGCCGGGGCTACAAGGCTAAAGGAAGGCTCAAGGTCGAGATCGAGGGAAACCCAGCCAGCCACAGCTGACAGCTTCAGATGGAGTCAAGCTGTGACACCACTGGGCTGGTGTGCCTTATTTTTGTAAGAAGGCAAAAAACACCTATATAATTTATTAGTTCAATTTTTGCTTGTTGTAACACTAATGTAACACTTGTAATATAACTGTAGTACAAATAAAGTATTAAGTATCAGCTTACCTGGCCAGTGCAGTTAAATCTAGATGAAGACATTGTTGTAGCTGCTGCTGCTAATAGTAGTTATTATTTATTTATCAACACAAAGACACAAAGACTGTAGACCCGTGTCTCCTTAAAACCCTAATACACTAATTGATTTATTCTTGAGGAATTAAAAACAGAAACAAATAAGAAGTACATTAAAAAATACCAGAATACTAAATACAAGAAACTGGTAGAACTTTTGATTTAATATTTTAAATTTTGTAATTATTACTAAGTCCATAGGTCAGTAAGTAGATAAAACTGTGTAATAAGTTGCAGAGACTACAGAGTACTGACTGTCAACCGTATTAGTGCTCCAACCACATATAATTTAAGAATTAAACAGAACACAGAACACAAGACACTTTTTACTTAACCCTTAAATAGTTAAGCAAGTCAAACTAAAACAAAAATATAACATTGTGTTTACACACCTACCTACCTAATCCAACCAACCCACCAAAGTCACAGTGAGTCAGAGTACAAGTACATGTGAGAAGCTTAAATTGTTTATTTATTTTTATTTTTTTTGTATGTTACGTTCTGCACATGCAAAATATCAATAACAAGAACAACAACACTTTATCAGTTTACGTGACGTAAATTGCCGCTATTCTACTTGCAAAAGCCAATAGGCCAACTGACTGCCTAAATATCACGTGCATACATTACTTGTATGTGTGCGAAGCTTTAAAACTGAATAAGTAGCCTAATAGCTGCACTTTTCAATTTACAAACAGTAACAGTGCAAACACAAGCTCTAGGAACTAAACACTTTATAAACGTATGAAGGACGTAGTGAAGTGCGCAGTACGCACACGGCTATAACACCAGATCTAGAAGAATTAAGCACAGTCAGTACAGTCACAGTCGTCACAGAACTAACACCGAGAAATTATCAGAATAGAAGCAAAATTGCGGGTGTTTTTTTTAAAAGAGTTCTAAGGGCAATTAGTTGTTAGTCATCAGTCGTCAGTCAGAGTCAGACGGCAGACTTTCAGAGTTCAATTTAGTTAAAAAAGTAGTAATTTTTTGACAATTCGGCAAATTTTCCAAAAGCAAAAAGTAAAATTGTAACAAATATTTTTGAATCAACTACTATCGCTTCAGTTTTTTACTGACAACTGATACGAGTATTATTGAATAAGTTAGAAGGATTCAAGATTTCAGAGAAAACAAAGGACTGTTGGCTTCGCGTTTGATTTTCTTTTAACTTACGGACTGAATGCAGGTATAAAAAAGTAAATTAACAGAATTTTGTAATATGTTTGTATTTATATTTAATTATTGTGAATGTTGCTATTGTTTAGGTTTAAAATATTTAAATAATTCACAGATTTTACATTTGATTTATTTTAGCACTAGCTGAAGCTGACCATGAATAGAAATAAACCAGTCAACATGGAAAAATTAACCAATAAAGCTAATTCGCCACAGATCTTGTCTACAAATTCATCTTCGGCATCCACAACGACAACAACAACTGTGTTAAATATTTCTCATGATTTAAAAGGTAAAAGTTGGCTAGTTTTGCATTGTTGCAGCAGCATTTTGCATGTTATGCTATATTAAGTTTGATGATTTGGTTATATCTACATTTCTAACATCAGTAGTTGACATTTTAAGATTAACAAGCTAACTTATTTAATTGAAATAAATTAAAACTAAAATGCAGAATGCGACATAGATAGAAATCAGGAATCAGGAAACAATACGTTACCCTGATCCTGATCCTGATCTAGTATGATATCCTGATAGCGTGCAAAACCTAATTAAATATTGTTTTTGTTTATTTTTTTAAGATCAAATTGCTGGACTAATCTCAATTGGAAATCACTGTGACGTAAATATTCATGTCACAAAAATGCAGTGCCATGGTGGTGGTGGTGTATCTTTAGGTACGCAAACAGAACCAGAGGAAGAAGAAATGGAAATACAAAATTTACCTTTGGATCTAAGTGTGAAAGAAGTGACATTGCCAGCGCCAGCATTGCCTTCAACCGCTTCAACTTCAACTCAAATTTCAACCTTGCCAGCTTCAGCGTGCTACGCATCCGCAGCCCTAAGTAGTGACAGTGAATCTCGTGCCAGTGAACCAAAACCAAATGAACCGGAAGCGGAAAATATTACCAGCAACACCAACACCAGCGGCAGCGGCAGCAATCAAGAAATTTTGACTGTGGTGACTACACATCCAAATCCAAATGGTGTGTCGCAAAAAAGAAGCCTTCTTGCGACACTTCTCCCAATCACTGTTGAATGCTGTTTAGACACTGAAGTTGCAAGCTCTAATAATTCTAATGACTTTAATGAACCTGCACCAGTTTCACCTGCAACCAGTGCAACCATTAAAGTAGAAGTAGAAAAAGAAGAAGAGGAAGAAGAATTTGTTGATACAGATTACGTGGAAGGTAACAATGATAATGACTATGCGTGGGGATCAAGGTTTAACGAACTACGGCAACAAAATTATCCTCAATGTCTTTTTCCAGATCAAGACGCAGCGGACCTGAGTCCTCAACCCTTCCTGAACTTAATATCTGAGGATAGAAATGTTTACCGACCTCCGACTCCGATGCCTCCGATGCCTCGGTCGCCTCCGCATCAGCATCAACAGCAAAATAAAAAAGGACGTGGCCGTGGCCGTGGCCGTGGCCGTGGACGTCCCCATAAACAAATACAGAAGTCAAGCAAAGGTATTAATAAGCCCACTTCCATGTTTTCTAAATCAAAACGCTTATCAATGAAGTTTAAAAAAAACAAGAATGGAAAGTATCAAATAGCTGATCCAGATCCAGATCCAAATCCTCCTAATCTTAGTGTTCGTGCTATTGAAAACACTTGCTTTGAATCATACGATAAAACTCCGACAATTATTATTGATTACTTAGATACAGCAAGGGCTGAGAGCGAAATTGCCAATCCAAGCTCAAGCCAACGAAATGTTTGTGTTGTCGAGGAAGCCAAAATTCCAGTGGCTGTGGGTTCTGCAGGAGACGACGTCAAAGATGTAGTTTTAACTTCAGATGCAGCCATCGCATCATCATCATCAGTTAAGTTAAACACCGGGCATGGGCCAGAGCCAGTCAAGCCAGAGTCAGAGCAATTAAAATCGCAGAAACCACGTCGACATGCAAATCCGAATTCATCACGGTCATCACCCAAACCAAAAAAAAAGGATTTGGTGTATCGTGAGAAGAATAATATGAACGTCAAAGATGTAGCTTCGGCTTCAACTTCAACTTCAGATGCAGCCATCGCATCATCATCATCCGTAACGTTGAACACTGGGCATGGGCCAGAGCCAGTCGAGCCAGCAGAGGCAGGTCATTCAAAATCGCAGGCATCGCAGCTAAAACGACATTCAAATACGAAGTCCACACCTACTAAACCAAAAAAAACGGATTTGTTGGTAAATCGTCAAAACAATAATATGGAGGACAAATGGCAGTCACCCGCTGCATTAGCAATGCTAAAAGTTCTAGGCGACCGTTTTTTCCAGTTTTTTTTCACTATAACGATTTCTGATTTAGTCAAAAGTAAGTTTTACGACAATTAAAATCTACTATTTATCATTTCCTATTTGTAACATCTAAAACTAAACACCGTTTTTTCTTTTACTAAACAATGCACAAATTATTGGCGTAGGGGTAAAGCGTAAATATTTCATGCTTTCAAAACTCTGATAGCATTGCATGTTTTAAGGTTGATGTTGATGCTCATGTCATAATCAGTTTTACTTACTCATTAATATTTTTTATTTTTTGCTTTAAACAGTGTATACTTGCAAGATATGTCAAGAGATGAGTCGAGATTGCACCACGATTGCAAAAATTCTCCGAGATCATATTCGAAACCACTACTATCCGCTGAAATATAAATGTAAGGTGTGCAATATCAAATTGAAGAATCTTTCGAGCGTCGGTAGACACAACCGTACAAGACTCCACTTGCAAAACAAGAAGAAACAGGAGAAACGCTTAGGCTTAGCTGCCGCTGCTCTTCAGCGTCAGTAGTCAGTGTCAGTGTCAGTCCCATGATCGTAACAAGATAAGTAATTAATAAAACGAATTACAGTTTGAAAGTACTAATTACTTACAATATTTAGGTATTTCGGACAATTCCAATATTTGTCATGGTTTGTTGTGTGTTTAGTGAAAGTTGAAGTAGAATGTAGAATTAGAATCAATCAGTATCAGTTATCAGTAACTATTATCAAGAGCAAGACTGAGATCTAATTAATTATATTGCTTATAAATTATTAACTTTAGTTTAGATTTGAAGTAGACTGTAGTTGTAGTCGCAGTAGTCGCACAAGTGTCAAATCATAGATGCAACCGTTAAGCAGTAAGCAGCACAGCAGGATAAAAAAACAAAATTTACCAGTTTTCAGTTCCTAGTTCTAGTTTCCTAGTGTTTTGAGTGAGAGTGTTGCGACTGTTCGGACTTGGGACACAGTATTTGGTGATTGGGTGATTCTAGCATTTTAATTAATATAATCATAACTGTCCGATTCAGCATTCATTCTTCAGTACCTTGTACTTTGTAACTTAAACTTTTGTGAGTTTCTTGTTCTTGTGTTTACCTAACATCAAACATTGCTTGATAGCTTGTTGTTGTGCTAAGTTGTGTTATGTTAGGTTTTTCACTTTGATAGTTCATATTATTTAATAGTTTACATCTTGCATCGATAAGCACATGATGTTTATATTTTGATTCAAATAATTTTAATAAATTCTTTTATGCGATATACATAATGGATTATGTAATTATTAGAAATTATAAACTAACAATGACAAGCAAATGTCGTGAGTGTTTGTATTAATCTGTCAGTTGTCAGTAAGTGATTTCAGTTTCAGTATACAGTCTAGTCGTAGTCTGTACATATCGATTTTATAGTGTGTAAATGAAATTGTGAGCTGAAAAAATGATTTTTTTGTGTGTTCAATTTTTTAGTAAAGTTTTAATACTTTTAATGTTAAGAGTTATTTAAACGTAAACACCTAATTTTATGTTGTGTTAGTGTGTTAGCCTTAGCCATAAAATATGAATTCTATAACTTCTAACAAACTAAGGCTATCCAGTTATTATGTTTTTCAATTATTTTTTTACCAAGTTACCTGTCAGTTGGCGTTGGCAGTTTGGCAGGCAATCCAGTGAATTTTGTATTCTATGAATGAATTCTGATATGCATTTCGTTATTGCGTATTACGAAATGATGTTGTACAAAAACAATCACGAATAAAAATGGTATCAATAAATGTTAAAATTTTAAATTACTGATTTTAATTTATTCATAATCTTTCAAGTCAGAAGTCACAATCACAATAATAATCTTACACTACTTAACTAATTACACAGCTTTTGTGTTATATTTTATGACTTTATGCGTGAAATATTGTCATTTTAAAAGTTGTACTTTTAAAATCATAGTAACAGTTCTTATAGTTCTTCATCGTAAGTGTGGTCAATTTTATTTTTTAAGTCAGATGTTGTGGTAAGTCACATATGTAAATGCAACAACAGAATTTAGATTTTTAATAACTTTATACACTGCACAACTGCACTGCAGCTACTGCAGCATGGAATTATTCACAGTTCTGCAGTCTTTTACTTCTAACTCGAACGGGAATATGCTAACACTAATTTGCTTCGTGGATTGTGTTGACTGTAATAAAATCAAAATGTTTAAACAAATCTTATGAAATCTTTCCACAGGTATGTGTAAAACAAATGGATGTTCTCGAAGTGGTGTTGTTGTTCCTTCTCTTCCGATCTTCTTCGTCTTCTTCTACAATCGTCGACCACGACGACCACCCTTCCTCTGGGTTGAGTCTGACGGAATTGGTGTCACATCCTCAATACGTCCAATCTTCATGTTGGATCGAGCTAAAGCACGAAGAGCTGACTGGGCCCCTGGTCCAGGAGTCTTATTTTTGTTTCCTCCAGTTGCTTTTAATTTAATATGAAGAGCTGTAATTCCAAGGGATTTACATTTTTCAGCAACATCTTAAGCTGCTGACATAGCGGCGCAGGGACTGGCTGCATCACTATTTGCCTTTACTTTCATCCCTCTAGTAATACGAGCAATTATTTCTCTTCCTGATAAATATGTCTTCATATTAAATCAAGAGCAACTGGAGGAAACAGAACTAAGACTCCAAGACCAGGGGCCCAGTCAATTATTCACAGTTCTGCAGTCTTTTACTTCTAACTCCAGCGGCAAAATCCTAACTCTAATTTGCTTCGTGGATTGTACTGGCTGTAATAAAATCAAAATGTTTAAAAAAATCTTATGAAATCTTTCCCCAGGTATGTGTAAAACAAATGGATGTTCTCGGAGTGGTGTTGTTGTTCCTTCTCTTTCGATCTTCTTCGTTTTTTTCTACAATCGTTGACCACGACGACAGCCCTTCGTACGGGTTGAGTTTGACGGAATTGGTGTCACATCCTTAATACGTCTAATCTTCATGTTGGATCGAGCTAAAGCACGAAGAGCTGACTGGGCCCCTGATCCAGGAGTCTTAGTTCTGTTTCCTCCAGTTGCTCTTAATTTAATATGAAGAGCTGTAATTCCAGGGGATTTACATTTTTCAGCAACATCTTGAGCTGCTAACATAGCGGCGTAGGGACTGGCTTCATCACTATCTGCCTTTAGTTTCATCTCTCCAGTAATACGAGCAATTATTTATCTTCCTGATAAATCTGTCTTCATATTAAATCAAGAGCAACTGGAGGAAACAGAACTAAGACTCCTGGACCAGGGGCCCAGTCAGCTCTTCGTGCTTATGCTCGATCCAACATGAAAATTGGACGTATTGAGGATGTGACACCAATTCTGTCAGACTCAACCCGGAGGAAGGGCTGTCGTCGTGGTCAACGATTGTAAAAAAAGACGAAGAAGATCGAAAGAGAAGGAACAACAACACCACTCCGAGAACATTCATTTGTTTTACACATACCTGTGGAAAGATTTCATAAGATTTTTTTAAACATTTTGATTTTATTACAGTTATCACAATCTACGAAGCAAATTATCGTTAGCATTTTGCCGTTTGAGTAATTCGAGTCAAAAGTTAAAGACTGCAGAACTGTTAATAATTGGCTGGGCCCCTGGTCTAGAAGTCTTAGTTCTGTTTCCTCCAGTTGCTCCTAATTTAATATGAAGAGATGTAATTTCAAGGGAATTACATTTTTTAGCAACATCTTGAGCTGCCTACATAGCGGCGTAGGGACTAGGGACTGGCTTCATCACGATTCACCTTTACTTTTATCCCTCAGGTAATACGAGCAATTATTACTCTCTCTGATAAATCTAGCTGTGTGTGCCAACGGTGTAAACACCAGCGTACCTGCGCTTACTGCTACTGCTGCTGCTGCATTTTAGCTATTACTCCTGCTGTCTGCTACTACACTGCTACCAGAAGTAGCTGAAAGAAAATGCTATGCAGTATGCAGTGATAAATAATATGTTATGACAGTGAAATAATATTATGAAATGAAACTAAGAAAAAAATTAACAAATAGTAAAATGATTTTATGAAAGTGAATTATTGCAAAACCGTAGTGTAATTCAAAATTTGGTATTAATTTTTATGTTTAATATATAATTGTGTATAAACAATGATGTACAATTGTACAATGCCAAAATGCCAAATCACTTAATAAATCTATACGAAAATTAGCAAATATACCTAAATCATAAGAGTTTCGTTTTTTGATTTTTAAATTGAAATAACTTAGAATAAAATTAATTTAAATTACCACTGAATTAAAAATTAAAATACTACCTACCGCAATACAAATTAGTAAAGACTGACCGTATGTCGTATGTATAGCTTAAAAATTAGACGATTTAAAGGTAAATTATAAAATACTAAAATTAGATGTTACACTATTATCGATATTCATAATTGTAAACAATGTAAACATGTTTACTTAAATAAAAATAATGAATTACATAGCAAAAATTAAAAATCAGTTTGCTTTGCAATAAGCTAGCAGCTAGCCTAGCACACTTTATATGATTGTATGCTCAAATTGCCACAAAAAAATTATTACAACTTAATTTAATAAAACTGAAATTAAAATAAATAAACCTACTACGCACGAAAAGCAAAAAAGTATAAAATTAAGCCTACAAAATAAAAATTAAAAACGTTAGACGTTCATTTCTAGAACGACAAACCGAAAAATTGAAAAAAAAGTATAAAATTATACCTACAAAATTAAAATTAAAAAAGTTTGACGTTTATTTCTCAAACGACAAACCGGAAAATTGAAAAAAAAATAAAAAATAAATTTAAGTTGTTAAAATTTTAAAAAGTTGATTAAAAATTAAAATGAAAAAAATATTTGAGCATCACATCTTAATGATAAATATCAAGAGTAAAGAGTATACATTAAAATGAGTGAGTATGCACTTTACTGCATTCTAGGCCTACGACATCCAACCTTGTTGTTGGGATTCTGCACACTCCCATGTACCCGCATCTTCGTCGTCGTCGCCTTCTCCAAACAAAGGATCAGTATCGTCTAATACCATTCTAAGAGCGGTATCAAAATCGATAAACTCGTCTCTGAGTAACGAGGAGGAGCTGCGTGAGGACGGTGAAGTTGGAGATGATGAATTGGAAGATGTTGACGATCCTGGCGTTGGTCTTAGTCTTAGTCGATTTGGACGTTTGCCTGGGGTCGTTAACTCCTTTGATTGGCTTGAATTATTGGTGTCGATGCCATCAGCATTTGGATTTACACCATCTTCCACTTCCACATCAGAGTCAGAATTATTAGCGCGTTCCTCAGCATCTGCTCCAGTTTCATTTTGCTTATGTTTCTGTGACTCCTTCTCCTTCTTCAGATTAGGTGTTACGACCTCGTCCTCCGCTTCAAACCACTCTCTGGTTACGAGCATATTTTTTAGTGTAGCAGGTAATGTCGCAGTTCTTTTATCCCGGGTATTAACCCCGCATTTTGAAAATAATCGTTCAAGCTGAAAAAATCAACAAAATCACAGATGTTTTAGTCTTCACAATAACAAAATAAAAATGCTAATATATTTACGAGTCATCAGGTCATTAGGTCCCAATCTTAAATTTTATGGTTTAGAAATTTAATAAGTAAATTTAACCGATCAGGTTATTGAGATTAGGTGCAACTAATTTTAAAGCCCCTGTAGCTGTAGCTCTTGCCCAAACTTGGCGTAGAAATTAAAAAACAGAATAATAGGGCAAATTTATTTGTGATGGTTTGAATTACTAAATAACAATCAGTGACTTACCGGAGCCGTTGATGATGGACGCGACATCACGCAAGGAAATAAATTGGCTAATATAGGAAAAGAGAGCTTTTTTTCTTGCCAAAACGTCCCTACATCTGCTTTAATAATCGGAGAAAAAGCAAACGCTTTAATCTCTAATGATATTGTTGCTGACAGTCCTTCTTCTAGAGTTCCTGATGCCATGGCCATGAGTGGTATTTCGCACTCAGAATTTGTATTGGTGTTGAACGTGGATGGATTTGATTCACACGTTGTAGGTGAGGAAGGTGCATATTCTTCTAAAGATTCTGAACGATCTATGGGTCTATTTAAAGGTTGTGACGCAGCTTTGTTTTCGGGAGAGACAGCTGTTGCTGTAGCATTATTCCTTGATTTCGGTGATTTGTCTTTATTGATGCCAAAAATGACTTTGCTTGAGGTGATAGAAAAATCTTCCAGTAGTTTAAGAATGTCGGTATTATCCATTATTGGGAGATGTCGATCATACCCAACTGTAAAAAAATACAATGTAAAAAATACACATTATTGAAATATTCTTAATTCTAAATCAACACAGACACAAGAACACAGTAAAATTGTGACACTGTGTTTGCCTACCAATAAAAAATTTCATTTTTTCTGTTCAATAATTTATATTGCATTGATTAAATTAAGTGTATATTATAATTATTATTTCTTGCTTACAAGTGCGCATATAATCAAAGAAATGAAGTTTCCGCCATGGATCCAGAAATGTTGCGACTACCAATATAGGGTCTGTGAACCAAGATGCAAAACGACGAAGAAACTCCGAAATCAGTGTGAGTGCAACACTGTTTGGGGGTGATTCCAACTCAACTTTTGTGATTTCTAAGTTTAAATTAAAAGTAAATACAAAATTGTCAAACAACAATAATAATAATTTGTAGAGCTTTCAATAATAAGTATAATAATGCAACGTTATATATGGAGAATTAAACTCATGAAAGACTTACTTTGAAAGCATCGAAGGAGTTCAGGCAACACTAAATGCGCTGTAAACCCGTCTGCTTGCAGTCTATCTGTCGCTGTAGCTAACGGTTCCAATAAATCGCAATACTGCTTTAAATTTAAGAAGTCTTGTGATCGCATTACTACTGGCTTAATTATACAGTTCTTGAAAAAAGATCCGTCTTTTGAAGTCAATGCGTAGTTTATGATGCTGTTGACAGCATTAAACATTTTTCCCTAGAAATAAATGAATAAACAATATTATGAATACAACTATTTCAGCAATGTACATATAAAGGTTATAAAACTTGTTGCAACACTACTATTAGGTAATATTTGCACGTACATAATTTGATTATCTTTCATATAAAATAATAAAATTTTGATGCTAAAATAATTAAAAAATATGCGACAACTTAAAACAACTTACAGTTACAAGCAGACAGATTATGTCATATTCACAATTCCAGCGCGTATCTGATTTCTTTGGAAATCCCCTACCCGTTTGAACTTCTAGTAATTTTTTCAGAAGTTGTGAACTCATGATCCTAGCGATACACAGCATTGCGTTCTTGACGGAGAAACTTATACTACTTAAATCAGCAGTCTTGACAACGCGCTGCAGTGTATGTGCAACGCATCGGTAAGTTCCATGAGACTTTCCAAATGGACGGGGTGGCTCCCCGTGCACAAATGGCTTCCTACGAGGGAAATGGTCGAAAGCACTCACCATGTTGCTACCATTATCGATCACAAATGCCGCTACCTGTGCAAATTCAAAACCAAATAATGTTAAATGCGTAATTTAATTAATTCAGTGCATGTACAATACAATGTTCATGCATAGAATGAGGTGTGCGGAAAACGTACAATACAATACAGGACAGTGAAAAGTATAATTATTATAAGAATATGATACTTGTTGTTAAATAATAGATACATACCTTATCAAGAAGACTATGCTCTTCTAGCATAGCGTTGACGCAGTCTCGAATTGCTGTGCCAGTGTGACTACCGGCCAATTCTTCTAATCCGATAATTCGTACACCCCATTTCATATCGGAAGTACAAAACACTGCTTGAGCAGCGATGACTCCTTTATTTCGTTTTGTAGTCCATCCGTCTACAAGAATACTTACGAATCGTACGCTCTTAAGAATCTTTTTATTGTCCTCTATTGCCTGAAATGAAATACAAATATATTAAATTCTAGAATTAAATTTTTTGTGCAAGTTATTCACAATCATTACTGAAAATGGAAGCCAACGTGAATCAAAAATGCAGAAAATAACTAGTACGCTCTTAGTATTTCTAAACGATTCGCCGTTTTGAATTAATTAACAGCTACTAGCTACTACATGTAAGTGTGTAAAATTGAAATAATAATTGCCTAGTTTTACACTTACCCGATTACTGATTCGAAACATGCGTCTACTTAGTGTTTTTCCACTAATTGTTCGGATGTTGTCATCAAGATCCAACACCATCGTTTGAAATGCATCATATCTTGCCATTTGGAATGGCAGACTGTTCAACAATGTGAAGCGCAGGCAGTTCATCTCATATCTGAGCTGCTTAGGATGAGATCGATGATATGGTACTGGCACTGGTGCTGAAGCTGAATTCTCGGGTTGCGGTGGTGCCTTTGGAGAACGCCCAATACCATGGCGCGTCTAAAATATTAAATAAAAACAAGAATTTCATTTTAGTATATTTCGAATTTATATCAGACAATCAGACCGGTAATTAAATCCAAACAAAAATTAAATATATACATGACATAAAACTCTACTTACCAACAAATGTCGACTCAAATTCGAATATGAAGATGTATGTCCAGCTAACACGGCTGGACAACGCCTGCAGGCCACGGCGTATCTATGCTCTGGAATTCCAGAGCATGTTATAACTTCATCTCGGTGTCCGATATAATCAAAATGAATAGCGATTTTTCCCCGAAGTTGAAATCCTGGACGTATACTGAGATTCCACTTTACTGGAGATACAGTTCTAGAAGAAGAAGAACGGGAACGGGATGCGCTTGACCGCGGCAACGGCGTGGAGTTTAATTGGAGAGGAGACAAACAATTATCAGAAGAAACATCATCAGAATTTTCATTAAAATTGCTTGAAGTGGGATCAATATCCATATCCATAGAAGCGACTTTTTTCCTTTTAGCTAGATGCGGCGAGCCGCCGGAGCCGCAGGCACCTAAAATAAAATTAATATATTTAATAATTAAATTATCATTCAACAATAATACTAGGACCAGACTGGAACTAAACTATTTTGCACAGTGGTTATTATTATTTATTAATGTTATTTAAACTAGTTTAAACAATAATTAGTTTTATTTTACCTTCCGACAGTTGTGACAGCTTTCTTCTAGATGTAACACCAGTTCGAGTTGGTGTTGTTTCTGTTTCTAAACAGTTTAGTTCCAAGTTTGAGGGATTTTCGCTGTCACTATTTTCAGGACTCCCGATGCTTCCGTGATCCATTCCTATCCCCAATGCTTCTACCGTTGCTAAGTCATCAACGGATGAGTTCGGTTCTTTTTCTTTTGACTTTGATGCTAGCGGTAGAGGTTCTGCAAAGGAATCATCACCACTTGAGGATTTTAGCAGCGGAGAGTCTCCTGTTTGCAAGTACAGATAAAAACAAAATATACATCATTAAAACAATACTTAAATTTTAAATTATAATCACAATGTATACAAAATTAAAAGAATTATTATTATTATTAAACAAAAAAACCTAACTTAAATACTTCATAAAATCGTAAAGTTGTCTAAACGTTTGTTTAACAAGTTGAAAATTTAAATAACGAAATAAAAATTAAATTACCTTTTAATGATCGACAGCGCCGTCGAACTACCGGACGATGTTGCGTATGTAAAGGCCTTTCTCCAAACAAAGCATCTTCACGATCCAATAAAAATAGAGTTTCCTCTTCATCTTCTAACTCGACTTCGACTTGCACCTTGGAGGATGCAGAAGAATCTGACAATTCCGAATTGAATGCTCCTGCTTCAGCTTCACCAGGATGTTCAGGTTTAGATTGAGACTGTCTTTTGTGGTTAGGGTCTTTTTGAGTGAACACCGAATCAGATTCGGAACCTGCTAGAAAATTAGCTTCTTCTTCTTCATCCTCTTGGTTATTTGTTGGTGATGTGAAACTACTATTCTGACTTGGAGGATCTCGACATGATTTTAAACCTTTCCCCAATACTGGGGACAAGCCTTCACTAGTGCTGGAACTGGAACTTGATTTAATATCTACAACTACTGCGGGTTTACGTGATTTTCTTCTTTGATTTGTCTGCTGTTTGAATTTTGATTTAGATAATTTCGAAGCCCTAGAACGAGTAACCGCTGGGGAAACGGTTACATTATCTTCCTCAGAGTTTGAGTCTGAAGGTATTTTGTCTTTGCCTAACCTTTGGCCTCTACCCTTACTGCTACCGCTGCTACTACTGCTGGCTTTTCTACCTCGTTTTTTTAATTCGACACTGGATGTCGGAGCCGACATTTTTGTAAATTGCAATAACAAAGTAAACGAACTAATAAGCGGATGAACAAAAATGGTTCGCCTTTTATACCAAATTTTTAATCTTTATTGCTGTGGCGTCCTTTGCAAAACCTAATTTGAGATTTATGTGTTGTTTGTAGTGAGTCAGCAAATGTAACGAGTAGCCTGTAGTTGTTAGTGTCAGTAGTTCAGTAGTAAAACGTATTTCAGAAGGAATTATTCAAAACAAAAACTGAATAAATTAAGTTCCTAGAAATTATATTATAAAATAAAAGTGACACTTTACAAAAGAACTGCCGAATATTAAACAAAAAGCTGGAACTGGAATGAAACATAAAACTAGAGTAGGAATGTCTTATTTACTTATTTAACCTAAATCATTATTATTGTGCTATGCAATTAGAATATTATTAAAACACCTATAATTAATATGTACATATAATTAGGAAATATGGAAATATTATAAGGAAAAAATGTAAATGAAAGTCTTAAGTGTAAGTGTAAGGTAAGTAGGTAAAAATCAGGAATTAGGACTCAGTCTCAGAGTCTCAGTCAGGCGTCAGGGCACGAATATTAATTAACCTGAACTATCCTAATCCTAACTATGATGGCTATGACTATGACGATACACTATACCCTTCAATATGCGAAATTCCATTGGCATAAATGAAGTGCGCGGTCAAAACACTATTGTTATTAGACCAAAATCGAAGTTTCTGTCCTCCTGCAGTTTCAGTTAATGCTGGGGATCCAAACATATGATCATATAATGCAAAAGACATTGGGCCCATTATCAATACACGTGATGGATTACAACCAAGAGCCAACAATATTTCTATGAAGCGTGTGATCGATGTTGGCCATAAACATATTTTTCCAACATAAAGAAATAATACTGCCTGAGCAACTTCAACGACTGGATAATTTTCAAGGTTAATTACTGAATCAGACGCCGTTCCGGTCACAGTTGCAGTCCCAGTCCCAGTTTGCGCAGTTAACTAAATGAATATGAATACACAAGAAACATTATGAAAATTATTAGTTTTTGTTTTATGCAATGCTTGCAGATCAATGATCAATGCAGGGTTTGCAGACTGCAGAACTGCAGACTAGCTGACCAGTGGAAAGTGGACTTGGGGAAAAAGAAAACACAAATATGTAAAACTTACTTGCTGGTTATGGTTATTAACGGTATTAACCACAACCTGAGCTTGGTAACTTTCAGGTTCAGATTCGGGATAGTTGGGATGAATCGGGTCGTCGCCTTGATTAAAATATTCAACTAAAAATCCATGAAATGGTATAAATCGCCCAAGCTGACATAGAATTGTTGTATCAGTAAACGAGAACTCTGCATTTTGAAGATTTAGCAAATTTTGACATTGCCAGGACGCTGCAGATGGTACTCTAAAGCCAACTAGGTGCTGTGAGTAAGTAAATAATTTAGCTCATTAGTCTTCAAGCTCAAGCTCAAGCTGCTACAGAGATTTACATAAATCTAATTCATAAAAGAGTAAAAAAATGTTTATTATTATTTTAATAGTTAAATTTTAATTCACCTCTGTGACTGGCATTATAAACGGCGCAATCTCTTCGAGACCAAAGAACACAATCCTGATGTACACTTGTACGTTGCAGAAAGATAGATAATAGTAATCAGTAAAATCAAAACAAATTGTAGGAAAATTAACAATTCATTTCAAAATGCAAAGTCAAAGTAAAGTTGTGAATAGTTACGCTGTATCTAGTGTGTAGATGTTGCTACACCACTAAAGCACTCACGGTCGCGACTGACTAACTGACTAAAGAAGTAAAGAGTGAGGACTGAACTGAAAACCTGTAGACTGGAACTGGAAGACTAACTGACACTGACTAAGAACGAAGAACTGAATACTAGTGAATTTGAATGTTATGTGAGTACTGACTACTGACTTTGAAAAATCCTATATAATAACTAATAATTATATTTTAATGTTTTAGGTAATGCAAAACGCAAACGTTTTTCAAATATATGCACGGGTGTTGTATTTTTGAGAATTCTTTAGCTTGGAGCTTGGGATGAATTTGAATTAGTGTTAATGCCAAGTTTTAGCTGCTGCTTAGTAGTACTAGTTAGTGTTAGTACTGAAGTAATGCCAGTTCTAGTGACTAGCTGACATACTTAAACTGAAACATGAGACTACAAAACTAAAAACTAAAACTAACGACTCACTAGTAAGCCATTGCCACTGCCACTACCAGTTTGAGTTACTAGACTACCAGTAGACCAGCACTTACTACCACGCAAGACGATCAACGTTACTACTGTTACTTGCTGCAGCACTGGCACTGGCCTGGCAAATCATGGCACTGCACTGACTGCCACTGACACTAGCCAAAGTCGAATATTTAAATTAGAATACACAATTAATTTGTGCTACATAAATCACTAGAAATAGAATATTACAAAGTTACAACTTGTTTAAGTTCATGCCTTCATTTCATGCATTAATTAAAATAGCTTTTGTAATACCGCAGTTGCAGTTCATACTACTGCACGATGTGTTCTGTGACCTGTGTTGAATCCAACACAAATTTTACATTTTCCAATTTGATTTTTATCTAAATTTAAATTTAAACTAATTGCGTACATTTTAATTTGTTAACTTTCAGCTTTGATACTAGATTCAAGAAAACCAAACCAGTAAATCAAGAATAGGTAATCAGTGCCAACACTGCCAACGTATTTAGTAATTAGTAATGTCGAACGTCGAACCCCAAGGTCCAAATAAGTATTTAAAATATTATCTTTATTTTTATTTTATGATCAGGCAGTTCAATGTACTGCAAGTTAAAGCAAGTGAATGAGTAACTGTTAGAACGCAGGCAGTAATGTGATTAAGTACCTAACTTAAGTAAGTAAGTAGAAGTATCAACACTAAAATACTATACATTAATTAATTATACTGTACTGTACGACTATCTACTGTGCTGTATACCTATGCTTTTTTTATATCATACTATAGGCGTTTGAAGGTATGGTATGTTACTTGCGACTGCGACTTGCAGTCGTTGTCCTTGCTACTACTGCGACCACTAATTAAGTAATTAAATTACAGATTACAGCCAACTGCTTATGTAGTTTGTTTCTACTTCTACCATTTGTTTTCATTATCAGCTGCATTTTGCTGGCTGCTTTGCTCTTTGCTTTGAGTTTCTATTTTTAATGTTACGATAATGATGCTATGAGTCAATTTTAATTAAATAATAAAATCACTAGTACTCGCTGACGGCCTGACCGGGCCTGAGCCTGAGCCTGACGGTGATGGTGACCTTTACGGATGAAATGGTAGCGTTAATAATTAGTCAGATAATTAAATTAACATAAAAAAGTCAAAAGAACCAGGACAAACAAAACACATACTAGCCAATATTTATTATTTCATTTTTTTTTGTGACAATAAAAGACCTGATTAGCATTAACAAGAGTATTAAAAAACTGGAAATATCTTAATCTGCGGTGCTTGTTCATGACTGCTTTATAAACTATAAACAATATTTCTGTTCATAAATTAGTCCCTATGAATCTAATAAATGAAAACACTATTCATTTTGCTGACGTTAGCGTTTAGAATAAATACCTAAATTTAAATACAAAAACTTTGACTTTTTTATTGTACTTTGTTATTTTAATTTTAGTTTGGCTTCACTACAATTTAGAAAGACAATTAATTTACTGAAAAGTTAAATTAATTACTTTAAAATTAAAAACATATTTAATTTTTAGTTTCTGTATTTTGGTGTTATTGCATAAAATAGTAATGTTGATTCTACACATCTACACTAATGTCAAGTTATAGTTTAGTTACAATTTAAAACATGAAACAGCGGAACAACAATAGCAATACTAAAACAATCTCTACCAGAAACTAGCAAGAAATCATAAATTTAAAAGAAACATAGTAATATTAAAATAATATTAAACATATTTAGTTCATTAAAGTAAAGTTAGCTTAGACCATTTAATTTTAACTGTACCGTCAGTACCACTTTAGTATACTACTGCAAACTGCAATAGGCAATAGGCCATAATTATAAAGGCCTTGGCGGCGTTGGTCTCTTTGGGACCGAACACCGAACCCCTGTCATATAATAATATACTATACTACTAAACTAGTTGTTGTTAGAAGCTACTATCTATATATACATATTATTTATATAAATTCATGAATTATTCTATTTTTAAGCCATATTTGGGCTAACCTCGTATAAGTATAAATAAAGAAATACAAAACTATATTTAAAATTTATGTCATTTAATTCATTGTGTCATGTCATAATATACCTAGGTTGGAGTTTGGAGTGTGAAATTTCAATTCCTAGATAAATACTAATACGTATGACATTATTACTACAATTAAAACTTAAAACTACATGCTACATCTAAATCTAAAATCCTACTCCAACGTTTACGTTCTGAATCTGAATGACGTTTCAACGTTTCTGAATTAAATAATCAATAGATAATTAGAAGTTATTTAATGTCTACTTTATTTTAAACCTGTGTCAAATCTTAACTTACTTTTTTTGCTTCTGCTTTTTCTTCGCTTCCTTTTTCGATTTTAAATTGATTGCGTGAGTAGGGGACAATCTACAATGGCGCTCAAGGGACGTACGAGATTTATAATCCGTCTTGCAAAGAGAGCAGTGGAACAATTCTGGATAAAAATGTTTTTTTATGTGCACCATCTTACTAACTTCAACTGCAGTAATGTCTGGAATAGTCATCTTACACAGCTTACAGGTGATGACTATAAAAAACAATAAAAGAGTATCAAATTAAATATGTGGTTTTAATATAGTTGCTTTATTGCAATGAATTATTTGCGCCACAAGGTCAATGGCAAAAAAGCAGCAACCCAATTTAATACTAAACTTATAATGAAATATTATTTTGAGTTTAAACTAAAATCTTACTTCGTTTAGTATTTTTACTGTTGATGACTACATCAAAATATGAATCGTAGTTCTTAATCCGCGCTGCCCGTGTAATTTTTTCATCGTCATCGTTGTCATTGTTATCATCCAGATTTTCCACTGTAGTACTTCGCTTACGCTTTGTAGACATCTGCGTTGAAGTTGAAGTCAAAGCCGAATTTAAAGAGCGTGCTTTCGGGCTGCCGCTTGAAGTATTAAAATCAGAGTCAACACTAGCGTCACTAGGACCAACACCATCGCTTTCAACACTGCTAACACCAGGGCCAGTCCGGCCAGTAACACTAGTAGTACTAGTACTAACACTGCTAACAATATTATTACTACGCTGTAATAAATGCTTTCTTTCTACTGTGCTCTTAGTAGTGGCTGTATTTTCTTCGCTTTTATTAGAAACTATATCATTCATCTTTGCTTTTGCATTGAGTTTATCTGATTCCAAAATTTGTATAGTCGCGTATTTGTATTCCGGCTCCGGCGCTTGGGATGACATTTGTTTCTGTTCTGACTTCAATCCAAAACTTATAGCTTTTCTCCCTGCAGTTCTATCTTGAAGATAAAATTTTTGGTGTCGCAACATCATTGGTAATTTTTCTTCTCGTTCAAGAGTGGCAAAACGCGAAACACAATCATTTGAGTTTGAGGCGGAGGTACTAACAGTGACAGTGCCAGTTGAACTTGTAGTTTTAAGTGCAGCAGGTACAGCCAGCGGTGGCAGTGCTGATGCTATTACTGGCACAGGCTCCGTACGACCTAATGATTTAGAGGATTCTTCTGATGCACGACAGAAATTTGTGTGAGCTGCAACGCCTGGAACTGTGTAAAGATGCTGAAAGTTTCCAGCATCCTCCACTGGCTCAACCTCAATAAAAGATTCGTGATTTTCAGTAGCTTCACCGTCGTCACCTTGGTATTGTTCAGGTTCGGATTGGCCCTCTGGCAACTCTGGCTCTATCAGACAGAAGAAAAAACAAATGACACAAGTGTCGTACTCTTAAATAGAACTACGAATCTACCTGTTACTGCAATTTTTATGATTCTGTACAAAACTTATATGTTTACCTTTGTTTTTAACAGTCTGATTGGTCATTTTCGTAGTGCTAATGGTGCTACTTTCAGCTGAAATCTCCTCATTGTCCAGATTGTCCTCAACGGTTCCAATTCCAATTTCAGCAAAATGGTCTTGTAAAGTGAAAGGCTGCTTTGAAATCAGAATGTGTGTGCGACATTTTTCATTGGAGCATTGAATTTCAGTGAGGTGAATGTTGACATTACAATGGTCCCCACATCTGAATAATCCTTTTAGCAACACTAGAAATATACAGACAAAAATTAATTTAACGTAACTAGGTGAATTTCGTTTTTGTTCACATCTGACTTTACTTTATTTCAAAAACCTAATACACCGTGCTTTGTCGACAATTCGAAAATAGTCGACATTGACATTATTGACAACAATTAGGCATTAAAAATATCGCGCACGGATTTAATTTTTTAAAGTTTTAACTGTGTCATTTTTCATCTTGTACTTGCAATTGCAATTGAACTCAATTATTTTATTGTACATCTCACTTCAGTGTAGTAGCATTAGTTAAATTAGGTTACCTAGATCGTCGGAGTGTGAAATCACTGCGGAAGACTGTGACTGTGATGAGGATTGAGTCGCTTGAAAAGAATTGTTTGTGACGACACCAGAATTACTTGCTTTATTTAAACCCGTAGAAGCAGTACTAGCACTAGCAGTAAAAGTTTTAGTCGCTGAAGACGTTGCAACTTTATCGCCTGTTGAATTTAATGATTGGTTTAAAGTTTTAATCAAAATTTGGATGTTGAAATTTTTTTCGGCTTTTTGAATTTTCTTTTTAGGCTCTGGTTCTGGGCGTTTTGGTAAAATATCTAGGTCTTGTGAATCAGGCTTGTCCATTTTTGATTTCGTTTTGTATCGCACGCAGGACGCAGACTCACAAAGACTAGAAAATCAAAAACAAAAAAATATATTTTTGCTTTCATTAACTTTCGTTTTATTAATTTAATTACTTATTTCAATTTTAATACTTTAATACACATCCATTCAAAGCCAAAAACGCGTGTACTCAGTGTACTATCATGAGACTATGACTATCAGACTATCTACTTGCTTGCTACCAACAGTGTCAATACCGATGAGATGACGATAAATGATTTACTGACTTACAGATACAGAATTCAGAACTCAAAATCAAAACACACAACATAAAACTAAAACATAAAACTATGTCAATAATTAAGTTTTGAAAAGTAACGCAACAAATGACAAAAAAACAAGAGTAAGGGGTAAAAATAAAAACTGCAAACGCAAAGGAAACGAAGTTGTTTAGACACATAAATATTGCTTATCCTATTTATATTTAAATTACCTGTAATTTACTATTACCTCTGGTGTTAAAAAACTAACCAGTATCAAAGGCCACTGTATGATGTATACAAAGGATACTAAACTAACACTGCTTATGTCAATCGATCATCGATTACAGAATTACAGTCTGATAAGTGCTTAAGTACATAATACGTACAAACACAATAATTAAGAATTAGGTTTAAAGATTTTATTAAGTCAAGTCAGTAGTTAAAAGGTTACTAGTCGTACTAATTCACCTAATAGCTCAGCTCAGTCACTGTTCTCTATTCCCTGTTCCCTGGTCCATGTGGCAGTGTTATTAATTTAATAATTTAAGCACTACACTACAACATACACATACGATACACCTTACAGTATAAAATTATTTATTATTGTATGTTGAGTGCTAATTTGCTAATGATATTTTTGTTTTATGAACTCTGACTTACTATCAGTTATGCTACAGTTATAGCAAAATTTGAAAATAAAATTTTTGAACTAACAATTTCTGTTTGGCCTATTTATTCTCTTTCTGCTGGTGCCTGGTGCTGGTGGCTGGATTCTGTGCTTAGAACTTAGAACAGAAATGACTAAAATGAACACATTAAATCTTTGGAGTTTGGAGCTACGCACCAAATAATGTAAAAGTCATGTGATTTCAAAACCAGTAAATCATCGTACTCAATGATATTACACATGAAAAATACTAATCTGGGCACTGGGCACTAGGAATTCGTACTGACGTTACACTTACGACTTATACTACTGAATTAATATTGAGCTGAGGCTGAGGCTGAGACTGAGACGGGAGACGGAGACTACCACCAGAGTCTAGAGAGACTAGAGACTAACACTTTAAAGAAAAGACTGGCTAAAAGAGACTGGCTGGGGAAGGATTGAGATGAGGATGAGATATGCGATAATAAGATATAAATACGACATTAATAAAAGATGTAAAATAAAATTAAAGCCTAAAACTAATACTAATGCCCTATTAAATGCGTTTATACTTAACTGTGATTCTGGTTAACCTACGCTTTGCCTCATCATGTATTAAAAATGTTGTTAGACTCTGACATCGTGGAGCGGAAATTATTTATTAATTGATTAATTCTTGGTAACAGCACAAAAAACTCAAATGCAGAATAAATATTTGAATTAACTGCAAATTATTAGATATCATTTACAAATATGCTTTGTGCACAAACACAAACAGTCGTAGTTCGTAGTCATAGTTCATACTTCATTAAAAGTAATTAGGTAATTAGCTACTAGTGTTGTAACGCACATAGTTTTAGATATATTATATTTTGTTTAACTTTTGTATGTTTTAAATGTGTGAGAAGTGAGAGTATACAACAAACCAGATGTGTCAATAAAATTTTAGTCCTTTAACTCAATCTCTTTGATGATAAATCTTAAATTGTTAATTAGCTTTAACTTAATTGATAAACAATTACCTTTAACTTAAAATTAATAAGTACTAGCAGCTAAATGCTAAAGATAACAATAAATAAATCCTTAATACTGAAAGTAAAAACAAAAAACCCAATTACACAAATTTAAGCTGTAGACTTTAGATAGATAGCCTGATAGTTTGATATAAATTGAATTGACGTGACACTGATTTGGTAACCAATTGTTAAATAGTTTGAAAAATATTAACATCATAAAATAATCAAAACATCACTTTCACAACTGTCACTCCATGTAATCTAACAGTCTAACAAAGTGAAGCACGTAGTGTTGTTGTTGCTACAATTTCATCATAGCTATTTAGTTTTAGTATTAATATATTTTACAGTGATTAACATTTATTTACACTTTATAAAATTGCTTATATCACACAAATACACCTTATCTTAATCTGTTTACTCTCAGTGGCGTCAGTGCAGTCAGTACAGGGTTCAGCAAACAAGATGACAGTCAATAAGGTTAATTCAGCCGCTCAGCAGTTTAGGTTTTTTTCGCCGCGCATTAGTTACAAAACGTCCATGAGCTGTAGTAGTATAATGCCTCTTCAAACTTGCTGTAGTTTCATACGATTTACTGCATTGTTGATTTTGACACACAAATAGATTAGGTTGATAGTGTTTCAGGAAGTGTTCCTTGAGTTTTCTGTCTGGCAAATCATCCGATGACCCATTGAATTGACACTTCTTGCACTGATAAACTGTGAGAAAATAATCAATAAAACAAGCTTGAGTTAATTAAACAATTACAAAAGCATAACTATATCAACCAAGAGGACATATAAATACACTACGTTTGCAATCGCTGAAATAAATAAAGAACCTACTATAAACACAAACATAAGATGTATTTTTTATAAATAATCACACCTTTTAACCATTCACAACCACACCTATCACCTACAGCCTACAGTTAGTGTTAGAACAAAAACAACATTAAAATATTAAATGACAAATATTGTGTTCAAAGTTCAAACTTACTAATAGATTTTTTGTCTTCACTTGACGCTGTCCAGTATGAATCTTTAAAATTTTCTGATTTGACTTTGACTGTTTTAGAACTTGCACTAGCTTCTTCATCTTAATTCCAGTTCTACTTTCTACTCCAACTGCAGATGCAGATACTGATGATTTACTTGAAGATGCAATTGGATTTTCATAATTTGAATCATTAGCTGAAGTTTGCAATGGGTCTGGGATAAATACTGATTTTATTTGTTGATTTTGAATAGGTTTCTTTTTTGCAGCTACACGACGCTTCTTATTTATAACCGGCCGGTGACGACGCCGGTGACGAACACTTTTCGGTTTAGGTTTTGGCTCAAGATCAACCTGATCAACATTATTGGCAGTTAATAAAAGGTCAATATCTTGATTATCTGCAGCTGGTAATTGCGTGGTTAGACCTACAGCAATGGCTTCTGTAGTTGTTGTGGCAGTTGCTGTTTCTGGTGCAAAATGTGTGGTTTCATCACTTGTTTCTGATTCAACACCATAAAACGGTGTGATACCACGGCCATTACCATCCAAGTTCTCGTCTAATTCATCTTGAATATTGATATTCTGATCTTGAATGTTATTAGAAACTGATAACAAAGGGGATGGTGTCATTTTTGCTGGTTGCTTATTGTCAGAATTGGGATGCGAAACTAACACTTTTTGGTGATTAGGCTGAAGAACTTCGGAGTTAATTTTAAGAGGCTGATCAGATACTAATGATACTCGTTGACGAACACACTGGCCTTGACAGTTAAAACATTGAGTAACATAGATGTTCACTGTATTTTTCTTTCCAGAAGTTGTAATCAATCCAGCAAGCAAACCTACAAAGAAGCAAACAGTCATTTTTTTGTAGCATATAGCTTATTGAGCCTTTTCTAACATTAAAATTAATTATATTATATAACATGTCCACTAGTTTGTGTTTTATTTCTTAATTATAACTTTTGAGCAGCCAAATCTGTTGTAACATGCTTATCCGTTTAGTGGCGTTATATGTTATGTTTAATGCAATAAAATAGAAAACATAAACTAGTTACGCTAATACCAGCACTGTATATTGTATTTAGTCTACAACAGAAAGTAACAAAAAGTAGAAAGAGACATAAATAAATAATATTAGATTTTTTGATTTTTACCTTGCTGATTCTTGATATTAGGTATGCCAAAATCATTTCCGCTAAATGAGGTACTAGAGCCGGTACCAGTACTGCCAGTTTCAGCTTCAATGAGACCACTACTATGGGTCTTCGTCTCAGTCTCAATCCCAATATTCCCAGTTCCAAATTCATTTGTTCTTGTATTTGCATTTGCTAGTCCAATAAGGTCAAGGTCTAGTTGGTGAGTCTCGCTCGGAAGATTCGGAACCAGAAGTACGCTATTAGAATAATTTGTTGATTCTGTTTCTGTTTCTTTTGCATTCACACCAACTCGTTCCAGTGTAAATTCGCAAATATCATCAGATTTTGAACTACTATCTGTTACTGGTGGAAGTAAAAGTGGTGAATTTGATGATAATGCACCCTGTCCTCTGGATTCATCAAAGCTTAGCTCATAGCTATTTTCTGACTCTGCAGTATTACTAATACTACAATTGCTGTTACCTAGGTCTGACTTGTATACAGGAGATTTTGTTAAAATTGTAGGATCTAGCTGAAGTTGAGACGGAATAACATTTGCACGTACTTGCTTTTCATTTTCATTTCCTATTTCTGAGTTTTCGTAGGTTTTAGGATTTGACTTTGGAACCAGACTTGATGATGATTGCTGTCGATTGTGTAGTACAAAATCTTTACTAACATTATTTTGAATTGTGTGTGAGGCAGATGGTGTTAAAGAACGAGAAGACAGTAAGCGAGACACATTTCGATATGTTTCAATATTGTTGGATTCAAGGTTAACCTTCGCCGGTTTAGGTTCCGGTTCCAAATCCCGGACAACGCCTGCACCCACGCAATGGGATGTGTTTCTTCCAAGTTGTACCTTAGCACTACCTGCTGCTGTAGATTTTAATATAGTCATAGTTCGCAACACAGGTTTGGGACCTTCTAATTCCACACACTTTTCTGTTTTACTGCTGATCATTTTGAATTGATTGCGTTTATATAATTACAAAAGTTTATAAAAAGGACTTTGTTAATCAAACATAAACTATAGTACTATGCCGTAAGCTGTAGGATGGTGTTAATGTAATTGGTCAAAATGTTCAATACTGTTACGTTTTTCTATACGAACAATTGTTTGTACTTTTTAATTTGTATGTTCACTATTTTTTGCTATGGTTTACGTATTTGCTCAAATTTGCTGCACACCTAGGCAGTAAGCCAGTTGTAATAATAAAATTATGAACAAAGAATGTCCTCAAATCCTCCAGAACTGATAACTGACCAACTGAAAACTTAAAAAATCATACCAGATAAATTCTAAACTGGTGTTAGTCCGGCTAGTAACTTCAAACCATTGACCTACTTTACTCTTGAAATTAGTGTGTTTGCGTATTTAATTTGGCCACTCCTTGAAGTTTTAGTATGTTTATATTTATTACTTTATTTTATTGAGTATTAGGTAGTAGGTATTAGGTATTAGGTGAAACGTATAAGGTATTAGGTATGGTAGTAGTAACACCAACAAAAGTTTTGTTATAGTGGCTGTGGCACTCAGTACTCAGTGACAGTGGACAGTGATACTTAAAGTTTCAGGTTTAAGTGTTAGTGTGTGGGCTTAAGTGTTTGCTCCAGCTTCAGCTTTAGCAACTTTGGCGGTGGTGGTGGTTGCTTTATGCCTGTAGTAGATGTCTATAGTTAAATCACTTTAATGAACTTTACAGCTATTAATTTTATTAACTGGAGTCAACAAACACACAACTACTACATTAGGCACTACTAGACTTAGACTCTAGTAATCATATCACTTTGCTCTGAAGGCATTAATGTTGTTAACTAATTAAACTATCCATTACCATCTCTGTGAGGAATAAAAACGAGTCATGAAATTTAAAAATTTGCTGTAATAAAATCAAAATGTTAAAAAAAATCTTATGAAATCTTTGCGCAGGTATGTGTAAAACAAATAGATGTTCTCGGAGTGGTGTTGTTGTTCCTTCTCTTTCAATCTTCTTTGTCTTTTTTTACAATCGTTGACCACGACGACAGCCCTTCCTCCGGGTTGAGTCTGACGGAATTGGTGTCACATTCTTAATACGTCCAATCTTCATGTTGGATCGAGCTAAAGCACGAAGAGCTGACTGGGCCCCTGGTCCAGGAGTCTTAGTTCTGTTTCCTCCAGTTGCTCTTAATTTAATATAAAGAGCTGTAATTCCAGGCGATTTACATTTTTCAGCAACATCTTGAGCTGCTAACATAGCGGCGTAGGGACTGGCTTCATCACGATCTGCCTTCACTTTTATCTCTCCAGTAAAACGAGCAATTGTTTCTCTTCCTGATAAATCTGTCTTCATATTAAATCAAAAGCAACTGAAGAAAACAGAACTAAGACTCCTGGACCAGGGGCCCAGTCAGCTCTTTGTGCTTTAGCTCGATCCAACATGAAGATTGGACGTATTGAGGATGTGACACCAATTCCGTCAGACTCAACCTGGAGGAAGGGTGGTCGTCGTGGTCGACGATTGTAGAAGAAGACGAAGAAGATCAGAAGACAAGGAACAACAACACCACTCCAAGAACATCCATTTGTTTTACACATACCTGTGAAAAGGTTTCATAAGATTTTTTCAAACATTTTGATTTTATTACAGCTAACTGAGCCAACACAATCCACGAAGCTACGTTTAATTGTATTTAATGAAAAATGAAAAATGAAAGCCAAATGCGTACACATTGAATCGTTTAAATTTGCGATTTGTGTGCTATACTGTGCATTGATAATGAAGTGAAGTTATTGTAGTGACGATAGTGATTGTGAAATGCTTATGCAGATAGAATTAGATACATTATAATTATTGATGTATAAAAAACTCGCATACCTTACATATTTCCTTATAGCATTCCTATGTCTTTAATTTTCATGAAAATCCTTAATTTTTCAAGTATGATTCAGAATTGGTGTAGCAACCGCCTAATTTAGTTCTTAATAATAAATATTTACATTTAGTAAGTAGTATGTACAAAAATTAAACCACCATGTAATTAATCTCTGAATACTCCAGGCAAAATTTATATTTCGTGTGCAATGAAAAATTATTGAAGTTGAAGTCATTGTTAGAATTTGAAATTCAAACATTATTATGGTTGGTCAGTTTGTAATGTCTTCTCAATGAGCATGTATTTTGGTAGTTTAGGTCGCAAACTGGACAGAAGAAGAGCCTTGGATCACAATGTAGGAGAAAATGGTCTTTCAGTTTTCTATCGGCAGTCATTGTTGATTCAGTCTCAAAATTGCAGTTACGGACACGACAAACATGCACTGCAAAAATCAAAAAGAAAACGATTCGTGAATTAAAAAAACAATTATTAATTTACCGTTTAACCAGTGACACACGGCCACACGGTCGACACTGTTGGTCAATCATGCATAAAAGACGAAACACAAAACACGACTGTGTTGAGGTTGAGTATTAAACTATTAAGCATAAAATAAGAGACAATATGGTTAGTAAAATTTAGCAACATGGTTTAAAGTTATAATTTGAAACTCACTAAGTTTGTCCACATTTGTTTGCCCGTTTTCAGTATTTACTATATTTGATTTCACTAAAGTATCAAAAAACTGCTTGTAATGTTCTAAAGTAATTCTGGCCATATTATCGGTTACTTTTATGAAAAAATCCGAGTAAACTTTTTTTTCCTGTTCTCAAAACCTTAAATTGGGGGACGTGTCGTCACTATTGGCAGCAATATTGGCATAAGAATGTCCTACAATCCTCCAAAACTGGTTAACTGAACAACAAAAAACTTGAAAAATCATACTAGATAAATTCTAAACTGGTGTTAGTCCGCAGGTTTTAGTGTTAGTGTGTGGGCTTTGGTGATTGCTCAAGCTTTAGCTTTAGCAACTTTAGCAGTGGTGGTGGTTGCTTTATGCCTGTAGTAGATATCTATGGTTAAATCACTTTGATTTACTTTAAAGCTTTTAATTTTATTAACTAGAGTCAACAAACACACAACTACTACATTAGGCACTACTAGACTTAGACTCTGGTAATCATTTCAATTTGCTCTGAAGGCATAAATGTTGTTAACTAATTAAACTATCCATTACCATCTCTGTGAGGAATTAAAACGAGTCATGAAATTTAAAAATTTGCTGTAACCA
The DNA here is from genome assembly GCA_949802685.1 of Dicyrtomina minuta. NCBI lineage: Eukaryota > Metazoa > Arthropoda > Collembola > Symphypleona > Dicyrtomidae > Dicyrtomina > Dicyrtomina minuta. Next base: position 47,400,086 of record OX461812.1, read on the forward strand.
AAACAAAATGTTCAAAAAAACTTATTGAACCTTTCCACAGGTATGTGTAAAACAAATAGATGTTCTTGGAGTGGTGTTGTTGTTCCTTGTCTTCTGATCTTCTTTGTCTTTTTCTACAATCGTTGACCACGACGACCACTCTTCCTCCGGGTTGAGTTTGACGGAATTGGTGTCACACCCTCAATACGTCCAATCTTCATGTTGGATCGAGCTAAAGCACAAAGAGCTGACTGGGCCCCTGGTCTAGGAGTCTTAGTTCTGTTTCCTTCAGTTGCTGTTGATTTAATATAAAGACATATTTATCAGAAAGAGAAATAATTGCTCATATCACTGAAGGGATGAAAGTAAAGGCAAATAGTGATGCAGCCAGTCCCTACGCCGCTATGTTAGCAGCTCAAGATGTTGCTGAAAAATGTAAATCGCCTGGAATTACAGCTCTTCATATTAAATTAAGAGCAACTGGAGGAAACAGAACTAAGACTCCTGGACCAGAGGCCCAGTCAGCTCTTCGTGCTTTAGCTCGATCCAACATGAAGATTGGACGTATTAAGGATGTGACACCGATTCCGTCAAACTTAACACGTACGAAGGGCTGTCGTCGTGGTCCACGATTGTAGAAAAAGACGAAGAAGATCGAAAGAGAAGGAACAACAACACCACTCCGAGAACATCCATTTGTTTTACACATACCTGGGGAAAGATTTCATAAGATTTTTCTAAACATTTTGATTTTATTACAGCTAGTACAATCTACGAAGCAAATTAGAGTTAGGATTTTGCCGTTCGAGTTAAAAGTAAAAGACTGCAGAACCGTGAATAATTGACTGGGCCCCTGGTCTTGGAGTCTTAGTTCTGTTTCCTCCAGTTGCTCTGAATTTAATATAAAGAGCTGTAATTCCAAGAGATTTACATTTTGCAGCAACATCTTGAGCTGCTAACATAGCGGCGTAGGGACTGGCTTCATTACGATCAGCCTTTACTTTCATCCCCCTAGTATTACGAGCAATTGTAACTCTTCCTGATAAAAAAATCCGTGACATGAATAAATGTGTCATTGAAACTGGCATGAATGTGGGCCACGCCGAAGACCATCTCTCCTTCACGTACTCTATCAGTTCGGAATCAGCTAAAATATCATCATGTCTTGGAGCAAAACTATACCATCCCCATCCCCATGCGTATCAGCTAATGGGTAAGACACCAAGTTCACATTTTGAATTCTGGCAGTTTTTAGATCTTGAACTTCACAGGACTGAATGGTTTTATTCGTGTCTGAATCAGTAGTTGTGCCATTCTTGTCAACATTTTCAATAGTCTGTAAATAAAAATAGAATAATATTGTGTCTCTTTTTAGAGATTTTCTATATAGGACTATTTTAGAGACTTATATACGGTTTTCATAGCCCCATGTATCACACATGCACACGCAGTCCAGTGGTTTAACGACCAGCAAAAAGTTAATTAGCCTGTAGCCATCGACCAGGCTGTTGCCAAGGCCAGGGGAAAAGCGGAAGCGAGTTCTTTCCCAAGGGCCGACACGACTGTCCCCATTAACAGTCGGCAGGATCGATCCCAGGCCCCAGGAACGTCGTGAACTAGGAAGCTCGACGTTACTGATCTGGGAGATCCACTGGCCGGGGCTACAAGGCTAAAGTAAGGCTTAAGGTCGAGATCGTGGGAGGGAAACCCAGCCAGCCACAGCATCAGATGGAGTCAAGCTGTGGCACCACTGGGCTGGTGTGCCTTATTTTTGTAAGAAGGCAAAAAACACCTATATAATTTATTAGTTCAATTTTTGCTTGTTGTAACACTAATGTAACAGTTTTAATATAACTGTAGTACAAATAAAGTATCAAGTATCATAGCTTACCTGGCCAGTGCAGTTAAATCTAGATGAAGACATTGTTGTAGCTGCTGCTGCTAATAGTAGTTATTATTTATTTATCAACACAAAGACACAGAATGTAGACCCGTGTCTCAAAACCCTAATACACTAATTGATTTATTCTTGAGGAATTAAAAACAGAAACAAATAAGAAGTACATTAAAAAATACCAGAATACTAAATACAAGAAACTGGTAGAACTTTTGATTTAATATTTTAAATTTTGTAATTATTACTAAGTCCATAGGTCAGTAAGTAGATAAAACTGTGTAATAAGTTGCAGAGACTACAGAGTACTGACTGTCAACCGTATTAGTGCTCCAACCACATATAATTTAAGAATTAAACAGAACACAGAACACAAGACACTTTTTACTTAACCCTTAAATAGTTAAGCAAGTCAAACTAAAACAAAAATATAACATTGTGTTTACACACCTACCTACCTAATCCAACCAACCCACCAAAGTCACAGTGAGTCAGAGTACAAGTACATGTGAGAAGCTTAAATTGTTTATTTATTTTTATTTTTTTTGTATGTTACGTTCTGCACATGCACCTCGACTTTCTCGTTTGGAACTTGGAACCCTTCCGTTACGTTGACCCATGATGAATTTAACTTGGTTAGATGACTCAAAATTGAAAAGTGTATAAGAAGCAGACTACACGGCACGACTCGGCACGAGATCCTCTACTGCACACAAAACTTAGTCAAAATTGAACTAATTAGTTAGATTTCTCTAGGACCTCAAGTACGTGAAGGAGAGATGGTCTTCGGCGTGGCCCACATTCTTCATGCCAGTTTCAATGACACATTTGTTCATGTCACGGATTTTTTATCAGGAAGAGTTACAATTGCTCGTTATACTGGGGGGATGAAAGTAAAGGCTGATCGTAATGAAGCCAGTCCCTACGCCGCTATGTTAGCAGCTCAAGATGTTGCTGCAAAATGTAAATCTCTTAGAATTACAGCTCTTCATATTAAATTCAGAGCAACTGGAGGAAACAGAACTAAGACTCCAAGACCAGGGGCCCAGTCAATTATTCACAGTTCTGCAGTCTTTTACTTCTAACTCGAACGGGAAAATGCTAACACTAATTTGCTTCGTGGATTGTGTTGACTGTAATAAAATCAAAATGTTTAAAAAAATCTTATGAAATCTTTCCACAGGTATGTGTAAAACAAATGGATGTTCTCGAAGTGGTGTTGTTGTTCCTTCTCTTCCGATCTTCTTCGTCTTCTTCTACAATCGTCGACCACGACGACCACCCTTCCTCTGGGTTGAGTCTGACGGAATTGGTGTCACATCCTCAATACGTCCAATCTTCATGTTGGATCGAGCTAAAGCACGAAGAGCTGACTGGGCCCCTGGTCCAGTCAGCGGGGGAACGTGGACGTGTCGTCACTATTGGCAGCAATACTGGCATAGATTCCCTGTCTTGATGAAGATTAGATTGTTGAACAGGTTGAACTAGAAGTGGAGGTGGAGTTGTTGGTGTTTCATTGTCATCCAATGCTGCTACAACGGCATTTGATTTTTTCATTTTCAGCTTCAGCAGTGAACTCTTAGGTGGTTTGAATTTTAGTGAATTTGGATTTTTCTTTATTATTGCTGCTTTATTGCCTTCCTCACTTATATGTACTAATTTTCTTTTAAGGTGACCCCTACGTTTTATTATTGGTGATGTGGAAGTGGAATTTTTTAATGAAGTATTTTTTGGAATAGTTAGAAATTTTGATTGTGAAATTGAACCACTTTCTTTTTTTGAATATAATTTGTTGCTAAGTGCCGTCAAATTTCTGCTAGAACACTGTTTTTCAAATTCACAGATCTCTGTTTGTGGTACTTTCCACGTTTTCAAAGATTTAGTTTTAGTTTGCTTTCTAGGTCGACCAGGACCTCTTCGCTTCAGTGAAGATAAAACTTGGGATGACTCAACGGGCATTGTTGAGTTTATGTGCGTCGGTGTCGGTGTCGGTGTTGATGAATCTTGTAAATGCACTACCATGGTGTGTGAACGTGAATGTGAATCATCTTGAGTTTCAGTTTCGTCAATGACAACAGGTTCTTTGGGGGTCAAATAAGGATTAAATCGTGCTCTTCGAACAATAAAAGAGTTGAAGTTCGAATTAATGTCATTGTCATTACAAGGTATCAACGGTGAGATCACTGTATTGGACGGTGTTGGTGTCGGTGTCGGTGACGTGTTGTTGCTGTTGATATAAGTTGGCAAAGTTGGTGATGGTTCTGACTTTGATTCTTCTAATAACTCGTTCTCTTGAATTTCACCGTCACCATGAGGGTTAGCAACAAATAGGTTACAATTTTCTGCATTGTTAGCAATTATATTAATTCTTGAGGGTCCTGGATCTGATTGTGATGTAGCTTCCTTAGCAGATATAGGCAAAGGCACAGGTTGTACTCCGCAGCCACTCTTGCCCGTGCAATTAACACACTTAGACACGTAAATATTTACTGTGCTGTTCTGCCCTATTGTAAATAATCCAGCCCCCAATTCTATAAAAACGAAACAAAAAAATACATATGTCAAATATCAATAACCAGTAATTAGGTGAGACTGCATTGTGGAGCATCAAAGCATGTATAGCATATAGCTGCATGTAGCCTGTAGCTACTTTTTTTGCTTAACACATAATGATGTTTAATGTTTAAATATATAATTATAAACTTACCTTGCAAATAATTAGCACCAGCACTGCAACTTGTACTTGACGATACCGCATTTATGCCTGGAAGTTTCATTTCGAGCTGAACGTCTGCACAATTATTAGTTGTTGACAAAATACTTGTTTGCTGAAAATTTAGGTTTTGGTTCGTGTTGCAACTTGGTAGCAGAACCTGTGGCTGAAGTTGCAGATCTGTCAACTGATGCTGAAGTCAAAAAACTATAAGTAGGAGTAGGAGTAGACGTCCGTAATTCGATAGGCTTCAAAATACTGGTTTTTGTTGTTGTGGATGGGTCAGAAAAGGCTGAACTAACTTCGTTAGTTTTGCTTGCTTCCTGTAGAGACACCGACAGGGATTCTTGACTTCCGTTGTGGGCAATAATGCTCATGTTTGTTGCATTATTAGCTAAATTGCGTCGAGCACCAAACATTGAGCTCCTTTCATCACTTTCATGAAATTTCAGACCAATACTCCTGCTTTTCGAACTTCTGGTGTCATACTTCTACTGTTATTATCTTCAGATGAAAATATAAAATCAGTTTTTTTGCTATTAATATATTCGGCTTCATTATCAATATTGTCAAACCCCCGAATCCCGCCAGGTATAATATCTGAACTGCTAGATAGATCTAAATCTAGCCCAGTGATTGCAGAAACGTCCAAAATATCTGAACTGTCTAAAGTATTGTTAAAAATGTAATCCGGATCAGACATTTAATTAGTAGTTAAAATTTACCTAAAATAACACAATTATTTTTATTTTAAAATAGTTAAGTGTCACGGTCTCACGGTTCACAATAGTTCACATCAGCTCAAGTTTCAACACCATTTGCCATTTACGCTGCTTACACACCACAATCACAAGCCACTGCTTCAATTTAAATATTACTAGCAGTACAGTAACCGTCACCAGTGCCAGTGCCAGTGCCAGTGCCAGGTGCCAGTGCCAGTACCAATTGCAGTTTTCAGTTTGCAGTACTCGATATTTTTTTGGAAGACAGTACTGAGTCCAAAATGAGCCAGACGGTCACTTTTGAATGAGTCGGACTCAATACCCCACTACGGAAACGAAAAACCCATGAGCCCTCAATATGGGCTCATGGCATGAGTCCAAATGAGTCCAGAGGAAAATTGAGTGAGCCTGGCATGAGCCCAACATTTTTTGGTTTTGTCGACCGGGAGGGCGGTCGTGAACGAAAACAGCCAGGTCACTTTTATTTTGTCTTACTATGAGTAGAGCTGGATCAAGCAGTACGTACAGGTTAGAGTCAGAATCAGAAGATAAACAGCCAAGAGCTAACAGCCAAGAAAGCTTTACAATCTATAAATACGGTGACCTACTTAGATGAAAGATAATTTAAATGTTTCGATGAGGTAAGTGCAGTTTATACATAGCGTCACTACTGTCAGGAACAGTTTTACCGGGTCGGTCTACTGTCGATCTTATTTTTTATTTTTATCATTTTTTGTTTCAAAAATCCCTCTTAAGTGACAACAAAAATCCAAAAACGGTTTAAAAAAGTCCCTTTTAACCGGAAAATCCCTTTAGCGGTTCCCTTATAACCGGATAATTTTAACATTGAAACATAGGCTGGCCAACCAAACACGTCAAACCTGTCCCGTTTAGCCGGTTTTCCCTTTTAACAGAATCCCTTTTAACTTTTAAGTGAATTTGTCTGTATTTAAATTACGTAAATTGTGTAGATAATACAGTTATCTAAATAAATCTGAAAACTCAAATAATTATTTCCCTGGGCGTCCATCCGCTGCACTCTCTTCCCTCCCGCAATGTCTGATTTTGAATAATTTTGTCCGCCGACGTCGGTCATCCAACATCTGCTCCCTACCCTCTCCCAAAAATCTGATTGCTTTGCAACATATTACGCAACATGTAATGGCAATATTATTGTAGATATAATAATATTGAATATATATATATAATTGAAGCGATTAAAGAAGGCGAAACAGTTAGGTATCTTGGGGTTAATTTCAAGAATGAAATATCGTTCGATCCTGCAGTACTTATAAAATCGTTTTCCAAGGATTTACAAAATCTTGTTGGAACCCCTATGCTGTATCCCAATCAAAAAATTGCAATCATTAATCAGTATTTATAGCCTTGTCTTACGTATTCCCTACAAACTGCGCCATTAAACAAACTCCCAAAAACATTTCTTGAAGATCTTGACAAAATTATTAGAAGTTCAGTGAAAGAAATACTAGCGATTCCCCATGATTCTCCTAATGCTTTATTGTATACCTCTAAACGTCATCGAGGTCTCCAAGTAATGAGGGCAACATGGGAGGCTTTTGTACAACATTATAACATTTGTGTTGTTTTGCTAAGTTCAAATGATGAATATATGCCTTTTGTGCGAGACCTCCAAGGGGAAATGGAAAGTTGTATTCGTGCTCTTCAGTTGAATCCTGATGAAATTCAAGTTGAGTTGGATTCTCGCCCTAAAACGAAACCAGGAAAAATACTTCGGGATTGCTTAAGGAGCCAAGAGTTTGAAAAATGGTGCACATTTCCACTTCGGGGACAAGGAGTGGTAATGTATAAAGATTGTCCTTATGCAAACAAAATTATTATTGATAAATGTGGACTTACTTCATCAGAGTGGGTGAATACATTAAAAATGAGTGCCAATATTTACCCAGTTAAAGCTATACCAGGTCGTTCTCTAGAATCTACCCTTTGCAGACACTGTAAAGAGAAAGAAACCCTCGCTCATGTTTTGGGGAAATGTCATGTGGGAAGCTTACTGAGAAACAGTCGACATCATGAAGTTCGGTCAATAATTGCCAAGCATTTAAGGACCTTGGATTGGAATGTGTTTGAGGAAGTAACAGATGGGGCTTCTAAACGCGTGGATATTATTTGCTGGAGAACGGAGTCTAAGACTGGTTATATCCTGGATCCTACAATACGCATGGAGCAAAATTCCGATCAGGCAGATGAAGTTAATATTGAAAAACAATGTCATTACAATCCATGTATTCCCTACTTTTTGGAAAAATACCAACTCAAGAAGTTAGAAGTTATTGGTTTGCTGGTGGGAGCTCGTGGCACGATTCCGGAGTTTTTTGAGTCCTTTAGGAAACAGATGCGACTTCCTTCTAAATTAGTAGAAGAAATAGTAATTGCGACTATCAGAGGCTCTTGTCGAATAGCCCACAATCATTTATATAACATGAATTTATCTAACAGTTAGTGTAGAGTTAATAAGTATAAAACATTTTTGATATATTTCTAAAGCATTTTTCTTATTCCTATAACTGTGTATTGTTCTTACTGTGTCTTTATGGCAAGCGTTATTGTAACGTCAGTTGTAAATAAGGTAAACGGACTTTTCCTACCCGGACTTTTCCTACCCGGACTATTCCTACCCGGATTTTTCCTACCCGGACTATTCCTACCCGGACTTTTCCTACCCACGACCTAACCCAGGACTTTTCCTACCCGTGACCATGAAACAAAAAACAAGTAGTACTATTTATGAGTGTACCGTAATAACACGGCAGTTTCAAACGAGTTTATTAAATTATTACTAATTAGAATAAATACTTAATTGTGAATAAGTTTTTATAAATAATAGCGACTGTTGTCTTTAATTAATTATGTTAATTCATGTAAACTATCCCTAACATTAAAACTGAAAAAGATGGTGTAAGACAAAACTCAAAAGTATTACATATAATCTACATGAATTGATAAAGGACGAAAGAACAGCAAAAGATATAATAACGTTGTATTCTGTGGGTATAACTTTGCGCGATGTGTAGTTTCTTTTTTTGAACATGGGTAGGAAAAGTCCTAGGTTTGGTCGTGGGTAGAAAAAGTCCGGGTAGGAATAATCCGGGTAGGAAAAGTCCGGGTAGGAAAAGTCCGGGTAGGAAAAGTCCGGGTAGGAATAATCCTACAACCGTAAATAAATATTTACTTTCTCTCCACGTAGTAATTATTTGAATTACGTAAACGTTGATAATAGTTTTCTAAATAAATCAAACAATTGTCGTTTCCATCTATTTGCTTCGGTCCGCAGAATTACTATTAAAAAAAGCATTTAAATACATTTAAAGAGTATAATATAAAAATTTAGTATAATTAAATGCAAGTATGACATTTTTTAGTGTAATTAATCATTTAAAAATATTTTATTATCTAAAATTAAATTAAAAAATAACAAAAATTTATTTAGTTTGAATTTAATTACAAAAACTCAAAAAAATGTTTAAAAAATAATCTAAGACTATACTAATTTATATGATGCATTTATATGGCTGTGTACCCATATACAATGATCATTATTTGCAGTAGTAGTTGATAGTATTGGTTGATACAGTTGCAGTTGTAAGGGTACGTGTATAAGGACAAATGCAGGGCTAGAAATAAATAGTATTCGATATTATTGAGCTTGACCGGTCAAAATGAAATGCACTTCTAGACCTTAGCATTGCAGTTTGCTAAACAAAAGGACAGCTTTGTAGCTTATAAGCTTAACCACACGGACTCAAGACGTATTGAATCATACCATAAAACCGTGGAATAATTTAAAACTGCAGTAGTTTGCGAGTACAGGTTATAATCGCAAATTACTGTGAGATATATTCTTTCATTAAAAACTTTAAAAATGGGAGATTAAAAAATTTAAATGGAGATATAGTTTCATATTTACAAAATTAAAATGTATATTCTGGGATAAATTGAATGAGAGTTAAAATTTGAATCTTATCACATATTAACCAACGTGTTAAAGCGTGTAAAATGTAGCTTTAAATTAAATTAATTTGTGGTTTATTAAACAATCTTTTTTTATGGTTTCAGGCTGTTAACGTTGTACAATTACCTACACTTCAACACGCGGCTTTACAATGAACAACACATGTGTGTCTCCATTTTCGTCCGGCTACAATATTTTAAGATTTTTCCGCCGAGATTTGTGGCCTGTCTTTGCTTTAATTTCAGTAGTGGCGTCCTACTCTATTGTCTCCTATCTTGCAAGTGTTGATGTCCGCTTAGATGAAAATATAGTACCCATTGTAGGGGTGTACGTATTTGATGCCATCTACTTAATAGATGTTGTGTATCGAATGAAATCATTTTGGAAAGTCAAAGGAAAAGCAAATATTCCCAGAAGACTTAAAGTGTACACGTTCTTAGGATTTGTCATTGACCTCCTGTCTTTGATGCCTCTTGAAGCAAATATCCTATTTTTTCAACCAAACGAGTCCAGAGAATTTTTATGGAATTTTGCTATTTTCAGACTAAATCGAAATTTAAGACTTTACCGAGTGGGAGTTTTCTATTGTAAGAATATTAGGTTAACAGCAAATTTTAAATTATTAGCTAGCTTTATACATATACTAGGCTCTTTTCCAAAACTTGTACCTACAACAGCTTGTGTTGTAGAGAGAACGTATTAAACCTTGCAAAATTGTTAGAATTGCAACTTTGCTTCAACCTGCTGCTGTTCTAAATTTAAAAGCATAAATAAAACACAAAAATCACTTTCTTTACAACGAGGGTTTGTTAATATCTTTAAAAAGTGTAATTTTTGCAAAAGATAACTTTGTTTTGTCAGCGGCTGTCAGCCATAGCTTTATATTGCATGCTTACTGAAATGACTAAATTAATTAACAGAATAACATTTTGTATCTATTTTGTCTTTTGGTACAGATGGAAAAACAAAAGAATTACGTTTGAATTTATACAGCAGAGAAATTTTTGCTATCCTCATTTGCTTTGCGTGTTTTCTTGTAATATTATTTCATGGTGTGGCATGTCTTTGGTACTACACCAGTTGCTACGTAAGTACGTTGGTTATTTAAAAAGCAATATTCTGATTTGCGTTTATTGAATAGTGAAATTAATGTAAAACATAAATACTTAAATAATAATTTTAAATATATTATTTACAGCCAATTTATAAAAACGAAGCACCTAATTGCGCAACAGACAGTTTAAACACAACAGGAAACGGTTTAAATTATCCATTTTATATTCATATTAACCGGAATACAAGTGATGCTTTTGGCTGGTATTTAGGTACGCTCTAATATTTCTTGTTCTACAACTCAACGTATTTTTGGATTTTAAATTCAATATGAAGTTAATTTTTATAAAATACTGTATTCAAATTGATTAGCAAACCTTCATTGGACGGTCATGTCTCTTCGAAATTCAGGGTTTGTACAAATAATTAAATTTATAGACGATTAAAATGTATTCAACTTGCTTCTTACTACAATTATTGTTTTGAAACTTCTTCCAAAACGAAGCAGTATAATCAAATAGTTCCTTTTTTTGTAGGAATCGCTATACATCTCCTACGTCAGGTGCTGACATGCTCATAAGCGTAGTAGTAATGATTTTTGGATATGTAATGTGCGTGGTCATTACTTGTTTTCTAATTTACGTACTAAGTGAGCTAGACTTAAGAAGGTCAATATTTTTTCATGAAGCATACGCAGTAAAAAGTTTTGTCGTGAGTAACTGTTACAACAAAAAATACCATGAATTTAATATCTTAAATTAACATTTTTATCATAACTATTCAATTTATTTTTTATGTTGTATTAATAACGTTAATGGGTTAACGGGTTACTAATTTGATTTCATTTTTGGGTTGTCTAAAATTATAATTAGAAACATTTTGATCTCATGAAAAGTGTAGCAAACTTTTCGGATACTTGCTTCAATCATATGTGGAATCGTCACAGAGGTTATTCGGATCACATGATGAAGCATATTTTGCCAAAGACAGTTCAGACCGAGGTTGGAATGTGCATGATTGAATCGATGATTAACGCAGTAAGTTACAATTTTATTTTCTTGTGTTAATTTGATTATATTTTTTTTATTAGTACCAGTGATAACTTTGTGTTGACAGTTAAAGCCAAGCATGTCTAATTTTTTACACAGTCTGAAGTTCTCCAGGCACTAACAAAAGAGCAGCTGGAAACAATAAGCCTTGATGCCGACCTAAGACATTTCTTTCCAAATGAATTTTTAATAAGGCCAAATACAGTAGTCAGCACTGCGTATTTTATTGTTTCAGGAAAGATCGAGGTAAATAGTCAAATGGAAATAAATATAAAAATATAGACTCAGGTAGTACACACACAAACGTTAATTGTTAGCATGACATTACAACGGTTTTCATATCTTTATCTTTAAAAGATTATATTTAATGGTTTTCAACGATTAGGTTCTTAGTCATATTGATGGTGTTACGCCCATTGTTCTACTCTCTAAAGGGACTCTTATTGCGGAAGTTAATTTAATTTATCCTTCTGTCCGAAGAAACGGTGTCAAAACGCTCACACCTTGTGACATCATTTTGCTTCATAGTCCCACAATGGCTCGCCTATTACATGAGTATCCATTCACAGATGAAAAAGTTCGTGCGATAATCAAGGTGTGAATATGAGGAATAGTTGAGGTATTAATTAGTACAAAACTTTGACATATGAAGAAATTAGATTTGACATTTAGATTACACTTTGAAAGGTCGATGCATGCTATTACACTTACTACTTACAAATATAGATGTGTATTTGCATGTGCTTTCTGTTGATTATGACGTAATCTTTGCATATACATTGGTCTGTAGAAGGTCAAAATCTTACGCATAGTCAAATATAATTTCTTCTTATGGCAATGACAATTACTAATTAAAGTTTCGACTAAAACATCTGAATGGTAAATAATTGTATAGGAACAAGTTTTGCTTAGTTTCATGAGAACAAGTTATAAATTTAAAATAGAACCGAGTGGCTTGGGTGAAGTCTAAATGGCGACTAAAGTCAGGTATAATGCAAGATGATGAGATTATTGGCCCTTCAAAAATTACTGATCTGATTGCGGATGGATCTTACCTGGAAGGAGATGATGCCATGAATGCAGAAAGAGAAGAAACGATGAGCATTGGCACCCCATTTCATTCCCAGTATCAGTCCACACGGGATATGAGGTACTACTACTAGAGTAACGTTTCTGCCACAGTATAACGTGTACACATTTTTACGCACCTTGCATTATAGCTGGTCCTTATAGGCATTTTAAAGTGTGAATTTTATCATAATTGAATCATGAACTTCTACTTCATTCAAAAACTAAAAGCAAAACTCAATTTGGACTTTTAAACTTTATAGGCGAGCAACTGGAACCCAGTTTATGAGTGTACTAGCATGGTTGAGCTTTCTAAAAGAAGAGAAAGTGGATCAGCAAAAAACAACTAGTTACAGACAAAATTTAGCTTATTTGCATCACCGATTCAGGAACCAGTCCTCAGTTCGGATGTTCAAAATTGTCAAAGTAAAAAATTTTATTTCATATATTCAATATATTCTATTTCTGTTGTGACTTAATTTTAAGATTTGATAGAAATCTAACAGGGACAACAGAAAAGATTTTTGATTTGAAAAATATAGTTTTTCAGGCTTTATTAAGAGAGAAGATTTAATGCCGTCGTTTTTCCAATACATGTTTTTTGTAAAAAATGGTGAAGCCAAATCATAGTGAACGAAAATAATAACAAATATAATTTGTTTAACATTTCAGTTGGAAAATGCTCCAAAATATAGTCTGCGTAGATGTGTCATTTCCAAAGATTGTCTCGTGTACCCAGTTTGGGTATCATTTGTCGTGGTCATCATCGTAGCAAACGCATTTGTTTATCCCACGGAATTATTTTTGATTGATCATCGTTTTAATGTGAGAATAATCCATGGTGTGGTAGATACTGTCTATGCATTGGATCTTATTTTAAGACTATTTGTATTCCTAAACTCTGAAGGTGGGTATTGTAGGTTGTGTCGTTAATTCGTATTCTAATTAGTAATTGGTCTTTAAAGTAATTTACAAAATACTGTATTGTAAAACGAACTTACATGTCTCTCAAGCGTATTCTAACAAATTTTGTACTCAAGTCAAGGAAATTAGCTCGTAAAAGTAATTACGTAAAATAATATCATACATGAATTGTTCAATTTACTTTGATTTCTACTAACTACTTTTAGAAATGGATCCTGTAGTATCTGTCTGGTCGCATTTTACGCATGAAATCTGCATGTCAAGCATTGTTATTGACGTTATTCCTGTTCTACCGCTTGATCAATTATCCAAAGTTATCCACCTCGATTACCAAAAACGTTTGTTCTTGAGAATGCATTTACTGGTAAAATTCATTAGGGTAAGCATTATCATTAGTTATGTACTTCAAATATTGTAAATTAAGTTTTTAAATCTAACAGAACAGCAAAGGCAAAAGTTCTTAATACGTACCGCACTCGTTCCATTCACCAATATATTATTTAAATATATTCTAGTATAATAGTTCAACTACCATCGCTGAAGAGGCAAAACCATAGAAAGTTAGTCCCCCATTTTTTACATAGTATTTTACTGAACTAAAGGAGCATACTGTAAATTATTTCGAGGTGTTCTTATTGATTTGTATTTGCGAAGCTCCTGCGAAATATTACGAAAACGTTTTTCGAAAGTATTTTGAAAAGTGGTTAGGATAATTCTTGAAACGCTTTCGGGTAATTTTTTAAAAATAAAAACTTTAAATTTTGATATAAGCCTTTTGTAGAAATGATATGCACTTAGAATGCAATAATAATATTTAATTGCGGATTCAAAATTCAAACCTTTTTAAAAATAAAATCTAAAAAAACCTGAATTTTTTGAAATGTACTATTTAACGCGCTAGCTTTTTTAACTATTAAAAAAATGGTAGTAACTTGCCAAACCCTTGAAAATACCATATGTTTTTAGTTTTTCTAACAACACGATAAATTATATTATTTAAAAACTTCTGTTCTATTTATGTAGGTAATTCTTATGTTCAAGCGCTGGGAGAATGACGTTCGGGTTAGGATATTTACTGTTCGCTTCTTCAAAAACTTTCTCTATATTTCAATCTACATATTCTGGCTTAGTAGTGTGTTCGTAATGCTTGGGTGCTCAAGTTACAAGTACGTATTAATTTTAAGCGCTAATTATTTATTATGACAATAGTCAATGTAATATGAATATTTATGCAAGCCGTAGCGTAAGCTTTAATTACTTAATTACAAGCATTACCGAGTTGGTGGGTTTCCTGGGGGCATGATGAGTCATTTTAATCCTATAACAAGATGTAATTAAGACAAAACAAAAGTATTCATGAATACTACAGTTTTGTCTTAATTACATCTTGTTATAGGATTAAAATGACTCATCATGCCCCCAGGAAACCCACCAACTCGGTAATGCTTGTAATTATGTATATATATATTTACGCAAACTTCAATCGTCTTTTCGGTGAATAGAATAGAAAGCAATATTTTATTCTTAATAAAGAACTTGTGATGATCCAACTTCCATATCTTGGGTTCCGAAAAACAAAACGGGAAGTTACAAATTTTTTCACTCAACTGACTCAGTGTTTCTGCTAGCTTTATACTGGGCAATTTGTACAACATATGGTATTGGCACCAATGACATTGAATTGGTAACAAGATCGCAAACCGCAATCCATTCAATAGGATTGCTAGCTGGATTCTGCTTCATGACGTACTTTTATGCAGATCTTGCATCTACGCTTTCAGGAGCCTTGGAAAATGCGTAAGTCTTAGGTTATGTATTTAAAGATCATCATGTGAAGCTACAATGTGTGACAAAACTTAAATGAAAATCAGCGCAACTGCTTGTGACCACTGTACACAGACAGATTCAATTGTGTATGCGTGAACTTTGAAAGAAATGACAACTACAGTAATAATAACTCACGATAAGCAGACATACTAAAACTTTCTAATGTCAAAAATACTGTTTTTTCAATGTTGGAACACAATTTTTGTTTGCAATGATTAAATATTTGAACCATGAGTACAACTATCAATTAGGATAAATCATCAAGATAATATGATTTGGCTGACTCGATATCTGGACGAGGCATTAGTGGATTTGAGGTTAATCAATCGTGTCACTCGGTATTTGGATGTCCAATGGGAAGTTTTGCGTGGGATTTCCTCTGAAGCACATCACTCCATCGGTTTTCTCACTGTGTCCCACTCAATGTACACGGAGCTCGTTGTAGACTACGTCGCTCATTATTTGTTCAAAACTCATCTTTTCAAGGTTTTACAATATTTTTTTTTAATTTAGGAAAACCATTTATTATGCAATGTTTGTAGACGTATGTAAAATTAACAATATTTTGAATATATACTATGTTATTATACAAAAACATAATGCGCAAGTTATGTCAGTAATTTTGAAGCTCGTTTTGCATAAAATTTTTAAAAGCATTAACAAGATAATTTGTCTCTGCTCCTTACCCTAGCATGTAGACACTGACACGATGAGAAAGTTTTGCTTAGCAGCCAAGTTGGCTGTCCTTCCACCGAACGAAATTATTGTCTGCAATGGAGACTTTATGAGACGAATGTACGTCATACGAAGAGGGTTTGTTCAGGTCTGAAAAATTACTCAAACTTGTCCAATTACATAACATGAATAATATAAACATATATATATATATTCGACTTGTCAGTATGTTGATGTAGAAAAGTTAAAATATTAGTTTTGTGTGGTTGAATTACACCTATATACTTAATTGCATGCGGGTGTTTGCGAATTTTGAGCGGAATTGAAATATTTCTTGATTTCCTTAAGTACTTCGCTATACTTCAATTTCGTCATCACAAAAATAGACTTCCCTACACTTCAGGGATTTAGCGAGTACCCACTCGGATTATGTTTTTAATGTTTCATGTCAACTAACTCAAAGACTCTTTGGTGGTCAGGTGTATTTAGGAGAGTCTAATACTACTGTCGGTGTACTCTCCCCAGGACATAGTTTTGGAGAAATAAATATGCTGTTTGGAATCCCATCGCAAGTCAGTCTCAGATCCATTACGTATGTGGAGGTCATCATTCTGGATAGCAGTGTATTTGAAAGAATTCTACCCGGAGCCGTTTTCTTTTCTGAGGCTATCGATGCTCTCAGAAATGATTTTGATGGAATCATGGTCAGTTATTATTCTACAGTATTAGTACGAATAGATATTGTTTTAATTCTACATAAGTTTACGATAGCATATAAATTTTTATTACTCTTCGAATCACATTGCTTCTTCTACCGTAGACATTTCAAAGAAAATTCCTCCTTCCACAAGGTAGGCATTACAAAAGGAGACCAAGATTATCTCAGCCGCTCACAACAAGCACATTTTTGTACCGGAAAAAAATTAAAACTGCTAATGGACAAATTGTGCATCTAAGGCGTCTCCAAAATGATGTAAGATATGTAGTTCTTATTTGTTGATAAGCGCAGGCAGTTATCGGTTTTGTAAACAAGTAATCGTATTATTCATAAAAAATTAATTACATTTTTCAATGTTTATAGCCTTATACCAGAGAATTTAATTCCCTAAGGAGGTTCAAATTTCTTCAGTAAGTTTTAATTAACACATTGCTTAAAAATGTTAAGTTCATTTCATACGCATTGCTTGAATATGCTTAAATGCAATTATTTGAGGTTGTAGTTTATTAATGTGTAAATAATAAGGACTATAGTAGACTTAAATGAAATAATGTTAAGCATAATACTTAGAACGAAGCTTGATACTCTACTGAGCGACTTGGCATGGGTAAAAGTATTTTAATATAATTTTGTCCATCGTTTAAAACGTTGCGTTGTTTCGTGGCCCAATTTTTTTGCCCGAAAAGTATCGTAGCTCATAATATCAACTTGATTATTCTCTTCATTTTTCATAATCAGTCAAACCGCATAGGGATTTTCTATTAAATTTTAATGACCCGACTTTTTTACATTTGATGAATCACCTTCGAAAATCCGCGTTTTAAAATTAATCGGGACATTTGGAAATAAAAATGTAAAACCAAATCCAAATGCCATTAGAAATATTCTAATGTAAAAATGTTTTCCAAAATTTACAGCTTGTCCCACTGAAATAGACTCCGTAGGTTTCAGGGGACAATTTTTCCTCCACGAATGAATAATTCAACGAGGTAATCATTTATTGTTGAAAACCAACTAATTACTATGTATAAAGTTTGATAGAAAATGTCCGGGGGAGAAAATGTCCGGGAGGAAATTGTCCGGGAGGAACATGTCCTACAACCAAATTTTGTGGATCGATACGCTAGTTTCTTTTAGTGGAGCTATTTTGAGGAGCTATTTTTACTGGGAGGAAAATGTCCTCGGTTACAAGTTGGGAGGAAAATGTCCGGGAGGAAATTGTCCGAGGGGGAAAATGTCCGGGAGGGAAATGTCCGTTTACCAATGGAAATGGGACACCTATGTTTTGGTTTTTATTTGTGTCGTATCCACTTGACCCCTTGGTGTCAACTACTAACGTTTAGACATAGTAGCTGGTTGGTTGTCAACAAAAATAATTATCTGGTTAAATTATTCGTGCGTTAAGGGTATAGGAACCTACCTTGCTTGAACACATGGAATTGAATGAATTGAATCTTAACATCTTCTACTATGACTAGTAATTGCCGCTAGTATAGTCGTTTGTGTGCAAAATGGCATATCTCTATTTTATTCGAATTTAAATTTTAGAAAATTTCTTGAAATAAAAAATCAAGAAAATTCAGAGGGAATAACTGTTGAAAATTTCAGTGAATACATTGTTCCTTTGATGTCATTTATGGATGATTCATGAACACGAGGTTCAATGGAATACGCAGTGGCAGTGTTAATTGATGTCGAACTATACCAAATAGTTTCATTTTCCTAAGTATAGGTATGTCACTCCAACGCCGTTAGTGTGGAGACACATATTATGTTCACCTACTACAGAGCGTGGCAGATGTTTCAAAATGATGATGAGCCGTGCTAAAACTTGTCATATAGGCAAAAGGTTAAGGTACTGACAATAAAGGTGGGTTGGGTTTCCAAATTTCCGAAAAATTGCTAACGTTGTGTGACTTTTCTCATGCCTGGCATTCTGTGTTTAAATTTCCGTGTAAAAATACAAGAATTTTTCCCTGTTTCCTAATACTGTTACACTTTGAGAAAACACTTAATTTTATCTATAGATGATGTCACGTAAACCATCTATTAGGACGCACCCACCAACCAGGAATAGGAATGGGTGGCGGCCGGCGGGAGTTAAATTACATTGAAAGGTATATAAAATGGCATTGCATTTTGCACATAACTTAATTTTGATCCCAATCGTTTTCGTACTGGCACTACTCGCAACGGTAAGTGTGGTGGAAGTTTTAAATTGAAACGAATATGAATGAAAAAATTAATTATATTAAAAAATTATCACCCTCATCGTTTTCGTGGGGTTTTTAATTTGTTAAAATTTTCAAAAATACGGTATTTTTTGGATCTTATAAAATAGAAATGTTTCCGAAATTAAATTTTTAACAACATTTTCGAATTTTCAAAAACATAGACATTGAGTTTTTAGATATTGCCCTACAGATCACAAAACTTTAATTGTTTTGAAAATCGGACGTGAATTGTAGGAACTACAGGGCAGCAAATATTTAAAAAAAATCATAATAATCTTTTTTTAAAATACAGTTTTTTGAAATTACGAGCGCGACAAATTTTGAAAAAATTGATCTTTTTCCGCATATGGGGGTAACATTCACAATCTACATAATAATAAAATCCAAATCACAGTCTCCGGTGTCCGGTGTCCGGTGTCCGGTATCGTGTTGCGTTACCTTATCTGTTTTTAACCCCTAACTATGGGGGTGTATATAACCGTAGAATCAAGCAAAAATGAGCTAACTATGCAAATTAACTAAACAAAAACAAACCTTGCCACAGTTTGTTTTTGTTACCTCCTGTTATGCAGAATACTGCACAATCGCGCCCGCCAGTATACCATTCCATAGGAAATTAAATTGTCTACATTTTGGCACCACATACAAGGGCGCATCAAAGGGGATATATAAGGTGCTTTAGCCCCTCCCCAGAAAAGAATTTTTTAACATTGAGAACATAGGAGCCGCCATTTTCCAAGAAGGCTGCTCCTATCTTCTTAACATTGTGAGCCCCCCCCCCCCCCAGATTCTACAAGTTCTGTCCGTAGGACAGGCCGGGTTACTTGTATGTAGTAGTATGTTGAAAACTGTCATCCTTGTTTCACAATAAAAACTACATGTTTCGCCTTTTAAACCATGTTAAATATTCGAACATATAAAATGTTGGTGTACAAACGGTGTGTTCGATTGTTCCCAAAGTTTTCAAACTGCAGCTTATCTTTGTATTAGTATTTGCCACAAAAAGTTTGAAGAATAATTCTATGCTTTAGCATGGGGCATCCGTTTTTCAGGGGGGGCACTCTGCCCCCCCTGCCCCCCTGGTTCCGACGCCACTGCATTTTTTTAATGAGCGCATTAGTTCAAATTTTGAGAAAAATCGAATTCAGCGATTATGTGCCAATTTTTTAATGTATTTACGATGACCCAAACTTCAAAACAAGAAATTAGAAGTTAGAAGAATTAGTTTTAGTCAATTTGAATTAAAATAAATGGTTTTAATGTAGGGTATCTTTGGGTTCTTTGAAATGAGACTTCTTGCAAATATGTTTTTAAAACTGATTTCTTTTAGTCTCCACTAAAATTTTCCAGTTATTCCTTGAAACTCGAATAAAATAGAGATAGGTCATTTTGTACCCGAACGACTATACTATAGAAGTTCGTTAAGATTCAATTCATTTGAATCCGTGTTCAAGCAGTGTAGGTTCCCGTGTGAGCCATGTCACACAACGTGAGCTGCTACCGACATTATTGCCACTCTGCTCATCGCTTCATAGGGTAACAAGCATTCGTTGTGACCATTTTGAAGGATTTTTAATTTGAATTTTTTAGAATATGCTTCTTGCCGCTCACATTTTTACCAAAAGGACAATTTATTCGTTGCTGGGAAACAGTAAGAGTAGCTTTCATTATTGCATCCGCTGTTGTTGTTCCCCTCATAGAAGCCTTTCCTAACTTAAAAAATGAAGCGGAGTACTACGTATACGTATTTGACGTAGTCACGACGATTGACATGTGAGGAGAAACAAAAATAAACAACGTTGAGGGGCAATGGCAGCGCAATGGCTTGAGTCTATAATATTACTATTATATTAAAACGTATGGAGTAGAACTGTTGAACGTGGTATTGTGGACTTTAGTATGGATACTGCCATTGTTTGTCTGGCTTTCTAATCTATTATTTCTCAAGTCTGAAATGATCTGTATATTAACTTTACTCTAAAAATGAGTTTCCAAAAGAATTGACCCGTTGCAAATTAACTGCTTTTGTACGACAGGATCATCCGGTTACATACAGCCTACCATGACTCCCATACTAATGAGCTCATTACTCATCCGCTCACAGCCTCAAAGCATTACCTCAAGACTGGCTTTCTCATCGACTTCCTAGCGAGCTTCCCGGTTTATGTTCTTATTAATTACACGATCGTAAATACGAGGTAAGAGTCTATTTCAGTATCCATGTATTATTATCAGTATCAGCATTAGGATTACGATTATGATATCCTGTTCCAGAACTTCCATTCTTGATTTTTGCCTAGAAATTGGTTTCCAAATCTAAATGAGGACGTAAACTATATAAATGGGTCTTATTAATGAGACATCTGGAGACAGGACTTTTGGGAATTTGTTATATATTGTAACAGTATGTAAATATGTTTCGCTGAGAACTTCTGTGTAAGGCATCTCAAAGGAGTTCTGTAAACTACTTGATATTATTAACACAATATTCATACGTATATGACAGTAGCGTTTTAGCATACCAAAAGCAATTCCTTCAAATTGAATTAAATGACGGAAATGTTTAAGATACGTGATTACCGTATTTGACCAAATACTCGCCTGGGTGCTTATTTAATTGTTTAGACAGATATTCGAGTCCTAGCGTTTGTTTGAGCCCAGAGATTTTGTAATTTTTTAAAGTTTTCGGTAAAAAAAATGAGGCGCTCATTTGAGACCGGCGCTTATTTGAGCCCCCGGCACTGATTAAAGCTTTTGGACTGAGAGCCTGGCAATTATTTACGCCCCGGGCCTTATTTGAGCTCCAGCACTTATTTGAGTTCTGGCGCTTATTCAGTCTAGTAAAGCCGTAAAGTATAGCCAAATCATGTTAAATATAACATGATTTTTCATAACATCTTCGATATTTTGCCTGAAAATGATTGGTAAATAAAAGGGTGTTAGTATATTTTTGAATTTTCAAAGCGTACAATTTCAAACAAGTGCCAATAATAAGTTACTTCTATTTCAATACACCCGCCATAATTGCCATAAATCAGGGCAGTTATTTCTATTACGCTTTCGTTTAATTGGACAAGCATTAATTTTCATTTAGCCTAAATTAAACATGAAAAGTTCTACAGTTCTTTGCATATCAGTTAGTGATATGTAGATCCAATTTGTGCACATGTATTTACGTTAACTTAATATAATTTTCTTTTATGACTTATTTGTTCATTTCACAGTGTTGAATCGACAGTGTGGGCTTTTTTGTTGAGATGCAACCGCTTAATTCTACTTTGTCGTGTCTATGGATATTATAATTTCAAGGATTTTAAAATCGTGAGAGGCAAAAATACTTGGAAGTAAGACATCTTGCTTTACTTATGTTGGCTATATAGGTTTACTATAGTTCAAATTACTACATAGTGAAAGGGCAGCTTTAAGTTTGCGGTTTCTTTATTTTGTAAATTTAATTCAATTTTGTATTAGAGTAATCAAACTTTTACCCCTTCTTGCGTACCAAGCACATGTTATCGGCTGTTTACTAGCTATTGCCACATGTCCAGCAACTCAGCAAAAACCGGATCCAAATCCGAGATGCCGTCCTGATTCTTGGATTATGATGGCTAAAGCTCCTGGTAACCTTCATTCATTTTTTTTTCTTCCAATATTTTCGCATGATTAACTATGTTGACTGCAAGAAACTGTTTTTTAAGTTGAAACATGCTATTTATTTTTTAATTTAAAATACAACTTAAAACATGAATTTGAAACAGACAATACTTAAAATGTATACAGTAATTTTTTAAAATTATGTTTCAGGAGTTAATTTGAATAGCTTGACTGACACAGATATCTATGTGATTTCGTTTTACTACATTTCGACCACATCCATGGGTTGCGGCTTTGGTAAAGAATCACAGTAATTCTGTCACTGAAATTATTTTGAATTAAAAATGAAAACAGAATGAAAATCCATGTCTCGTCAAATGAAATATGTAATTAATTTATAATTTAGGGGAGTTCCATCCATTCAGTCAACTTGAGAGGAATCTATCTTCCTTGTTTTTCTTCACATGTAAGTAGTAATCTGCACTTCATTCATTCTCATGACCAGTATAGTTTACAGGTTTTTTTTTACTACTTCAAATGGAATAGGCATGTCATATGATCAAAAAACGGGCGTTGGTTTTTCATTTCTCATGCCACTTGTCCCGTTTACTAATCGTAAGTTGCAGTTGCACAAACTTTAAACAAATTATACTACCGTTGTTGCTTTTGTTTTGTGAGCTTGATGGCCGTGCTCACGGACTCCGATTCTGCCAGTCAGCCACCAAGCAACAGTGGACGATGGGATTCATTCCATAACCATTTCCGCTGCTTCTGTATTCTGTAACATAGTAAATAGGTAGGATTCTATCTTCTGTCTAACGATGCATGTATCGGGGTGTGCACTGACTTTTGATTTGACTGCATCTATATCTGTAATATGCATCTTCTACACTATGTGGACAAGATCTCTCATTTCCTACAATTCCAATGCAACGCATAGCGCTGCGCACTGCAATGACTACAATACTAAATACGTACAAAGTACAACATGTCACAGTTTTGAAGTCACGCTTCCCTCGATAAACTAAATACTAACTTCTTGTTTTTTGGGCGCGGCAGATACTTTAGGGGCGATAAAAAGCGTAGCCGTAAGTGTTACGTTATGATGTGAAACTATGATACACATATCAGTATATAGGTACCGAGGTAGGTATAGGCATATTGACTCATTTCTCATGCTTCATCCATATCATTTTATATTGAATTTCTGTTCCCATTGCATTGGCATATTATGATCATAATGTTATTTTCAAAACTTACTTCACAGTTTAAGAAAACAAAATTATTTGTTTGAACAACATCACATTGATTTTGAATCTAATATTCAGCATCCCCATACGCCATACGCACTCAGAATTCACACTAACTACTTCCTATTTTATGAAATATTGTAGGAATTATTTAAATTAGAAGGGTATTATTTCACTATTACATTCACATTTATAATAATTATATTGTAAAGATCGCAATTTAATTTACCAAGGATTGCCTAAGTATATGTTCATTGAACTTATGCCAACCTTTATTTTGACTTGAAATTTTGACACTTTATTTCTCATAGATATCTTCTTGAGAGCGTACATATTGGCGAATGTGGTTGGGAGCAAGTGTCACATGGATCATAAATTGCTGGGATACCAGAAACAAATGCACTACTTGGTAGGATTTATTGGACGAGAGAAACTGGATAGTAGACTGACAAGGTATGGATGCCCAAGTGGTGCTCTTATTTCTTCATACTGCTTTTAGTTTATACATGTTTTTCCCTATTTCCTAAACATAAATCCATGAGCATGTAGCCGTAGCGTCTTTCCAAAGTCAGGACAGTGCCATCATCGTATATTTGTGAATCCACTTGATTTTCTGCCTGCGATGCGAGCGAACGCATTGGGTCGCACTGTGTTCAGTATTATTATATTATCGATAAGTAAATATAATTACAGTGTACAGAACAATATCTGTCAGTGGAGTCTTTAAAAAGTAATTGAGACCACAATCACCATCTCTAGTACCCACTCCTGTGCTACAGGATGAGCATCGGGAGGATAATTGCATGAGGAATCTCAACACGGAAACAAACTGTAAGACATACAGTCAGTAGTAATGACGGTCATTAATGAATTAATATACTTTTCAAATTTGCAGCCGTATTATCGGGTATTACGACTACCAATGGCGCCGGACTCAAGGTATAGAACCACAGAAACTTTTTGCCAACTTGTTCCCCTCACTGAGGAAGGAAGTTGCAATGGATGTATTCGAGGACGTGATGCGACAAGCAAGTTCTTCTATTTCTCTCTATTTTCTTCAATGTTTACTTATTTTTCTCTTGAGATTTCTTTGCTGACTTTTCCGAAAGTACTTCAGTGTCCCTTAAGATCTGGAGGACCATAACAGTATATGTGTGTAGGAGGGGTTATGTATGTAGATGGGAGTTTTTCTCAGTAGGTATAGGAAACTTCAAGAGTCTCCAGAGAGATTCCAGAGCCAATTCGGAATGTTATAGGCAATCCTATTACGAGTACTATTACTCCACCACTGACTTAAACAGAGCATATGTATCTGTACATAGTAAAATAAATTACCATAAATAATCAAAGCCGGAGCTTTGTCTGTGATGCTCACAATAGACTGTAGACTTTGCGTGAGTAAGCAATATGAGTAAAACTATGGTTCAAGTCAACTGCTTAGAGCTCCTAGAGCTCCGAGAGACTCTCAATCTAAAACTGAAAAATATGATTTTCTAATCAAGCGAAAGGGGAACAAGATAGAGTATATTTAATCCGCTTAGTGCAATTAAAATTTCGATCCATAAAATATCCTAGTTGAAGATGCAATACCAGACATAGGTATTTTGACAAAATTACAAAAACATTAATAGGGAAACAACTTTATTAATTGTAATGGGGTACGGAGGATTGACTCACCAATTTTGATTGAACGAATAAAACTCAAATTAATATTGGGGCGGTTTAATAGCTATTTTTATTCAAGCCATGGTCACTATGCAAGTAGCAATAGAAATACGAGTCGAATCTTCTGATTTCCAAATTTTATACTTGGCGGCCTTGAAATGCTAAAGATATTCTAATTTTTTAATTTATAAAAATGTTTAAATTTCTTGGTGATCTTTTGTGATTTTGAAAGGCTTACAATAATTCAAATACATGATTTTAAAACGCTTAAAATTGTGCCATTACATGTTTTTGAAGCATTTAAAATATGTAGTGTAATAAGTACCGTGAAATAAAGAAAATCCGTTTCCAATAATTTAAAAAATGCATAATGTCTTGTAATGCTTCTTCACCATGAGTTACATCAGATTAGGTTACACATCCGAGACATGGAACCTTTAATTTTACAAATTATTTCATAACCCTAACCCCGGCTCTAAAAGAGCATGACAAGACTGAATTTTGAAAAATATGCGCTGTACACAAATTAAATTATATAAAGTTTTTTCTACTTGCTTTTATAATCCTTAAATCAAAATGATGAAAGTTACAGAGAGAGAAGGAAAGAGAGAGAGAGAGAGTGAGTGAGACAGAGAGTAAGATATGGAGGTGATAGATGGAATACTTTTCTCAAAATTGAATTAAACTATCATAAATCCTACATCGTAATCCTAGTGGATGTCATTCGATAATTAAGTAAAATGTAAAGTATTGTTTGATGATATTTATCACAGCTTCCCGAGCTCAAACGAGTCCCACTAAGTTTCCTCAGAGCCATTTGCGTTTATCTGACACCAATTTATTTCTTGAGGCATGACATTATTGTGCAAAAAGGAGATGTTTGCGATCACATTTACTTCATCTCTCGTGGCAAAGTTCTTGAGTGGAGGGAAGACGGCGAAGTACATCTTCATGTGGGCGAGTACGATAAACCATAATAATGATACTAACGTTCCCTAGTTTATTTTTTTCACACAAACATTCAATTTTTTTTATTACTTATTTTTCTTATATGAGCCTCATTTAATCTTTTCACTTGGCTTTCGACTTTTGGTTTGACTCGAAGTCCTTATGCCAAATGTCAACATCCCAAAGAAAACATTAAAATGGACCTACTTTGCACAGATTGTTTTTTTTTTAAATTTAGGGTAAAGATACTATGAACTGAGTATATAATATATAATAATAATAATAATTTATTCATTAAGTCGATTTGGCGTCAGCCCATACAACATTGTTAAGTTTTTACAAAGTGGTTATTTACAATTTGATCAAAGATCAAATGATCCTTGGTAATTTAAATATATTATAAGTAAAGGTTTCTTGTGTTGGTTTATTAGTTGTGCTGTAAAAATAAATGGTAAAAACTGCGTTTCGTATAGTAATCATGTCATTATAGTTTCAAGTAATATTGAGTTTACAGAGCATATATTTCATTTCTATAAGTAATAAAGCAATAATGCAATAAAATAATAGATAGATAAATAATGTGTTATGTGATAAGTGTTATGGTTGTTGAGTTATGTTCCTTCGATGCAGCTTAGGTAGAATTTTCGGATTCGTAGAGCTTCATCCCAGAAATTAAAGAGTTGCTGAAAGCCCTCTGCGTCAGGGTAGCTTCTGAAGATTGCTGAGATGAGGTTCTCCTTCGTCGGTCTGCTGGTGGATAGCTTCATGAGGAACTTTGTCCGGGGTGGTTTGTAATGCGGACAGTCAAGCATTATATGAAAAGCATCTTCCACATCTTTGCCACATAGATCACAGTCAGTACCATCTCGTTTCCATATCTTGTTCATGCCGTTTAGATTGGTTGCTTTTCCCCTAAGTACTATTCTAGGAAGGCCAGTTCTCAGGTTTAGTACAAACTTTGCCATGTTCCATTTTATGTTCATTTCAAAGTAGTCTGATTTTAGTGCGTGGGTCTTTATAGAGGTATAGAATTTCATTGCATTGCAGTTCTGCATTCTGAGGACGTCATTGTTAATGCAGCTTAGTCGGTATTTCTCGATGATTTCATTTCTGTGTTTTGTGAGATATTCCTTGTTTAGATTTTCAAAGACTTCTTCAAGTGATGCGTCCGCCAAAAGCTTCTTGATTTGAAGTATCCAGTTATATCGGGTATCTGAGGCTTTAAGCTTTAGCGATTCTTGGTAGCAGTTTGAGATAATGCTGTCTTCTTTTGCATTTAGTGTCTTCAGTAGAAACTTAATCAACGACTTAAATAATATTAGCTTGATGTTTTGTGCTCCTGTTTCCAATCGAAGAAAAAATCCAGGAGTTGAGTTGGTAGTGCCTGTGAGCCGTCGGAGAAATGCGGTCTGGAAAGTTTCGAAATCTTCGCAGTAGCGAAGGCCCCATATTGGTGCTGCGTACATAAGTACCGAGCTGACTAGCGATTGAAAGAGTTTGAGGTGTATTTTTACGTCCTTTATTTTGGCGCGATAAAAGAGCTCGAAAAGCTTTGACTGAGCCGCCTTAGCCTTGTTAAAGAAGTGCGTTTTGGCTTCATTAAAGATTCCACTGTGGGTGAAAGGGACTCCTAAGTAGACGTATTTATTTACTATTTCTAGTGGCTCTCTCTCCCAGTAAAATCTTATTGAGTTGCGTAGTTTATTTCCTTTCCTAAAGATCATGACTTTAGTCTTGCCTAAGTTGACGTTTAAGTCATTCTCTTTGAAAAAATTACTAAGCGTGTTGATCTGTCTTTGTAGATCCAATTCATTTGAGGCAAGTAGTATTATGTCGTCAGCATAGAGCAGAATAAGTAGTTCGATTGTAAACATTTGTATTCCTTGAATTCCACTGTTTCGGAGAATCTCAGTAATTTTGTCAATGTATATGCTGAAAAGAGTTGGAGACAGAGTTTCTCCTTGCAGCACACCGCCCATCACTTTGATCATGTCAGTGAAGCCATCCTTACAGCGAACCTTGGTTTTTGCCTGGTCATACAGCTCTTTGATGTTTGTTACAAACTGTTCACTTAGTCCCGCTTCTCTTAGCCTGATCCATAGCTTGTTTCTTTTAATTGAATCGAAAGCTTGGCTGAGATCTACAAAAAGAGCAAAGAGCTTGCCTTTCTTTTGCAGCGCTGGTCTATTCAGCTGCTTGAGAATGCATGTATAAAGAGCAAATAGGTGATCTGTGCAACTTCTTCCTTTCCTGTACGCTGCCTGATTTTCTGATATGATGTTGTTTATAGAGCAGTGAGAGTTGAGTCTGTTCGACATGATGCAAGTGTAGAGCTTGGTTATGGTGTTGATAAGGGCGATGGGCCTGTAATTACTAGGAAGGCAGTCGTCACCTTTCTTGTAGATTGGTGCTGTTATGATTTCTCCCCATTCTTCTGGTATCCGTTCGTGTAAGGCTTTATTGAGAATTTGAAGTAAGTAATCATAACAAGTACTGTCTAGAGTTTTCCATACCTCGTTAGGTATGCCATCCGCCCCTGGAGATTTGTTATTCGCTAGTTTGCTGGTGGCTCTTATCAACTCCGTTATGGTTATCTCTCCGTCGAGTACAAGGGACTCAGTTGCAGTGACTTCCTTTTCTTGGTCGACAACTTCTACTTCGTTTTCGCTAACACTTTCAAAAACAGATCTAAAGTGTGCGTCCCAAGTCTCCTTTGCAATATGATTTGTTCTAAAACTGTACTTTTTGTCTCTGAAAATATTGATGGCTTTCCAATACCCTGCCGAGTCCTTGCTGTGATGGATTTCTTCTTGGATTTTACTGTAGAAAGTTTTCTTTTTGTCACAGCAAAGACTTCGGTATGTTTTCTTGGCTTGTAGAAAGCGGTCTAGACTGTCCGTGTCAAGGCAATCTGAGCATTTGGTTTCTCTATATTTATGGAGCCACGAAAGTGTTTTTCTTTTAGCTTCACTGCATTCCTTGTCGAACCATTTTGGACCAAAGTTTTGTCTGTTATTGTTACGTTTTGGGGCCATTTCTGTTTGTTTTGCAGTCTGTTGTATTAGCTTGTGTAGTTGAGAGTAGCTGCAATTGCTGAAGTCAAGCTCTGTGCTGTTCATGCTTAGATTTTGTTGGAAGGTCAAGGCTTTGTCCTTGCACCATCTTATATTGTTACTTGGTTCAATCACGATTTGTTGTATATTCTGGTTATTTTTCTGAGCACTTAACAGTATAGGAAGGTGGTCGGATTCGATACTCTCAATTACTTTGAAGTCATTAAACTCGTCGATGGCATTGCTGCTGCTAATGCATAGGTCAATCAGGCTGTGTCCGTTTTGTCCTATGTAGGTTGGTTTTCCGAATCTGTCAGATGTACTTCTGCCGTTAAGAATTGTTAGCTGATTGGTTAGAATAAAATCAATCAGTTTCTTGCCCCGTTTGTTTACACCACCGTCAGTTGTGTGTCGTATCTGGTTAAAGATTAGTGGGTTATTAGTTGGATTTTGGAATTTTCCTACTCTGCTGTTAAAGTCACCCATGAGGACGTATTTAAAATTGTTTGTGGCTATCATTTCTTCCATGAGATTGTCCAGTTGTTCGTCATATTGTGGTGTGGGCGGTATGTAAGTAAAACAGAGTATAACTTTTGTGCCATTTAGTAAAACTTCTATAAGGATTTTGAATCTGTCAGCATGGATAATTTTGCATTGTTTATTTATTCTGTTTTGTATGCCGATAATCATTCCCCCACTCTTTCTTCCTCTTTCTCCTACCGCTGGGATAACATTTAATTTAAATTCGTGGAAAGTTTTTTCCAAGCCGTCAGTTATTACGCTAGTCCAAGTTTCAGATAAACAGAAGATATCCACGTCAAGTTTTAAAACAGTATTTGCTTTTTCGTTTGTACAGTTATTTATCCCGTTTATGTTCCAGTATAAGATTGTATTTACAGTTTTTACATGGTGTTGTATGTGCCTGCCGAGTTCCTATGCTGTTTGTCCATCGTTTGTGTCCATTTCCGTCTTCCTCAGTCTCTTATTCTCTCTTTCCTCAAATCTCTTTTTACTTAATTCCGGAGGTAGGTCTGCATTTATAAATATTGGGCCTCCGCTTCTGCCTTTGAGCTGTTGCTTGGCCTTAAGGACTGCTGTTCTGTCTTGCCTTTTTAGAAAGGTGACTAGGATGGTACGGCTCTTTCCTTCTTCATACGGCCCGAGACGTCTTATTACTTCAACTTCCGCTTTTATCTTAAGTTCGGTATGTATTAATGCGATTACTGCCTGGTTGAGATTGTCCTTTGATTCCGTGCCTGACTCAGCTATTCCTTTGATAAGTATGTTGTATTGTCTGGCGTCATTGGAGATTCTCTCAATTTGCTTTTTGCATTTGGCCAGTTCATTCTCCAGAAAGGTGTTAGTGGTCGTAAGGTTGGTGACAGACTCCTCTAGTGTTTTTGTCCGTGCTAACAGCTCCTCGTAGAGTCGGTGCTGCTCCTCTAGTTTGGCACGTATCTCTTGGACATTTTCGAGGATAGCGTTCGTAGAAACCTCCAGCCGTTCGCTTTGTGCTTCAGCTTGCGTGTCCATCTTGCTATTGAGCTGTGCAAACAGTGTTCTCATTTCTTCCCTCATTTCTTCTCCCATTTCTTCGCTTTTGTTCTTTTTAACGTTTCCTGAAGTTCTGGGGGATGAACTGAGTATATAGGCATAACATTGTACCTACATATTATCTGTGTAGTACCACCATTTTTTGAATTGACTTCTCTGAAGGAGATAAAAAATATTTATGATCAGGTATATTGGAGTTATGGATGTAACGACGGTGCGTCCGATATACAAATACACAGCGTCTGCCATCACTAATGTGGATATATTTGGGATTCGTCTACAGGACTTTATACGAATTGCCAGCTTTTACCCGAGCATAGCCAAAAGATTTGCACACCAACATCAGCAGCAATCTGTAATTATCATAACAATAATAATTATTAGTATGATCATATTTTGATTTACAGAATTGAATTACTTATCTTTAGTTTAACTTTTATTATTGATGTTTTGTTTTAGTGTTTACTCGCTGCTCGTAATTCCTCTGCCTACGCATTTAATATGTAAAGTGTAGGTAGTATACAAAATTACACGCAGCGTCTAATTGATACTTATACAGAATGTGTATCCTCCTATGTACGTACTTTAAGCTATACTGACGATGTTTCAACCAAAACGAAACGAGCACCGGCGTCTCCGTTTAAACGAACATATCTTTTCCTTTTTCCTGGATGAGTTTTTGAAAGTTAGACCGTTGTAAGCCTCCTTAAGCTAAAGATGATGTGAGGACTTCGTTCCCTAAATTAATTCTGACGTCGACGTCTGAGCCAGAATATCATACACTTCTTATACGTTAGACCTTCAACGGTAACAAACTAGGTATCTACAAGCACAAGCAGATTTTCTCTCCTATTTCCTACAGGAGCAAGAGATTAGGCACGGCGCGAGGTGGTTGGTGACTTTTTAGGGCTGGCGACAGCGTTGACGGTCGACGTCGAGGTGTAGAGCCAGGGAAATATTTAATTGCTTCCTCAGTAAAGGTCCAATATTTTCTAATCAATCTAATTAAATTAATCAAAAACTTTTCCCTACCTGTCATCCGTGTCATGAAGTATATTACTATTTTATAGTACGTGGACTAAAAAGTTTAAAGATGATGGTGGTATGTTGCATGCACAGGGAAAATTACCGTATCTCATAGAATTAAAAATATGTAAGCTCCTTATGTAATTAGGTGTTATTTAGGTAATTCTACTCACTCAGGTACCCTTATGAAAATTAGCTGATTATATATATATACTTTTTCTCTCTGCACGTGCCTTTCAAATTTTAAATCAAGGATATTTATGAAAAGACTCTCCGGGTAACAGCTAAAAGACTGTGTATGAATAAATTATTTAAAACATTTAAAACTTTGCTTTGGTTAGATTTTGAAAAAGCAAAAGGATCAGCAGACGACAGATGTGGGGGAATCAAAAAGTGAACATGATATTAATTCGGATCAGTCGAATGCTTTTGCTGATGGAGAGTTTAACAGCTCGCTAGAAACGATGAGACAGTCATTGTCGGAGATTGTTGCTCTCGTCATTGAGTAAGCTAAGTTATGAAAGACATGTTTTTTTCCGGATTTATAGTTTGACATTATTAACATGCAAATGATTATAATAACAATAATGTGAGCATTTATTACAAGGCAAGAAAAAAAGGAAGAGAAAACGTTTGATGAAGATTACATTTATTCAACTTCAGTATTTCCCGAGTCTTCAGTCTACAAGTATTTAGACACTATTGTGAGTTAAAAAAATGATGTTGGTGCTGGTACTTTTTTTGGTAGAAATTTATTGTTTGTCTTTTTTTAAGCTTGAATGTTTAACTAACATATTGGCATGATTAAATTTAAATTTCAGACCTTCCTAGCCGCTGTAGTGTCAACCACCCTCGCAACATACCAGTGGAGTTTCGAAGTAAATAATTTTATTTGAAATTAAATTACGTTACGGCCATGGCCACGGTTACACTTGTCTGTACGTCTGCACTTCACTCAATGAAATCTAGTTTTTCTTTTAATGATAATATAGTACTAAACTATGCTACAGTTTGGAGCGTAGTTAAGTACAAGTCGAATTTTATTACATTCAAGACTTACAGATTTTGTACCCGTTGCCCCATCAAACTCAGACTTGGGTTTCAATATATTCATATCGAAATAATGAGGAACATAAAAAAATAATAATTGTCTTCTTTAGGCCTTTAACTACTCTTATTTTGGCGTGGGATACGTCATGGACTTGATTTACATTGTCAGGATGGGCATGAGCTTCCGTCTTAGTCATTTTGACGCGTCTGGAGAAATTTTGTCGGATTCCTCAGAATTTCAAAATAAGTAAGTGGAACTGGGACCTAGGAACTAATAGAAACTGTGTTACATATTATGCAGCTTTTCATGCACACTACATGCATTTAATTTGTTTTTGCTTACAAAATATTTTGTGTGAATCAATTCACAAGAGAAATTAGTATGCTAATTATTAGCTTGTTTTATACAAAAAAAGTGATGTAGCGATATGCGTCGCGGGTTGTAGGACACTTTCCCCCCGGACATTTTCCCCCCCGGACATTTTCCCCCTAGGACATTATCCCCCCGGACGTTTTCCCCCCAAGCAGTAACCCCGGATCTTTTCCCCCCGCACCCGTATTTAAGATGCTACGATGCATACTGTTAGGGTATAGTGATAAATCATTAAATACTTTCCTCACGACATATCCAATTTAATCTAAAATTTATTAAACCTTAAGCGAAATGTGTGTAGTGAAACAAAATATGAATTCAAAAATGTAGAAAAGTATATTGAAAAAAGCACCTTATAATATATATTATTATATTATATATATAATATTCCTCAAAGTTAAAAGTTACTAGCAAACCTAAAAATTTGTATAATCTTTAATATGTACTACACCGTTTCTCCCGTGTGCAGCAAGAATTCTGTACATGTGCATACTGACGTCGCACAAAATGTCTAGTTACAAGATAATAGGTAATAGGACAGGGAAAACTCAACTATTTAAGTCATTATTTCTAATAGTTTTAATAATTTAATAATAATTTTTTAATAATTTTAATAATTTCTAATATTCTATCAATAATTTCTAACTCCATTTTAGCTTTAATAAATAGAAAACCCACAAAACAGAATATTACAATCGACTTTCAAGAGAGTCGAACTGCTCAGACCTCCTTCAACAGACTGATAAAATAAAATAGTGACTGAAATAAATTACTTGCTGGACTAATAAATTGGTATGATAAATTAGAGTATGCAAAATAATGCATATATTTGTAGATTGTCAAACATAGATTGTTGCATATTAATTACTACGCTAATTATGAGAAAATGCATCAACGCTTAGACGTACTTAGAATACTACATTTTGTTTTATTTTCCTAAAACATTTACCTTAGCACTTAAGTGTACTTGTTTTTCCCTTTGTTTCATTTTTGGACTGGGGGGAAAATGTCCAGGGTTACTGCATGGGGGGAAAATGTCCGGGGAGATTATGTCCGGGGGGATAATGTCCGGGGGGAAAGTGTCCGGGGGGGAAGTGTCCGTATACCGCGTCGCGCGCTGTTTTTGATGCATATCCTTAATTTCTGTGTGTAGCTCATTGTCGTAATTATTTTGTGCTATGGTTAGGTACTTGAGTGATTTACATGGCTTTGTCCTGGATTTTATGTCTACGTTCCCGTTGGAGATTTTTGTTGCTTCATCTGCCCTTATAAAACCTGGAAAACCGGAAGAAATGAAGATTTTTTGGGTTCAGCTCAGGCTGAATCGTGTACTTCGGTTGGTGAGTTCATATTGGGATTGGGGAGACAAGAAATTGTTTGTAGATACATAAGTTGTATTTGAATGTTAGACGCTGATAAATGTCAACTCTTTTAATATTGGTATCCTTTTGAATGAAAGGTACATATATGGACATACTTTGTGAAACAGTCAAATTCCCTCATCACAAGCTTGGTGAGAACTAAATTGGCACGACTTTCCTGCTTCACCTTGATGTACTTTCATTTCTTGGCATGTGCTCTGCACGGCTTCAGCAAAATTGGGTACGATAAGGAAGCGAGGAAAACAGAATGTGGGGAACCTACAGGGGGTCCTAATATACTCGAAAAGTGGGGATGTGTTTATCCCGAGAGATGGTTTGAAACTAAAAAGAGTAAGAATTAAATATTAATGCTTTATCTTTTCTTTTTGTATTATTTTATTTTATGATTTCATAATACATGTGTTTCTTTAAATTTTGATGGGTAAGTATTGACACAGTCATAAAATTTTTAAATGATATATATACTTTTATAGTTGGAGAAAAGAGCATTTTCGTAGACGAAAACAATGCCTTCAGTAAAACTCCATACTCGTGGGCATTATACTTGGTAATGAGTTCCTTCACTACCACAGCCTACGGTGACATGCTCCCAGTGACAAATTTTGAAAAAGTCTTCATCTCTTTCATCTCCTTCTCGTCTCTGCTTTGGTTTGGACTCGTCCTGTCCGATATTTTGTCCGGCTTCCAGAATATAATCGACACATCCTATCATTTGTCAGCTGATGTGGTCGTTGTGAGCTCAAATTGATTTCTAATTAAAATTTAGCTTTGAAAATGTTGTGCATGCAAATTTTGCTTGTTACATAACATGGTATTAACTTGGACGCCTACTGCTCTTGAGTTTTGGTTCTAATTTTGAAGCTGTGTCCTAATAATCTGATATGGAATTGGAGAGCGTTTCCATATTTGATTTCGTATGTATAAGTCGTAATTCACACACTGTTTCTGTCTGTCTGACACTGTACACTGAACTTATATTACCATTATCCACTTGAAATAGAATATTTCTTTGTTTATTTATTTTATTACGAAGAGCTGAATTAATCCTAGCTTTCACTCCCCGGCTCTGACTCTGACGATGAAGATATGAGATTTGTATGTCGTTGTTTTTTACCCGTATATTTTATCTTAAGGTTGAAACGATAACGATCCGCTGTACACGCACTCACTCCACTTCTGTCTAAATCTAAAATCTAAAATCTGTAGCTTACGAATACCTGCCACAGCGTAATGTATAGTGAGAGTAACTTTCATTTTCTAGGAAAATGTGGAGTATGGATTTACCACGTAAGAGTATTTGATAAGTATCCGTGGGATTTGTTGACTCAACAACTATCCAAGACAAACATTGGAATCAATTTTTTTATTTCATTCCATTTCGCGCTTAGTACAATAACAACATGTTCTCGTCCAACTTACCATGTAGTTAAAGTGCCTCCCATATTCAGCGTATCGATGTACAGTATGTAGCACATTTTAACAAAAACTGTATTTCCCTAATATTGGGTATTCAAATGAGGAGCTGGAGCGAAAAAGTTTAAGTTTACTTCAACGCCTATGGAAATAATGTTAAAAGTAGCGTATTTTCCTAGATCAAAACTCAAAGTCAAAATAAAACTCAAAACTATATACGACCTATCAATGGCCAGTGACGTAAAATGAAATGTAGTTCTACAGAATCAGAATTTCTAGTTTAGAATAAAAGGATATTTTAGTTCCTATCACATTATACGAATGCCAACTTCCTATAAATTCAAATCAGATTTAGGACCGTCATCGGAGACTCCACTGAGTAATGATATTCAACTTATTCAAGAAAATATTTTTATGACTTCAATAAATATTTCATATGTTACTTTTAGAGGCTGTACCGGGATTACGGAGTGTCACACAACATCATTCAAAAAGTAGTCAGATACTTCACTTTTGCATGGGCTCAGAACAAAGGAGTTGTCATCCCAGAATTCCTCAATCGAGCTCCTGCGTGCTTAAAAATGGACATATGCTCTGTCGCATATGGGGAACATTTCCGCGTGGTAAATTTTAATCTTTTTATATTCCTTTTTCAAATCTTTTTTTCAATACTTACACATGCTAGGTGTTGATGATTGCATTTAAAGTTTTTTCTTATCTTGTCAAATCGTTGTAACAAATTAGTTTCATTCATATACTTGATACTTCCTGAATCAGTATTGTATTCAGTATTGGAGTTTGGAGTACTTACATGCAAACCACTAGCTACAGTAAAACCTCGTTACAACGGTTCACTTTATTGTGATTTTTCCTATACTGTATTTACTGGCTTTACTGTATATTGTCTTGGGATTTAGGAAAATTTACTTAAAAACGTTTCTTAACCCGTTCTCCTTAAAACCTTTGCTTACAATACGAATAGCGTGGTTACTTGAGTGCATTTTGGGCTGACCAGTAGCCCGCCAACATTCAAATAAAACCAATTTTAAAATTTCGCAAGGCCGTAATACCTACAGTTTTTGCCCCAATTCAAAGAAACTTGCAGTTTTGTGATTTTCAGACTAATATCTAAAAACTGATTTCTAAAAGTTAATTTTAATACCTTAAACTTCTGCGTTAATACTTGACGTAGTATGTTAGTTATAGCTTTTTTCAATTTTACGCTTGCTTTCACATTCCGTTTTCATAGCCTTCATTTTTTTTCATTACTGTTACTGAGCACTATTTGTGTGCTGCCATTAGCAGTAGCAAAATTAAATCGTATTCGTAATTCCTAGTCGTAATGGAGCATGCATTACATTTACTATACATTCTTATAGCCTGTGTATCTAAACAGGACATACAATAAAATTGTCAAGAGAGGCCAAGTGGGAAATAAAAAGAGACGCGATTGATTTATCTCTCACTTAATTTACTATGTCCAAATGTCCTGTAGCAGTCCCCTGTGCCCCGTCTCCAGCATCATTTATAAATTAAAATATCCAATAGCCGACGATCTTTAGATTTAAACAAGTATAGTGCTGTTTGTAGTAGCATATACTTTCGACTGACTAGTGAGATAGAAAACTTGCTCGTACAAAGCTATGTACCTACGTAGCTATATATATATATTGCCCAAAGCACATTATATATAGGTGTGGCAGTTGTGTGGCTAAACTGTACTGACTGTTACTGTTGACAGAAAAACATCAAATAGATTTTATTTATTTTAATGGAAACGAAGGCGAAAGCGAAAACTATCGAGTCTGTATACTCCGAGAAATGAAATACCAGTACGAGTACCTACTAATACTAACCTAAAACCCAGACCCTAAAGTTTGAACGTATTTCAGAATTCTCTCGTCTGTTGGTCTCGGTCTCGGTATTTGTATTGGTTTTGGTCTCGAAGTAAATGTTCCTTGTAGTCATATTTCGTATTTTCGTTGTTAGAGTTTGATATGTGTAATAATGCATGGTTCTAATCGTAAGAAAGCTTTCACTGTATAACACTCTATATATATATATGTACATTTTGGTTCTGGTTTCTGGTAATATGTGATCTGACAGGGCTATCTGTTTCGAAATCTCCCGGAGGAGTTTGTTCGACAGGCAACGATTCGACTGCGTCATTTTTGGGTCCTGGCCGGAGACTACGTTATTCGTCAACATGAGATTGACTCCAACATTTACTTCATCCACCGTGGCTACGTGGAGTATACGAGAGAGTCCCTTGAAGATGACAGAACCGTCGTTGACCTTGGCTATCTGGGGAAGTCTGCCTTTTTTGGAGAGGTAAACTAAAAGTTATACTTTCTTTATGTGTTGTCTCTTTTTCTCCCCTGTTCTATCCTCTATGCTCTTTTTTTCCCTTATTCGAGAAAAAAAAACTCTTTGTGCTTTCCTTTCCTATTTTACTGACAAAGAAGTACTCTCAGGATTGGATTACACGGTCCAAATAAATGTAGACTCCTAACTGTATGTGTTCAATGTGTTTAAATGCGGATACCGTAGTGTATTACATACACCTAGGTACTACAAACATATATAAGTTTGCGACAATTGAAGTGAAGAAAACGACTTGCGTATGCGTGTGTCGTAAAGTGCAGTCCATTTCCCTGCCCATGGCATATGTACGCTCCGGCTCCGGACGAATACATAACAAATGCAGGAATGCGAATGTCACATGTGCTGTTCTTATCTATCATGCAAAGCTCTTCAGTCTTCCTTCCTAGTTCCTAGCCCAGCTAAAACCCATATAGCATGAATCGAAGATTTAGACATGTATCTTCAGATATGTGATTCTGAGCTGGACCTGGACTGGAACTTGTGCTGGTGCTGGAGCTGACACTGAACGGGAAATGTGGTACAGTATACTACCTAACAACCTACCTACGGCCTACGAGTGTGGGAGTGTGTCTTCGTTCGGAGGTATCTTTGAGACCGGTTACTATTTGGTCTCATGGATGTGGATGGGGATATCTGCATGAATCGCCCACAAACACGGTTCTATTCTAGGCAACAGGGCAGTTGATCGCAATCATCATTTTTTTAGCGTAGGCTGATATAGGAGAATTTAAACCAAGAGGGCCGCCTTGTGCGAGTCTACCCACTCCCAAAAATATTTCTAGATCCGCCCCTGTGGTTGCCGAGACCGTCGTTGGTGAAATCTCGATCGTACTGGATTATTTCGATCCACAGCACATCCTGAATATCTAACGCTGCGTGTAGCCTTGAAAAAATGTGTACTCATATATTCACTGACTCGAGCTTTAAAAGCCTTTGTCGAATGTTAAAAGTGTAAAATGAATTCTGTATAGAAAATTCTTAAGCTCCATTTTTAACGCTAGCTCACACACATGCTTTGTCAATTTTGACTTTGTACCAGTCTTTCTTTCTCCCGATGTTTTGTGTGTGAGTTTGGATGGAGATGGAGGACTGGAGGACGAGGAGCTGGAATTTCAGGGGTTCTCAGCATCTATCTCTTTCCTCTCTATTGCTCCGTCTACACTATGATACTCGAATGTCGGAACATACCAACATGTAAATTAGCCAACATTTATGAGCTAAAGTTGATAGGGAAATAGGGACGACATGATTAAAACATTTTTGTCCTCATATGCCTGGAAAAAAGAAGTTTGAATTTCGTTTTCGAGTGACTGCGATATTAAAATTCAAAATTCGGATTCAAATTCAACTTTTCTCTGTCATGAATACTGTGCAGTTATTACTGGAGGGCAGGGTGCAAGTGTTCCAAAACTTTTAAGTGCTACATATCTGTAATCTGTAGTTGCTTCTGTGGGGCTCTGCTCCCAAGGCGGATTCTGATGCGGATCGGAAACGCTTAATCCCTACCAGCACCTACCAAAAAGGAAGCTTTTAATGGCTTTGGTCGTCATTATTGCGGTCTTGAGAACATTCATCATTTAGAGCATACTGTGTGTACGCGGAATGCACTCCTATTGCTTTTAGTGGTGCTTGAACCCTTTGCCTGTGGTAGGGCAAGGAAAAAAGTTATTTACCGCACGCCACACACTATCATGATCCTTGCAATATTTAAATTTAATTTAATTTAAATTATTTAAAACATAATTAAACCTCATCTAATCTATGGATGAATTTACATGTTTAAGCTCTAATAAATAAGAATTTCTGTGATCTGAATCGCAATCGAAAATATTACTCTGCAGGTCCAGTGTATTCTCGGAGCAGAACCTCATCAGTACTCGTACCGTGCTCAAGTGAATCTGGACGTTGTCAGCTTGTCACCTGCAGACATGGACGAACTGTTTGAATTATTCCCGCAACACAAACCTATCATAGTGAGACGGGTTGCTCTTAAACAAAAAGGAGGTGTCCAACACACATCTGAAGCTACTGACGCTGAGATGGTGGATCCACAGGAAAAAACAACTTTATTAGCCCATTGGAATGTTAAAAAATTAATGCCCGATGAAGTATACGATGATGACATCTTCTAATAATGATACATTTACTTTTTCTTTTTAAAGATTTTTAGTAATGCTATCCATTGAAAAATATATATACACAGTGCTTTATATTTCACAGCCACAGCTCGTACCATTTTATGTTAGTACTACTTTCGCTCAATGATATTTTCCACGGCCTTCAGAACTTAAGTTGAAAAAATATTATTAGTAGTGTGCCTCACTTAGGTATAGTGCATTGCACTGCCATCACCAATTGCTATTATACTATTGACGGAGCGGTAATAATAATTATAAAAATTTATTGGGTTGGATTTGGATCCATGGGGTGGGCCAGGACGCGGTTGGAGGATTGGAAAAATGTCTATGAATTGGACGATAAAAATGGCGCCTCTTCTTCATATTCTCATCCTTTTGACACTAAAAGAGCAGGTTTTCAAGTCCAAGTTTTAGTTTTCATGATGAAACTTTGGGTGACTCTATTTCTACTATGTCTGTGTGTAGGAATACATTTACAGTTGAGAGTAATATAAATACTGTCTTGAGCTATATGCCATTGCGAGGACGTGTTGGCCAGAAGTGTATTATATACTTGTGGGCTCGTATATATGGTGTAAATGCACTTGAAAAATTCTCAGGTCCCTTAGGATATGCAATAAACTTTCCACTTGGAGATGTGAGCAGATAACATTTTTTCCCGACAGAACAATGAATATGTTTGTATGTGAGAAATAGTAATAGAGAGAGAGAGAGAGAGAGGAAAGAAGTCATGGGATGGGTAGGGAAAGTTGTCTTGTCTGGAGAATATTTTGCAGTACAGGATTTAAGAGATAGGGAGGAAAGAGAGAGATTGAAATTCGCATGGGAGTAAGTTTCGATATACTGATGCATATGGAGGATAGACAATACGAATACGAATACGACTCAAAGTCCTTCTCCTTTTTCCTTCTCCATTGAGGAAAAAAACAAAAAAAAAGTGAAAAATCAAAACCAACTCAACTTGGTTTTCTACATTCTTTTCTACTCAGGGACAAGAAAGATTTTGAAGGAGTTTCTTTGCACAGGCAGCCAGAGCACAATCAATCTCGTAGACATCCCCTTCAACTTCAACCTCTTTCTTTTCTTCTATTATTCTTGGTATATATATACGTATGTGTATACATAATAT
Source organism: Dicyrtomina minuta (assembly GCA_949802685.1). NCBI lineage: Eukaryota > Metazoa > Arthropoda > Collembola > Symphypleona > Dicyrtomidae > Dicyrtomina > Dicyrtomina minuta. Next base: position 47,441,893 of record OX461812.1, read on the forward strand.
TTGCACGCTGTAAACTCTGAATAGTTCCCTTCTCGCACAAGTCTCACTATGTAGTTCGTCTCCGAATTTTATTTGACACGACTGACGAGAGGCAAGAATTGGCTTCCAAACAACACGTTCATATATATATATATTAGATGACGCTCAGTATGTTGTGTTTGTGCAATATCAGTGGAGCAATTTCGAATTTTTCTGACAATTCTCATAATCCCGTCCTGACTAGAATGACAATAGACACCCTGGGTCAGTGAAATGACCTAGGGGGAGTCTATTGCTGTGACAGGCTTCCTGTCAACCTACAATTTTTTTTCAAAATTAAAAAGTCCGGTTCATTCAGACGCAGTCTACGTATTGAGTTGAAAATCAAAGTTTGTAATTTTAGTAAACGAAAAAAGAAAACATTTTTAACTTAACTTGGTGCAGAACTGAAGACGTTCAAATTAAAACAAGATTTTCCGTCTGGTTTCCGGCTTTCCTTCGAAGGCGCTCAAACAAAAAGATGAAAGATTTATTTGAGATTAGCTACCAATATGTAATTTTGTACTGTTTACAAACAAGTAAGTAGAACTGGAACATTTTAAACTCTTCCCAGACCATTTTTATTCTTAAATTTTGGTCCTTTCAAAAATCGTCCATTTTGCACAATTTAGAACCACGTAAATATGCAATTGTAAAATTTTAAAAATATAGAGTGTGGCTGTTTTTTAAAAATATAAATATATACTTAGAACATTTTGCAATTTTCAAGGAAACAAAACAATACAGTCCAATAAGTAACTACCTCCTCAAGGCAAGGGTGTCCAACGAATAATGGACACACTTTGACCAAAATATGCCAACGAATGCAATACAAACAAAAATCAAACGAATAAAATGCATCACATCCGACTATCCTTGTATCACTGTCCTGTTAGTTTCCTAAAAAAGGAGTACAAAGTTTTAAATTTAAATTTGGAGAAGTAGTAAAAGTAAAACTATTCGATAAGCCATACAGTGGCTGTGCAATGTAAAATGTAAATTCATATTTTGACTCACTGATTCCCCTAATGCTGTATCAGTATACAGAACAAGTATATGAAGGGCTCAATGAAACTGGTACATTTTATTTGAAAGCAATACCAATAAATAATGTGTGATAGATGCTCCCTCAGAACTGTCTCAGAAGATGTAATTCTGGCAAATTTGCCCCATAAAAATGACTACACTCCACAATCCTTGGGTCTTGACTCCTCTGCACTCCTCTACGCACTCCCATACATACATAGGAATTTGGAATGCGAGTTTATTATTCTGTACAATTCGGAGTGAAATAGTGAAGCTCGAGGGAGAATTGAGAAGTTGTTCTGAGGATGAGTCTCCTCATATAATGTGAGAGATTAGGGAGTAGGAGGGAAAAGGAAAAGGCAGCAAAGACGAGAGAGATGCATGGATGGAAAAGTGAAGCATGAGTGCGAAGAATGTCATGAGTGTTTTGTTTACGGGCTATTTGAAGAAATCTTATAGTGAGTGGAAGAGGCAATAGGAGGGCAAAAGTGAACGGGAATCATTTTCCTATTTTACGATTTTACACGATTGCAAACTTGACTCTTCAAAACCATGTCAATCCGGATTTTAATGATACTGTACACTCTACATAGACAGAGCAGAACGGCACAGTTCACTCTCCGATCTGAACGTTGAACGTATTGGTATATATCTATTTTACTTATGAACGAATTATAACGAATGCATCTGAGCAATTTATTTCCTTCACACCAATGCCACTATACATGTGTATATGACTCCCTTTATATACTCCCTCGTTCGATAAGTCTTATTAGCACTACAATATTGGACTTACACACACACTAAATTTTAAAAGAAAGTTTACTCCAAGGTCTAAACAATAAGTGAGGCTCAGTTTTAAGAGGGCAAGAAATGTTGCAGATTTACTCCTAACTCCTATATCCTCCAGTCTACTAATATGTTCTCCACCCGAGCCCCCGTGTGTCTATACTCATATATCTATCATGTATAATCCGATGCGTAGTCATAATCCAGTCCGGGTCTGAAGCGAGGAGAACGTACAACTTCTCTAAAATTAAGAATGAAAATAAAGAGGAAGAAGGAAGAATGCACGATGGAGGAGGTCTAAGGATAAATCTAACGTAGAACTTGGAGTAAAGTTTCTCAAATTAACAGCACAGAGCAGCTGGAAAGTGTTGACGCTTCACCATATATTTTCTTCTTTCAAACTTCACTCTTTTTTTTATATTTTCCTATTTTCCACCAAAAGAAAATTTTGTCCGACTTTTACACACACACACACACATATATATACACACGTCTTAACTTTTACCATTTAACAAGGAAATTATACTTTGCAAGTTCCTTCTATTTCCAAAAAGATGAGTCTTATTTCTTACTCTTAAATCCAGACCAGGACAAGAGAACATGCCATGTTCTTTTTATTTCATGTCTTTTTTTTCTTTCCGAGTCAATAAGTAAGTACTTTGCACAAAAATGTATACCTACCTACCTATCCACATGAGCTGGTGCAGGAGCAAAAAGTCAACTTCAGCTTGTCATTAATCTGCTAAAGTAGCACCTTTTATTACGAAGAAGATTCAGACCCATCTCAAACCGGTAGCGGTAGTGGTACCGGCTCTGGCTCCGGGACTGGGACTGGGACCGGCACCGGCGAAACAGTACCGGACGCAATGGTAACTACGCTACATTGATCCTGCTGTGTGTGTGTGTGTGTGTAAATTGTATCTTCTGCGTTTACTTTTGCCTTCTTCTCACGTATGCAGCGTTAGACGGTAGACTCTTCATTGAAGCAGCAATTTTAGAAATCAGCGCTGTAAACCATAGCAACAAAAGCTTACTTATAGCTAGATTTGAGAGCGTTCTTTCATGCTATTCCAGATCATAATTAAAATACAAAATTATGATATTCTGAATTTGCAAAAAATATCTAATTGTAAGTAGAATATTATTATTCTTCAAGAAATATATCATTATGTAGAGAACATTTCAAAATATTGAAAATCGACTTTCCATGTAATCATTTACAATGAAATACTTTCATTGTGTTAAAAACCAACAGTTTTCAAAAGTGGATGCTTACTAGTAAGAAATTATTTTTTTGGTGACCTAGCAAAAGGGCGAACAAGGCAAAACATAGATGCACACGTTTACCATACCAGACAATGCAGTTGATCCCATATAAACGTTTTAAAAATTGTATTTGGTTAATTTTAACTCTTTAGCTCAAAGTTTGTGGTATGTCCCTTGCTGTACATTTAGCTTTCATTAATGTTAAACCCCAGACCCAGACATCTCGTGACCCCGAGTGATTGAGTGTTAAATGTTACATTATGTTGCAGGTAATTGAATTGTGTTTCAGCTTGACTTTATTTTATTGCAATCGGTTGACAATAATTGAATTTATACATAGGAACAAAGTGAAGCAAGTCGTGATTTCTCATATAACTCAACGCTAAAAATAATTGACATGAGGGTGACCTTTCTTCTCTAACGCTACCAGTGCTACAGTGATCTGATGATCAAAATACTAGTTCTTGTCCTGAGGGTATCTGAGCATATATGCATAGCAAGTTTCCCACCTTATCATTAGATTAGTCGGGATTGATTTTTAATTTAGAAAACCCTAAATTGAGTTTCACGTTTTTAGACACCCTGCTGTTGGTTTTTAATTATTTACATGAGTACCACGTGACCCCCAATTAAAGTTAAATCATACTTAATAGTGTGTTGTCTTCTAAAAATAAATATCTCGCTGGAAAATTTCTTGGAGGGACGTAAACCCTGAAACTGTAGTGAGTTTGACGTCTTGACTGTCTTGAGACACACTGTATTAGCATTACACTATATGACGATTACTTTAACACCCTCTCTCATCCTTTATTTTGTTTTTATGGACGGGGAGCATATATGTAGTCAGCTCGACAAGTTGAACAATTTTAGTCACATTTATTCCTTTTTACGATACCTTATTTTCATGGAATTCTCAAGTCGACATCTAAAAAGGGAAGAAATTTCAATTCCTAGTCCAACGCAGAATACATACTACAATTCTACACACTCGTATCCAAGGGTGTTGATTGCATAGTACAATTATTGGGAAAGCCTCCATGATCGCACGAGCTGACCGTGTGGAATGGAATCAGTAAAAAGTCCTTTATTTCCTTTTTTGTCTGCCTATTCCCTCTCTCATGGGAAGCGAGACATTAACCCCAGCACAATAATTACTCTTCCTGTTTGACTAAGTGCATCCACATTATATTATGTGCTCTGCGTACCAACTCACCAACCGACTCGCAAAAACAACTAATATAACAATTTTATTTCCATCTCCTTCCTACCCAACAGTACTTTGATGTACTTTTACTTCATCAATTAATTTTCAAGGTAAAATTTAATGATAGGAACTAGAGCCCAATATAAACATCTAAACTCCATGTATGTCCAGGTACAGTCACAGTGGCAATCACAGTAAGAAGATGTACCCCTCTTTTGCAAAAGTACCTACCCATATACAAAAAAATTAGATTAGTTATATGTATAGAGAGTCAACAGCACACAGTATCTCGAGTACAGTAGGCAAGGTAGAAGAGGGTCTGATGATTTGATGAGAAATAGTAAATACAAATTCCCTTTTGCGAACGCAAACGTGAGCGAGGGCGAAAACAAAAACTAGCCTCTAAAAATACCTAAACGAAAGCCTGACTCAAAATTCAAACAAATAAAAAAAACGTATGTTTTAAATATATGTTTGGAAACATAAACATGGTGACATGATTACTGTTGTTGTTCTTGTTGTTCTTGTTGGGAAGAATTAAAATTGCTCCGCAACGCCTTCATTGTCCATTGGTGTCGGTTCAGTGTGCAGAGGCACATAGTTTTATTACAGTAACTTCTACACCGTAGTGAAACTTTTATTTTAAATTGATGATTTACATAATACAATTTACAAATACAGATAGGAAGGACGGCGAGAGGCAGAGAGAGGGAGATGTGAATGTGAATAATGAAGGAAATCTTTGACAAAGCGGATGGAGGTTTGGCTTTGGTTCTAGTTTTGGGCTTGTATTGTAAAAATAAAAGTTTACCTCCATCAGTATTTCCCTGTGGTCAATGACTATTCGTCACATTGCGGATGAAATACCTTTCATGAAAGAGTGATGGTGATTCAAAGTTAATGCTTTAAAATGCCAATAATATATGGTTAATTTCCATCTCTACTTCTGCATCTACCTCCGGACGACTCCCAGTACCTACGACAATGAATGGGGATCGCCGACGAGTGTGTGTGTGTGTGAGCTCGGGTGAACTTTGAGTGGAGGACAGTAGTAGTAGTAGTAGTAGAAGTAGGAGTAGTAGTAGGATAGGAGAGAAAGAGATATATAGGGAAGGAACTGACATGGAATTGGAATAGAAGAACTAGAACGAGAATGAGACCGGTGATGTGATGGTGTGCAGTGAAATGGATATGGGAAGCGGAAATCAAGAGGCAATCGAATAACACCCATCAGTGGAAATTGGCTGTTCGCTTCGCTGGTAATGAGTATCTATCTCTCTTCCACTCCTGCCCGTATGCTCTATTCCCATTCCCATCCCAGTCCCATTTTCATTTCTGTTCCTACTCCTCTCCCGATATTATTGAATCCACTACTGCCACTCTAATACTCTCACTCTCTCTCTCTCTCTCTGAAGGATACGGAATGTAATCAATGTTATGTATGCGTATAAACATGTATATATATGGACCGACTTTTAGTATCATGACGTCGTCGTAACTATTTGGAAATTACTCACAATAAGCATGTTATATGAGGAATCAGGAGTCAGTAGTCGGTGTCGGTAGTAGTGAGGCCCTTGTCCTTCTCCGTCGCTGTCACTCTAATATGTAAATATGTAACCTATACGACTACAATACACGTACGGCGTAAGGAGATGGAACGTCGGGGGGGGGGGTACAATTAGTTGAAGTCATAGCCATGGTCCACAGTCGTCATAGGAAACAGGATCATGGCGCTACTGCTACTACTGGATGAGTCAGGATATGGAAAACTGGGGAACCTGTCTCTCCTGCATGTGTACCCACCAGCCTATTAGAACTCAGTGTGGAGGTATACACCTGCCGAAACTGATATTTGTAACGAGGTACTGGTACATATAGCTTCGTATTAGAGGTAGAGATGGCTGAGCTACAGAGCGAGAGCGGAGTGAAGGGATTTTTGTCTGTGAATTGAATCTGTCGTCACCCTGCATCCTCTCAAGCCTCCCTTCCCTCCTCTCTCCTCCTTGTCAATCTCATTGAAAACAATAGGCTTGGAAATACATTGACACGGATGTAAGGATCATGATGTCAAGCATTGTACTCTACTATTTATTTCCATGTCAAATTAGCTCTGTGCCCAATCTAATCCTTTTCCTATTCCTATTCAATTTACTCGATCATTCCTAAAATCACAAATTCCCTATAATAATATCTCCATCCCCAATCTAAAATCCAAGTCCATAACTTCCAGCCCAAAAGCTCGACGACGCTCCACTCAAAGCGTCAGAGAGTCAAAGGAGGACAGATCATAATAATGGTAAATGTGAGGGTAAGTCAAGTGTGCATGTCTGTCTCTCTCCTACCCAACACCTCCACCATCCATTCATAATTACGTGAGTTGTGGGTCTTGGGTCGCTCGTTGGATTTTTGATTGGAGCTCCTGTATGTCTGGGCTTGAGGAGAGAAAGTGCTTTAAATGGACAAAGCATGGGAATCTGTGACAGTTTCATTCAGATCATCGTCCCATTCGAATTCCTTTTATCACTCTCATCAATCTATTATCCTCTATCTAGCGTCTACGCAGCTAGAGAGAAAGAGTGAGACAGAGAGAAAGATTCTAGATTCCAGAGTAGTTGAGTAAAGCAAGTCGACGAGAGTTCAAGCTCAAAAGTCCTCAAGCTAAATTCTTGAGCTAACTCAGTTTTTCACAGATTCACGATTCACAGAGCTTCCAGGAGTCAAGTAAGTGCTATCTGTGGCCACTTAAAATCCACTCACAATACTTAACTTGGTAGTAGCAATAATTCTATAGAGCAAAGTATTCTCAACAATCTCAATTTTAGTTTACTTTTTCTTACGAGAAAGAAGCTTCCTCCCTCGTCGTCCAACTCTCTTTTTAGCTACAGTTATTTTCTAATTCCAATTCCAATTTCATCCAAACTATTAATTTTGTAAGGGCTATAGTTGTATGTACCTACAAGAAGTGTACTCCAAGTATGTACAAATTAGCAAAGCTTCTGTGCATAGTGTCATCACTGCATTCATTGCGCTGGGCCTGGTTATTTATGGAGTACACCAACGTCACGCGGAGGCAGTCCACATATTTGCACATAGCTCCTTGTAAAAGTTAAGTCAGTAGTAGTAGTATGGAAACGCGTGAACTTTCTATTCTATTTCTATTCGGAAATATTTTGGATTTTTAGAAGTTATAATTAATGGAATAAAGTGGTAATTTTCAAGACAAACTTTCCATTTGAAAAGTTACTAAAAGTCTTGATTCTGATGCAGCTTGAGTTTGACTAATTACCTTTTCATTTGAAATTCCAACGAGTTTTTTCATTCGAGAGGTTTGTAGTTTTCCTGTATGTAAAAAAAATAAACTTTTTACCTTCCATATCCTACGTCGCTCGCCTACCGTTGAGTTGAGCTAGAGCATTAGTATTGGTCTCACTATGCTGCTATGGTCTTGAAGAGCCGTCAAGGCAGGGCTATATAGACTTTTCCACTGAAATCCAAACTCACAGTGAGATGTGAGTCCCGTCGTCCCGTGTGTATAGATTTGAGGAAGATGTAATAATGTCAGGTGTAGACTGTTGGAGTTTAAAACTCAAACTTTTGTAAATATTTTGTGCATAACCCGAAACCAAGGCCCTAAACCAAAACTCTCACAGGTGCTGGATTCTCGACTAGACTAACTTCAGCCTTAACCTCCACAAGCTGATAAAATAGGAGAGAGAGAGACACAGGTGTTATTTGAACTTCACACAGCTTACTACTACGCTCTAGTATTAAGACTTGTAAGCTTTCACCCAAGACAGACAGAAACAGAGAAATTCCTTAAAGATTCTATCTGAAAGTGTCGTTGAAATTGCTGTAATTGAGACTCCTTTTACCATTTATTCGCCGTGTTGTAAAAACTCCTGTATACACTTTGATATGGCAGCAGCATCAAAGCCTTACATTTCTGTATAGGATCTTTTATTTACCTCTTATTCACCATAAATAAGCATAGGCGGGACTATGGGAATCCTCATCGTAGTTGCAAAACTAGACTTTAAAATTTTAAAATATTTTAAATAGCTTAACTTGCTACGATTATTTTAAAGGGTCCTATGGATAATGAGGTAGGTACTTTATACCAATTTAAATTTGCGTATAGTTAGTCATATCTGCACTTTAAAAAAATTTGGAATTGGACAATGTCGATTTTTATTAAAAAGTAACCATAACATTTGTATACCGTTTTAAAATCATTTTACTGTAGTACTTTATAATTTTCAAAAAAAAAGAATACATTTTCTACTTTTTGAAAACAAGCAATTATAACATTTTTTATTTTAAAAAATTATTAATGTATCTCAATTTTAAATTTATCAATTTGTAAAAGCGTGCAGTAATAAAAAATTGCACGTACTAAAAACGGTCTCGAGTCTTTAAGTCGAATGTACTTTGTTCAAATGAACTATTCCCGAATGATTTATTGTCCGAATGCTTTTTGCCCGAATAAGTTTTTGTATCAATGCTGTTAGTTCGAATGAGTACGAATAGTAATTACATAATAAACAGAAATTTCTCATTTTCCTTACTACGTGTCTTTACGATGGTGTGCAAAACATTTGAATAAACAACAATTCGTACAAAAAAACGATTCGGACAAAGTACATTCGTACACACAGTCGTCGGACAAAATACCTGTTTTTCGTACATTATAGTAATTTGTGCAAAAATACGTTCAGACAATGTGCAGTCGACCCAAAGACGTAGGACCTTTAAGAAATTTGAGAGAATAAATATTTAAAATATTATATTTTGTAGCTGATATTTCATATTCTCGGACAAGATATTTATTGAGTCTACGTTGATAAACTGAGAATTACATTTCCAAGGTATGGGCCATTACTCTAGAATGCTCTGTAATATGGTAAACGGGAAATGAAAAATATAGCGTCAAATTTCATGTGAGGATAGTTAATTTAGTCTGTGTGTAGGCATTCAAAAAAGACAAGCTCCAAGTATGTACATGAGAACTCCTGGTAACAATAATTACAATTTTAGTTATGATAGCAAATTATGAATTTAATAATACCATGAACTAGGAAATTCGGACTAATAATTAGAGTCATAAAAAATTATTACACATTCCAATTACTTGAGAGGAGAGTAACGGTGGCTGTTAAAACGCATAGGAGCCGCTCGGTCTTCGTGCGAGCGTTAGATAATGCTCATGAAACTGGACCAGAATGATTATTGAGAATTTCTGAGTTCTGAGAGAGAGAGAGAGAGAACGTGAGTCACGACAGGAATGGGAAGAGTAGAGTAGAGGAATAATATACATAGGAATATAGAAAATAGGAGAACACACGGCACAGAGAGATGTTCAACTTGTGTGTGGAGTCTCCCAAGTGTATTATACTATCCTGTTATACTCATATTATAGAGATAGTCAGATAGTGCAGTTTTTTTTAGGTAGACAGATAAGCAGTCTTATTGGAGCATCAACAGCTACACTACACTAAGGATCTTCTTTGTGCATAGTAAAAAAATAACTCTGAGCCTCCTTTTCGATATCAATCTCTATGTCCTATGTATGGGAAGGTACCTAAGTGTACCGGTACCGGTACCGGTACCTGAAACTATAGAGGAGTGGAGCCTATCCTCAGTTTCGCCTCAGTTTGGAATAGAGAAGAAAAAAAATCCGGCGTGTTGGTATGGAATGGAAGAAGGGTTTTGTTCGGGGAAAATGGAAAACCGAAACATGAGAATTATTATTTCTAATGTTGTGCTAGGATTGGTTCCCGCAACTTAGAAGGCTCATCATATGAAAGAGGGAGCAAACATTTCCCTTTTTCGTCTTATTTTTTTTCTCCCTCTTTCTTACACGGCCTAAAAAACTTTCTTCAGTCTTCAAGTCTTCAAGTCTTCACGTCTCTCTCTCTCTCTCTCTGTCCATCATGTAAAGTTAGCGAGTGTTTCACCATTTTATATGTATAATTTTTCCTAAATCTTCCACAAAGTAAACCCATTTTGAAGTCCCTGTGTCTCGCTCCCTCGCTCTCTGTTGTGTTGTGGGGCTCCTTGGACGTGGAGGACGACTTGGACGCGGGACTATGGAGCTGAATGGTGAAGTGAAAAAGAAGGAATGGCACTTCATAGTTTGCCCCTAAGGTATTAGTTTTAGCAGGAGAGCCACTTAAAATTGTGCCGTTTTTACGGAGTCAGTCAGTAACCGTTGCGTTGTCGTTTTCGTTTTCGCTTTCGTCGCCGTTGCCCTTGCCACTGCCATTCCCACTCCCGCTCCCGTTCCCGTCCACCACTAAAGTTGTATAGTGAAGAGACTAGTAGGCCAATATTTTTCCCTCTATCTTTCGTTTGACTGAGTAGAGGAGAGCCACGGAGCGAGAGGAAGTAGTGAGGAGTGTGTGAGTAGTGCAAAATGTCTTCTCATCTCTCTCTCTCTCCCGACTGTTGTCACATGCATATGTACACTGTTTGGGAGAAACCAATTGAAAGCTGTGGAAGAAGTAGGGAAGATAAGCAATTTCAATAATGCGATAAACGCATGCGTTTCCTCTACAGCTCACTTTGCCTCACTGTAGCTTGACTGCACATGGATCATTCATTTTCTCCCGGATTACCGTTACAAGAGCTTCAGTTCGGTCCGAGTTTGGTTCTAAGTCAGGACTTGATCAAATCTCCTTGATTCTTCCAAAGCTCAAGTGAAGCTTCCTCACGTACGTCTCCTCGTCTCGTCTCACTCTCTTTCGCTCTCACTCTCTCGCTCTCAAATCATACATACACTCTCGTCTCTCTGCCACTCTCGCTCTGGACCGAGTATTTCCTCCTCTTGCTCGTTAGTCTCCTCAAAGTATTCTGTCTTTCGGCTACATAAGCTAATACAGCGAGGGAAGAATAAGAGAATACAATATCACATATTGAGAAAGTACCACATCATTCCAGCGGTGACGGGGAATACGCTCACATAGGAAACTACCATCCTTTTCATTTTGAGTAGTTCTCACCTTTAGATATCATAGCCAGGGGGAAAAGTGATACGACTTTTCATACAAGGCCTTATTTGCCCCCATCAATTTTTATTGACGCTACAACCGCCTTCGTTTTCTACATGAGAAAACCAGACGAGAGAGCAGAGAGAGAGAGAGAGAGAGCAGACTGAGTGTGTGAGTCAGAGTCAGAGTTTCGTCGGAGAGTCGACAGTCAACTCAGAAGGAAAAAGCTTGAATGGGAAAAGTGGGAGTTTTTGTAGGACAGTCGAGCAGTCTCTTTCTATTAAGAAACAACTTGTTCTCCCTTCTACAAAAATTTACGCCAGAAAACATTTACTAATTGCTCAACTCTTCTCTCTCTTCCGAAAAAAGAATAAAAAAAACTAAAACTAAAACTAAAAAAAAGTATTGGATCCTGTGGAAGGTTGGAAGTTGAATACTTGAGGAGCACACCGCTCACTACACGGAACACGGAGCTTGTTAGAATTTGACTTGGGTATAGTTAAGTGAAGGAAGTGTCAAACCGAAAAAGCTGAACCGAGAACGCGAGGCGGAAGGTAAGGTAAGCCTCCCAGTTTCCCAGTTTTAAAAGAGTAATATGTAGTTGGCATTAAAGGAATACATTCCATTTATTTCCTCATGTAGTCGAGACCAAACAAGACATTTTACATTTCCCAGCATTATCTCTCAACTAGAACTCCTTCTCCTCCAGCTCCAGCTCCCTTTCATAGGCTTTTCATCAACGTTGACACGACACTTGGCTTTGCATACCTTATTCGTCAATGTAGCATTCCAGCTTAAAGAGTTTCATTAGTTACCTAGAGAAAATATTTTGTGATGATGTCGAGTCTCCTACAGACTATAATATAGGCACAAGAAGGAAAATGAAGCGAGGATGTAGTGAAGAGCCGTCGTATACTGTAGACTGTCCGTACATAGAGAGTCGAGTCATGTAGAGTAATGTAGAGAGAGAGTAGTGAGACGAATGATACGTGGGTTTTCGTCTGTCCTAGACAGTAGACATATATAACAATGACAGAGGAAAATAAAGCGTTCTCAAGCACCGACTTCGACAAGTATTATTATTTTCTCCTTGTTTTTCTTTTTCCTCTCACACAGTGACAAGCGAGAGAGAGAGGGTGGGGTGGAAGTGGAGGGGGAGTAAAAAATTCCTATATTAAGCCAAAACTAAACTTGGAGGCTCATGTTGGAGGCACGTAGCCACATATACACTTACCCAAACAAAACCGTTGGCAGAGATAACTTTTACTTACAGACGCCCTGGCCCACACACACACACACACACAGACACTTGCCGTTCAAACAAACGAAAGAAACGAAGGACTAGAACCTTATATATATGTTATTTAGAACAAACACAACCCCGACTCCGACTCAGACTCCGACTAGTTGGATGTTGGATTTATTCTTTTTGATATTAAAGTATCAAACATCATTATATTTCTTTGATGAATTCCTTTGTTTCTTTTTCCTCACTTCATTCCATAACAAGAGTTCTCAGTGGAACGTTTCGCAATTATTTCACTCCTTCTCCCATTCCCTTCCCGCTCCACGGTGGCGGTGACGGTAGGTTGTAGGTACATAATATAGAGAGGCATAGACATCTCTCTTATATGACTAAAGGCTAAAAGCCTTTCACAGTGCTCTCTCTGTCTCTCCCAGTCTCCCAGCGACGTAACTTTCTATGAAAATTGATGCTTAGCACGGCTACCATATGTCAGTCTGTGGGAGAATGTGCTGAGTAACTTTCCTAACCCCAACTATGTCCCTGCCACCACCGCCAAACAAATAATACCAATATACGCAAAAAGAAATAAGTCTGTGAGTTTCTTTTACAAATTCAATTCTACATTTGAAGGAAAATTCTGTGGTGTGTGGTACAATTAGTAATCAAATAATAATTATTATAAGATCCAATCAACATATTATAGCATTGGCAACAGAAAAAATGCATATTATAACTCTTTAAGATTAGGTGCAAGAGAATATTTTTATAGGGGAGTGGAACTTGTTTTTATTTTATTATTAAAGGATTCGTTGAATTACTTATAAAAATTAAATATGTTACCTCAGTATTACATTAATGCCGTTTTTAAAAACTCACCAAGTTTATCCTCACACCCTTCTTGCTCCTCCTCTGTGACGTGAGGTAACTTATACTCTGATAGTTAGTACACAATTATGTAAGAAGTTAATGGAAAAGGAAATAACCGTAAGAGGAACTAAACCATAATAAAAACTATATGCCCATTAGGGATATAAGATTTCAAGTTTTTATCAATAATATTATTAATTTTTAAAAATATGCGTAACTAACACAAAAAACGTCAAAATATTTTCCATAGTGCTTTGTGCTTACAATAATATCATATTTCAATATTTTTACTATTAGTTTTCACCGTACAAAAATTCGAAGGAGTGGAAAAGAATGAAGTGAAAACAGGTCTTAATAAAAAAAAATTTTTTAATATATTTATTAGTAGATAACTTTATACACGTGGATCATATATTAATAATTTAACTAGAAGTGTATTTTGCTCTTTAACAGTAAGAAAAATTCCAAGTAAATAGCAATATGTACCAATAATGATTCAAGAAAATTAGAAATTTGAAAATAAATATTTTTAGTCCTGTCAAAGTTTCAAATGAGAAGTAGAGAACGATGTTGCAATTATGCTCATTTTTGTGGATGGTTATTGAAAGGAAACGTAGTCACAGCCAAAGTTGGAGTGTTGCAATAGTGAGCTCACAAAGTGAATTAAACTACGTTCCATTTATTATGTTTTCGATTTGAAATTGAGAATGATGCTGAGTTGAGGTTAGCACGAGCAGTTCTTCAAAGTCAATGTTATTCTTTTCATCGACATTGTAGGTTGTAGATTGTAGTAGTCTGTATATTTCAAGGTAGAATTTTGTTGTTACAAAAAGTTGTGACTTTAATTATCATTGTGACTTTCCAATGGTTTCTACAATAGACTGTAGTAATTGATCTCTGGAGAAAATGGAAGGTATAAGGGCAGGGTGACGGACTGAGTGAGTGAGAGACTGAGTGAGCGAGTGACTGGGTGAAGAGTAAAGTCAGTCTGTGTCTGTGTTTGATGTAGTTACCTTATACATATACAGGTCGGGGGGAGAATTTAGACATTCCCCTGTATACCTATTTCCTGGATTCGAATGCCATAGATTTCATGTAGGTACATAAAGAACAAATCGATTGCCTTTTTCATTTTGTAAATAGTGTCCAACTCATTAGGACTTGCCCTAAAGCTCAAAGTTAATCTAATACTCTTAGAGCTTCAATTTTACCCTCCTAACATTAATAGAAGGAGCCTCGAGAAAAGGGACTGAGTTTATGTAGTCATTGTTCACCGTCCGTGTATATAGTCTCTACGCCTCCTCTTTTATAGCACTAAAATTCAATATGGAATGGAACTAGTGGGCATATTAGTCTAGATAGTTCAAAACTATTTAAAATAGTTTCTCGGTAACAATAATTATTATAATTACTGAACAATCAGGTCTATGTTACTTTGATGAGGGAGAAGTCTGTCAAAGTAAAATATACGCTCGATACCTTCCACACACAACTTTGTCTTTAGTACTTTTTACTGAAAGGAAACGAGCTTGTTCTTTATTAATCACTCTACGGGTTTGGAGGAAGAAGCAATACCAACACTATATATTCAGTCGTTCACATAGGTAGGCAGATATATTTTGCTCAACGTTCTCCAATTTTTTGAAATGTAAATCCCCATATTTTACAGCTTTCCCAAATCACAATTTAAAATGTTTTTTTTACTTGATTCAGAAAAGTGCAAAATGTTTTATTTACATGTTTTTGAGAAAAGTTTCAAAAGTTTGTTTTTCATATTTTTGAAATGTACAAAAAAAATTTATTTGCATGTTTTTGAAATGTACAAACAAAAAATATTTGCATGTTTTTGAAATGTACAACAACATTTTTATTTCCATATTTTTGAAAAGTGCAAAATGTTCCATTTAAATGTTTTGAGAAAAGTTTTAAATGTTTGATTTGCATGTTTTTGAAATGTACAAAAACATTTTTATTTCCATATTTTTAAAAAGTGCAAAATGTTTAATTTACATGTTTTTTGAAAATTAAAGCAGCGGGGGCTTCTTGCACTGACCGCATTATTCAGCCCTGTGTGGAAAGCAAGTGATTATAACATCTTAAATTTTTCAAAAATGTGCAATTAAAACATTTCAAACTTTTGAAAAATATATTACACAAAATTCTGTTCCACTTTGTAAAATTATATAGCTACAATGTAAATATGAATTTTGACTGTCTTAAAAGGGTTACACCCTATTTTGTCGCAAGTATTTCTGCACTCGCCCCAAGTAATATTCGCCGTATTTTTCTCGTCGCATCTCCATTCGTCGTATTAATATTTGTCGCATTGGCTCTATTCATCGCAAAGTTAGTGATGCCAAAAATATCTAAACGACGAATGGAGATGCGACGAGAAAAATACGGCGACTACTACATACGGCGAGTGCAGAAACGACGAGACAAGGTATCACCCTTGAAAAAATAGATTCTAGTTTCATATTTTGTAAAATGCTAAATAAGAAAATCCGGTCTTCTCGAAAACGGTGCTTGAACCAATATTTAAATTGTATTCAAATTATGGATGAGTCGTAACTACAACTTCAAAAAATACAACGTCCAAATAAATTACCTTTCCAAGTATTCACGCACTTCACAACTCCTAGCTTATTAAAAGTAGCTATAACAAAGTGAAAAAAAAATAGAAAGGAACAACAAGTGCACCTGGGCAACATAATGTATTTCTGGTGCTATTTATTGCAAGACTTTGTCAGTAGTACATAATATACCATAAACTTGTGAGGAATAAATGCGTATAGAAACAAAGATTATTTATTATTCGTATTCATAACATTATTAAAATGACAACTTCTACTAGCAAAGCAATTTTTTCCGTTACTTAAATAAGCATACCTACGAATTCAACTATAGTTCAGTGTTTTTTTTTATCAACACAAATATCCACATCGACACTGACACGGAAGAGTAAGATGAAAATGGACGTTCTAGACATGTTGTCTTTATTACCATTTTTGAACAAACAAAACGAATAGTATGTCTTACTAGTCCTACCATACTACCACTTCCACTTCGCTAACGATCCACAAAAGTTTCACGAATGTTTGTGTACAAACAAACAAGTACAAGTGGCTATATGCTGCGCCGTCCTGTATTTGTACATGAATATGAATCAAAAGTAAGAAAGACAAGAAAGCGTTGCGTCACTTTATATATGGGATTTTCATGAATTCACATGAATTGGACGACTCGACAATGGTACAAGCTCCCTACTGATATATAAGACTTAGGAGCACATGGAATATATGGAACGTGTGTGGCAAATAAGGAGTCGTCGTCCCCTGTTGTGTCTTCTTCTTCTGTGGTTTAGCATTCTACGCGGTCACGGTAATGGAATTGAGAGAACAATATGTTGTTACCAAAAAGTTTTTGAGAAATACATTCAATTCAGTGTTCAGAAGAATGCAAATAAAAACAGTCTTCATCAAATCCCCTTTGAATACTTTCAAAGAACAAGGACCTACTTTTTCTTTGTTTCCCTTTCGGGTTTTTGATGGAAATAAAATAACGGTGACAAGTATTTACACAAAAAAGCTGTCGCTCCCTCTAAATTTCTGAGCAGAACAGATTGGAGGGAGAGGGAAACCAACACCAAATGTTTCTTATATATTCACAATACAAACGTGGGGTACATAAATGAGAGTGTGTAGTTAATCTACTTCTTCTTCTTCTGTATCCTCTTTAATGAAATGTATCCACCACATCCACCCACATACATTACAAATTACATCTCACCCGAATTTCTTACGGATTTTCTTATGTTTTTACTTACCTATACCCATAGGTACTTTACCATTTTACTTTATTGTTTTTGTCCGTTTTTTTTTCATTTTTTTTTCTTTCAAAAATCCCAGGATCATATTATATTACTTTTATAAAACCAAAGTATACGTAAATCTAACAATAAGATTAATTTTAATCAGAAGCAATATTGAATAATTTAAAAAACCAGGGCCGGACGAAGAAAATGCTTATAGGCAGCAATTTATTTCCGTAAAAAACCACCATCTTGATTTTGTATTGATGGATTTTTTTGGTAAAGCAAAATGTTGTATTTACAAGTTTTAGAAAAGTGAAAAATGTTCTTTTTACTGGATTCAGAGAAGTGCCTAATGTTCTATTTACATGTTTTGATAAAAGTGGGAAATGTTTTATTTCCATGTTTTTGAAAAGTCAAAATATTCTTTTTACATATTTTTGAAAACTGCAAAATGTTCCATTTACATGTTTTTTTTAAAATTCAAGCAGCGGGGGCTGCCGGCGCTGGCCGCATTATCCGGCCCTGTAAAAAACTAGGTACCTGTTTTATGTGTTTTTGTTTTTCAAATAATGTACGACAAAGTAGAAATTACAAAAGTGGATACAATTTTATAAATTTTGAGAATATGAGACCTAACATGAAGCTACTAATGATTGAGAAAGGATGCTGGATGTGGAAGTGGATATCAACATCTAAAGATTCTATAATAATCAGTTTACACTACTCTCCCAATGAACCCCCGAGGGAAATCATCGAAAACAAAATAAAAGGGGATCTGCTACAGGAGTACATATCTATATGTACATAGGTAATGAATACTGCTATGGACATAGAACTGATAATAGCTCGTAGTTGATGTGGTTCTAGTGTTCTTTTTAAAAGTTATCTGTTTTCAAAAGACTGTTTTTTGTGCTACTACAAAAGTACATGTAAGGAATAAAAAAACGCTCACATCCCTACAACTCTCACTACCACACTCACACTGGTGCCGGTACCGGTTCCGGTGCCGGTAGTATGACCACATCTGTCACCTGTAGATGAGAACTAATGAGGAAATGTGACATCGTCTTTAAACCGTCTTCCTAGTCCATCCTAGAGAAAGTAGAGCGTGTACTCTGGTCCTAGACACACGCTCCATTATTAGTGTGACAATAGTTCTGTGGAGATAGTCATAGTGGGAAATGATAGGTTAAATGCTATGTCTAGTAAATAATCATAATGTGCAAATAAATAGGAGCTTATGTGTAATTGTTTGTTTCACTAATTTAAGAGTATGTGTCCTTCCAGTTGTGTTTGAATTTGGAGAATGACGTACGAAGACGGAGACTCGAAAGGAAGGCCGGAGTTGGAGGCGAAGTTGAGGACGACGAAATGTGTGGCAGTGGAAGTACCTCAGCCGAGTCCATACTCCTTATGAAAGAGCTCTTTTTAAGAGGGATATGTAAATATATTATAAAGTTTTGAAGAAATTGCTTTTATCGAATGTCAGAATTGAGTTGTACTCTCGATTAATTATTGTGTGTGGAGGAGGGAGGAGTGTAGTAGTAGAACTGTACAACTGTAGAACTGTAGAGTGCACATTGCATTATTGTATGCTTGCTCACTAGTCAGTGTGTGTGAGGCTGTGTATAGACTGGACTGGAAACTGGGAGCTCTCTGCCCTGTGCCTGTGCATAAGAAAAGCTCGACAAGTTGGAGAGTAGACGGAGAGAAAGGAAATAATGCTTCTTTTTAACTTCACGAAACGAATTATTTCCCGGCCTTTACATTCACATCATCAATAATTGATGAAGTTGAAGTATTTTCTCTCTTTTCTTATTTCTATTTCTGTATGAGTATGACTAGGAGAGTCAGTCAAAACTGGAGTTCATGCATGTGTACAGATACAAATGTAGATTGTAAATACACTGACTCAGGGCTGAATACGGAATTCCATGTCTATTGTGAGAGGGCTCGGTGAAAGTCTACAAATCTTGATACGGAGGTGTGCAGTGCGCTGGAGGAAGAGGAGTAGTATTAAGGAGTCGAGTCCCCATACCAATTCTTACCTTCCCCTCCTTTATAAGCCGCTACCTCTCCCTCTCACTTTCTCTCTCTGCTGGGCAGGAGACTTTTTTTCCCAGCTTATAACTGAGCCTCGTCGTTGAAGACGTCGTCGTCGTCGTCGTCGTCGTGAGTTCTCGCCCTCGCCTCGTTTTTCTTCTCACTCTGTCGACTCACTAGTCAGTCAGAGCTCGTCAGTTCGTCGGGTGCGCCCTGCACACATGTACACTCTACAAAGAGAACAATAACGCTGGGACATACATATGTGCGAGGCACAATATTTAACTAGACGGGACTCTGCCAATAATGAATGTACAAACTTTAGTCGTCCTCTCCTCTCCTCGGCCCCGCTCCCACTTCCACCACTTCCACTGACAGAGACGACCGGGAAGGGAAGCCAAGGAGTTAGAAAATGCTTACACAAAGACTTGAACTCGAGAGCATTGTATAGAAATAGAAGAGAGAAAGAAAAAAGACTCTTTGCTCCTCTCCTGCTCCACAAACATACCATATCGTGCCATATATTTAGTATGTACATAACGATTGCAAATTGGAGACAGGCAGGTAGACGCTGTGCTGGAGGTAGTGAGAGAGAAGGAGGGAAACAAACACTGTGTGTCTCGGAGAGAAAAAATGAAAGTGGTGAAAACTGAGTATTTGTTCAGGTTAAACTAGAAAAAAAACGCATTACTTTAATTCAATCCATTTCTCTCCTTAAAATCCCCTCCCCTCAGTAGTCACTTATTACTTGTGTATCATTGAGCTTCCCCTGTATGTTTATAGTTAATACCTTGACTATAGCCGTCGCCGTGGCCGTGGCCGTCATCGTAACCATCATCGTGTAACTGAACATACCTACCTACCTATCTGTCCCGTAAGTATTACAGCACCACAGAGAGAACAATGAGTTGTGGCTCCCATTCTATTCTACATATTTGACTATTGTCTATGTACCTATATCATTCTACCAATTTCATTATTCAAAATGCTCTTGTTCTTCCTTTTCTTCTTCTTCTTCTTCTACTACTATTTCTTCATCAACTTATGTCTTATACGGATAGTAGTTGGTTGCACCAGAGCTGTACTAATGTTGTTTTTTCTACGGCGAGTAGCCACGCGTACTCACAGGATTTATATTTACGCAGTACTTTGCGTCTCTATAAGACGCGGAGGCAAGTCATATAGCTAGTGAAAGGAAAAACTGGAGATAGTATAAACCATGTATGTAGATGCCTATAGCAATATAGGCCTCAAATTCTGGGCTGTAAAGAATTAAGTGAGGTGCTCTTGAGGCAGAAGAAATTAGTAGTTTGAGAAAGTAATGGAAAGAGAGAGAGAGAGAGAGAGATGGAAGCTTATTTGAGACTCCAAGTGAGGCAGAAGAGTCAGGTGGTTAGTTATTAGATATTATTAAATTGCATATCGTCGGTATGGATTCGGAATCGGAGAGTAAGAGTTATGTATTTGGGAAGCTAGTTCCAGTCATAATAGTCAGAGTCCTACACTTGTGGGTATGCTATTATATACCTATAATTGTGCTCTACCGTCTATAGTCTATAGTATGTAATGTGACTGTGAGATATGGAGTCTGGGTTGGAATTGGAATGTAAAAGCTTTCAATGATCTAAATTAAACTTCCTTGTGCTTCCTTCTTTCACCTCAACTTGTCCTACTCCTTTTTCCTATAATATGGCGTGGAATAGCCTATGGCCTGGTCTGTATATGCCTTCCTCCCTGTCTGCGTGCTCTCTGCCTCTGTGTCTCTCTATCACTGTATCATATCTCTTTAGAAACTTTGAGAATTGCGAGTGAGAAAATTTTCATTGTTCATTTTATGTCCGTTCCATTCTGATTGTGCCAAGGGAGTATGAATAGTGAGGACAAGAGGAAGGGTGAAAGCCTGTTGATGATCAAGGATTATTGCGGGATATTAAATGAAATATTAGGTACGCATACCTTGAGGCTCTCCCTCCTTCTAAATTGTCTCACTCCTAAATTTTATACACGAGAAAAAAACAAAAACGCTAGCAAATTTTTGGAAAATATCGCAGTATTTATGATAATACTATGAATTGTGAGGAATTTTGCGGTGAAACGGCTTAAAAGGCGATGAGAAGAGGGTATGAAGGTACTTTATTGATTTGGATTTTTTGAATTGAGATGGCAATAAATTTGGACATGGCGCAGGTCTTGTCGTCATATATCATGAACTCATCAGAAATTCAAGGAATTTTTAAAAGCATTCAGTTTTTAAGTGCCAAGGATTTTTTTATTTATGATCAAAATTCTTAATATTCCAGGCTTGAGTTGGATTTTGAAAACATCATATTATACTGAATTATTTTTATGAAAATAATTGGAAATATTATCCAATATTTTGCAACAGTTCGTTGTTACTAAAGATGATTAAAAGTTCAATCTCAAACAGAGTGTATTGCACAGGGATTTTTACAAATTTCATTATTTAAAATTAAAGCTGTTGTAAAAAATTAGGTTGAATTTCATTTTCTTTTGTATTTAAAAAAGTCTTTTGCCATTTTTCCATCTAACGCTATCACGACTAATAACTCGTAGCACAGCTCAGGGTGGACCTACTTATTGATTTTAAAGATTCTCACTTACATCACATTTTATCTGCCGAATTTAACAAGAAATATAAAAAATAAAAGGAATTCCTGGGAGAAACCAGAAAAGAAAAAGAAAGAGAATTACTAATATAAACTGAAATAAATGTTTGCGCGACTCTTCAACAAGTCTACAAATATGTTTGTAGTACATACATGTATGTATATCGCATGGTATATTTCTAACTTGAGTAAAAAAAAACCTAACTGGCGACTAGTTTTGGTTTTGGGGGCATATATGAAAACAAACCCAGGCGATAAATAATTTATGTGAGGAATTGCTCAAGAAGAATCCATGATTGTTTTTGAGGAAAAAAAAAACACGCCACTGAATTTTCCTGTCCAGCCCACCACAGCTCCCCAGACATGATTTACAAAATAAAAGTCAAATTCAACGTAAAGCTGGATGGATGGATGTGATGTGTGAGGTGGAGGTGGTAGTAGTTGTGTAATCGTTAGTTGTATTATCCAAATGGTGAAATAATATTTATATGATGCCGCCACTATATAATACTCATGGTGAGGTGCGGTCTAGCGGGTCTATACAGACTACACTAAAAAAGTTTTAAACTGACATTATATTGAATTTTACGGCCCACACATGGATCGGTTCGACCTTGGAATGGCGAATGGGTGATGCTTATGAAGAAACTTGTGCAAGACTCTCAAGACTCGCCTATAACCATATAAAACAGAGTTCGGAATTGTAAAGTGAAAGAGTGCGAAGAGCTCTCCTTCTCTCTCCCTGCCTGTACCGTACCTGTACCTATACAGTCTATGTGGTCGTCTTACAATACAGATAGGGGTCTTTCTCAAAGCTTTTCGTTCAAGGTAAAAGTATAAGGGCTTTGAGAATGCACAAGCTGACGCAGGAAACGGGACGAAACTAGACTAAAGTATGGTGCGAAGGATACACAATAAAGTAAGCAAGCTCTAGTAAAAGAAGAGTTTTCCCTCTGCTATGAACAAATGCACGGAAGCCAATTGGGGTTTCTTTCAATCCAGTCTCTGTCTGTCTGTCTCTTTATACATAGACAGAGAGATCTTTAGAATAGTCAGTTGTGAGGTAGACAGGAATTTGTCACATTCGTTGGTCGAGTAAAGTTAGAAGTCAGCTTGTACGACATGTATTTCGTTAGTGACGGTTAGTTTACCCTCGTCTTCTTTTCTTAGCAGAAGGCATATCATTTTTTAGTTGACAAAATGTGTAAAATATACGAAATTGGAGAGAGAGACGTGGTCTCAAAAGTTGAGTGTTTGCCGCCGTAAGTCTATCTTTATGGAAAGAGGGAGAGAGAGAGAGAGAGTCTCGAATTCTTGTAAACATGAAGTTAGGTGACGGAAAGAAAGGAGAAAAAAAAGCATTGCAAACTGATGCAATTCCCAAGTGCCTGTCATTGTCATGATCCAGTTGGAAAGCTCGTAAATGTTCACTCTACCAGATATCCCAAAGTTTCTCTCCTTTCTCTCGTCCTCGTCCTAGTCCTAGTCCTAGTCCTCGTCTTCGTCTTCCCTCGTCCTCATCTTATGCTGGATGTGGATGAGGGCCGAGTTCTGGTTGCAGCGGTTGAGTTGGTGTTGGTGTTGGGGATTCTGTCCTTAGTTTATTCGCAATCCCAGCAACTAACAGCACAACAACAACAACAATAATAACAAAAACGACAACGCCAAAATACTTGTGCACACTGTTTCTGTTCCTGTTGATACTTATTATCTGTAACATTTGATCGTCTCCTCATATCAACGTCGTCTAAATGACACAAACCATGAGAATTTATCAACGTTAGTATAATTTATATGACATAAGTTGATGTAGAGCAGGAGGAGAGTATAGTATTGTACACTAGAATATATACAGTAGGACAGTATCTACAAGGATTTGTGTGTATTTCTTCAATAGCTCTTTGCCCTTTCCCTCTTTTTTTACCATCCAAAAGCACGTACTCCAACTGAGGATGAGGAAGAAAATCCTAGGGAGTAGGGATCAAAATATCGAAAACCTCGACTCTCGAAATTCGAGAATATCGACTTGTCTTTAATATCGACTTTAAAAATTCTAAATTTCTTTCATTATTTGAATTTTACCTTAAACACACAAAATTGATGCCAAACTCATATTTTTTATGGTATTAAAATGCTTTCGAAATTATAATTTTGACTTTGTGAATTCAATATATCGTCGGTGAAGGATATATGCTGCCGATTTGATCCTTCACCGTTGATATATAAATTTTAAATTTTTGAATCCCAAGTCTCGAGCCTGGAACCGATACATTTAAGTCATTCCAAAGTCTCGATCTCAAAATACGATATTTTCGAAATGAGTCGCGGTATCCCATCTCTAAATCCAGAGTAATTCCAAAAGATCATAGAATCTTTTCTTCCCCTCCTCATATCTACGCAAGCTTTATGTTCACTCCTCAATCCCAAACGAGCTATTCCACTTCGTAGTTCGAGGTAAGGTTCTTGATTCAATTCCGAATTTCCGAGGTTATTTAAACTACCACATTAAATTACACAATTATAGCACTTTCAGTCTATGTCTCTCTATCTTTCATTCTCTTTCATGTTCTTCTTGGGAAGATGAAACAGTTCAATCCTTCAATCGTTCATCTTACATCGTTCAAGATAAATTGGGACTATGACCATCTTGGAGACGTAATATGAGAAAGAAGGGAAAAGAAAACCTCTCTCTCCAGTCGGCACCTACCCACACATACACACACACGTATATTTTATAGAGTGCTTCAGTGCGGTATCGGTGTCGGCTTGAGATTTGGTCGAAGTTGAATTGGAAACTGTTATTTCATGAAGAAGAAAAAAAGACAGGGAACACATGAAATGAAAAAGATTTTTTCGCTCTCATTCTCCTTCCTTCACCACGGTAACCAGAACCAGGATGAGGGCCTCAACCAGAACCAGAACTAGCCAATCAACGGCGGAATTTTCTGAAATTGGCAGAATTGAACCCAAATTTTTGTAGATTTGTCTTTTTCCGCTTTTGCTGCCGCATCTACTGGCTGCAGCATAGTGGAAATGACTCATCTATTTAAATTGTATTGCATCATTTCCTTCAAATTAAAAAACAAACTCTTGGAGAACGCCTTGTGGATCTTGTGGACTACTTCATACCAGACGTTCGCTCTACTTTTGTACATATTTTTGTGGGAGCTGGATTTGGAAAGAAATTGACGTCGTACCTACCTCTACTTATATAGTGGAGAGAAGACAGGCGGCGTCAAATGAGCAGAAAACAAGGTAACCTTCTTTCACTTACTCTTGTTCCCGAACACTTTAGATATGGTAATAGTAAAAGTAACTCCCATTTATTTCCCAGCCAATTTCCAAGTTTCATTTATATAGTCAAATCCCATTATTATCTATGTATAGGACGTCCTTAGACCTTTAAACGTGTTTTCGGAGTGAGCTTCCGCTCCTTCCAAGTGCCCAACGCTAATGCTAATGTTCAGTGCGAATGCTAATAAACGCCAACTGGAAATCTCGCATTCTACAAGTGATAAGTGTGATTCCATGTCTGTAAAGCCTAAGGATCTATAGACTCTGAATTACCTTGCAGCTTAAAGTATGCACCTACCTAGGTTAGTACACACACACATACACACACACGAGCGAGATAACTAGAATGTTAGGCAAAGTTTAATCTGTCTAATCGCAAATGAGAGAGCACAAGAAATATTCTGCTTACTCTCACATGCATATGTAGGAACATATAGCATCTTTACTCTGTCTTACATTATCGAAATGGAAATTATTGGAATCTTACTTCCTCATGTGGACATATTTTTCCATGAATGGCATTTGCATTACTTTGAAATTGGAGTGAAGTTACTACTCCTGCCGCTCCTAATGCCCCTATGCTCCTTGCTACCCGATTGGATTATTGATGGCTGCCTAATATGTATTAGTCATTAATTCGAGTTCCATTTGGGGAATTTTTCCGTGTATTTGATTTTGCGTGGAAAAGCAACGTTAGAGGCGAGTCAATGATAAGAATGAAAACATCGTGACTTTGCACTTAACTCAAGTTTCCTGGCCGCATTCAACATTGATAAAGAGTTTGAGTATGCAAGAGTCGTTTCCCTATAGTCGTGTTTTTGTAGTCTCGTACAGAGACTTTCGAGTTCAACTTCCAGTTTTTCTATATTTTTTTTTAACATTTTCATGAGTTTTGAGCAGCGAGCCTAGTTTTTTTTATCCGCTTCCTTTTTTTCTCTCTTTCTTTCCCTTCCACTGTGTGTGTGTGTGTTTTCTCTGTTGGCTGTTCCGAAACCGATTCAGCGATGCCGATGCCGATACCGATTTCACGAGCCCGATACCGACTGTTTCTCCGTCTTCAATGATGTTACTAGGTAATAACTAATACTATTTGAAGAGTTTGAGACTTTTGATAGTAAAAAAATAACATATATACCGTAAGCACTCCCATTCCCATCCGTACATCCGTAGTCCGTATCCGACACTCCAAGCCCAAACCTTAGCCATTGTGTGTGCAGGGTGTGTGTGTGTGTATATATATATCATATGTGTGGGGGGAATGTAGTGCTGGGGAAGAAATGGGCTCCAACCTGTCAATTCAGTGGAGAAAAGAGCTTTGATCGATCGCCTTCTCAATTCCATGTTGGCTATTGGGTGGGACGCTCTTGAAAACTTCTGACGATTACCTTGTAAGTTGCTTCATATAACCTCTCATCAGCTGAGCTTCTGTTCTCTCTCTCTCCCTTTCCTTAGTTCTAGACTCGTGGATTCTACTCAAGCTACTCAAGCGAGAGTAGGAGTAGGAGACTCTGCACAGTGTAAGTACGTATGCACAAAACCATGTATTAAAGATAAAAAAAGGTCCTTATATTACATTTGGTGGTAACATTGCTTTGTCCTCTTCACGAATAGAGTCTACTTTATTTCCATAGACGTCGTTGAGAGAGAGAGAGAGAGAGAGAGGCAAGGAGTCACTTCTTCGTCTTCCTCAATGTGCATGAAGCTTAATATCATTCTTTCTCCTCTACTATTTGATTTAGCCTGGAATCCTGGAACAATCTATTTACTCACCCCCGGTACTTGTATGTATATCATATAGGTACTTTAGGTCTAGGTTCGGTAGGACTGGCCCAGAGTCCAGACAAATAGTCGTTCAGTAGTGGAGTCCCTCCTGGCTGGTCTTTTTCTTATTGCTATTTCTGCGTTGGTGCTGGTACTGGTCTCAGGGTAGGCTGTCTGTATCAGTATCGGTGTTGGGCTTGGGCTTGGGCTTGATCTCGATTTGGATTTCGATCCACATTTCTGGTTCAGAGTCTTGAGAAAGAAGAAAAAGATTGAGTGCCTTGCAAATGCTTTCTGCTATGTATTTTCCGGCTTACAAATCATGGCTATGTACGGCTATGTCTATACGTCTACAGTCTACAAACCTGTAGGTCTGGTCTGTAGCATTAATGCAGACTGCAAATGTGGAGCTGCGAAGATGTGTTCAAGAATATCTGAGAGAGAAAGCTAGTGCTTGACTGGGTCGGGTACGCCTGAGCTCAAATGTAGGTAGGTAGTTGTGTTCGTTTAAAACATGGGAGAGTCAAGACTCGTGTCTGCATAAATAGTCTATGATACATAATTACGCTCCAACTTACATTTATTCGGGGCACGTCTTGCAAAATACTCGGTGTGATGCCTGTGGTTTCTGCGTTAGTTTGATGGGATTCGAAGCAAGACATACATAAAAGGAATGTAATCCTTCATGGAATTCCTCCTCCTTTTTCTCCATCCTACACACGGAGAGACTGGAGCTGGAGAAGGATGACTTTCTCTTTCATCTCATCATCCCATTTAATAAATATAGACCTGTTGAGAACGACACTAAAATTATAATTCGTTTTTTTAAATGAAAACCCTTCACATATCAGCTCAGCTACTGTCAGCGTCGCAGTCGCAGTCTCCGTCACCATCATGGTTTAATTTGTTCACATTATTATACTGATATTATATTGTATAATACTAGGAACGACATAAATTGCAATGCTTAACAATCACGCTTATTTTGAACCTTGTCATTTTCATACAGATTCCCTTTTGTATAATGTAGAGTATATTACGAGTCTTTTATTACAGGCGCGATAACGATGGCATTTAAAATCTCGAAAATTCTAAATATAGGATTGTGAGTATCTAAAAGTTATATCGTCGATGAAGAATTAAGTTTGATCATCTCCTTTTGAAGCTAAAATGAATTATGATCATCTCCATTCTGATTTAAAATTGGTTTTGATCATCTCCATTTTTCATGAATTACGGCTAATCAGATATGGTAATGATTGGTTAAGGGTTCAGTTATTCAAAACTAAGTGCACTAGGGGTCACCCATAAATGACGTCATCAAAATATCCCCATTTTAAGTCCCTATGACCCTCCTGTCATCAGATTACCCGTTGCTTAAATGGCTATCTTTAGCATGCGATACCATCAATATTCAAGTACGCTGCTTGGCCATACTCATCACGTCATGTATGGGTGACCCTTTAATTTTTTTAAACTTTTGAAAATGAATTATTGATGAATTAATTTAATCAAATTAATAAATTAGTGTACCAATTATGGGATCAGGAATTAGTTCATTAATAAACCACTTTTGCAACTTCGAAAAAATGAAGGGGTTGCCCATAAATGACGTCATGGGTATGGCCAAGCAGCCTACTTTGATATTCATGGTATCGCATGCTAAAGATAGCTTGTTACCCAACTGGTAATATCTGTTCACAGGAGGGTCATAGGGACTAAAAATGGGGATAATTTGATGACGTCATTTATGGGTGACCCCTAATGTACTTAGTTTCGAATTACTATACCCTTAACTATACATTGCCATAACTCATTAGCCGTATTTCATGAAAAATGGAGATGGTCAAAATTCATTTTAGAGCAGAATGGAGATGATCATAATTCATTTTAGCTTCAAAGGGAGATGATCAAACCTCATCGACGATATAAATGTTATATAGCTCTACACGCTTACTTAAATCAGGAGATTGAAATAAGTATACTTTTTTTTTCTTAAATTCTGAATGTATCAGTACAAGACAAAGTAGGTACTTTTTTCAGTACTGTGCGCATGTCTTGACTAATTTCAGCGTCTAACATTTTATTTAAAATTTAGAAGAAATGCGTTATAAAGAAAAGTGAGGACATGCACACGACTAGGACGAGGAAAACATTTATCATCCTGTTGTCATCAGTTGGAGCTCATGGTTAAGTAAGTACACGTACAGTAAGTATATTTATAAAGTGTTTATAGCAACAAAATCGTCACCTGACGTGTAAGCGGCTGTTTATATTGGCAACAATAATCGAGTGTAATAAAAGAACGTCTCAAGAGCTTTCCCCCAAAAACATACCAAACAAAGGACAACTGGATTTTTCAATGAGTCAACTAGCTGCAGTTTGTAGTCACTACAACTATAGGTCTTTGTGGTATGGTTATGTAGTGTCAAAATAGCTATTTCGCATAAATTTAAAAAAAAAGCTGGCAGAAGTTAATCTAAGGATTTTTAATTAAAATCTGTAAACTAGAAGCTATACATTTAATTGATAAATACAGTGATCACTATTTCTGTAGCATGTGCTGCACAATTTAAATTTACTAGTTAGTTATGACATGCCATCAAATTAATTTACTTGTGTAATGTACAATTTAGTTTGTAATTTTACCGCTGTTTGAAATTTTGTTTAATATGCGAATTACACAAAACAAACCTTGGCTTTATACTCCTTGTACTAATAGATGTAGTTGGAACTAAAAATACTTATATTCTTTGAACTCACATGAACATATTTGAGTCGGGAACGGTTTGAATGTATTTTTATTATGCAATGGTTGTTTACAACAACCAAGCAAACCAACATAAAAATTATATTCAAGAGCGGTGTTCATTTCATATCTTCAGTTGTCTTAGAATGGAAAGTTTAAAATGGTTTAGCACCTTACAAATTCTAAACCATGCTCGGAGATACGAACCGTCTAAGATCTGTCCTTCTCATCTCCTTCCCACTCGGTGATAGACAGGAAGACAGAAGGAGGGTAGGGTAAATAGTTTATTTACTTTGTTGCCACTATCGGTAATTGCTTCGAAGACACAGTAAAATACAAAAAAAACAGTTTCACATAAAATAGACACATTATAAGGATATTTTGGGTGGGTGAGAGGGCAGGAAGGAAGGGGATTACATACTGCTTGCTTCCATACAGACCAAACTGCATCGTCTATTTTCGTCAAAACATTCGTTCAATTTCGGAGTTGGAAAGCTTTAGAACGGAGAGGAGTGCCTCAGATAGGGAAATGGTATTCACATTATTACTACTTATAGTGTGGTAGGGATCAAAATGTCGTTTAAATTTCAAAGCAAGTCAAACAATATGTATGTTATTATTTCGGGTTTGAAAACATACTTTCTCAACAGACTTAAATGTACTGTCACTTTATTATTCTTCTGACCGTATTGGTCATGAAAGGTGAGCAAGTTGTATTTTTCAAGGATTGCCAGAGATCTTGGTCGTGTACTGCAAAGCCACTTTGAATTTTTGAATTATAATTATTATTTTCGGAAAGCCAGAATAAAACCAGTATATTTCTAATTTTTAGACAGTAAGGTAGGACAGTAGGTAATAATAATATAGTGTGTTTGTCAAGTTTAATTGGGTTTGCTTTCTTGACCTCTCCAAAAATTAAATTCGCAGGTCACATAATACAGTATATTAAAGGTAATCCAGGGACAGAAAGGGAAATACACTGGAATTTAAAAAAAAATAAGAAGATGGGCAACTCTTATGTGCAAATATCAAAGAATTATAATAATAATAATTAAATTTTGAGAAATTCTTGGAAATATGTCTAAACACGGAAATTAAATTTGCATACGTCTATTTGCATAGCTAGTAATAAATTACCTACGTACAATTTTCAAATTCCAAAACAAAATTGACATGGTAGGTAAACTTCTTCTTCCCAGCATTCAGACCACGTTGTCGAGTAGTTTTGAGAGTCTTGTTAAAGCTCCTTTATTACATTTTGAAAAGTCTAGCCTACTATAATATAAGTGATGCATTTAAAGTTCCTCAGCTTTCGCTCGTCTTTAGTTTTTAACATCAATCGGACCTCAATAGTCAAAGTGATCTTTCTCCATGAAATCTGAATGAGGCGTCAAGAGAACGAGAGGAGCGTTGAGGGAATAGGGAACAAACCTGAGAAATCCTCAAAATCCGGAGAGTGATGAATGGGAACACTTTCATTGACTACACATGCATAGATATTCTCAAAAAGTCTTTGTTACACGAGTCCTCATGTGAACCGTACCCTTCACACAAACTTAGATAAACCGTGTGAACTCTAGTACTCCCACGGCCGCACTACAGTGGGTAGACGAGGAGCGGGGAGAAAGACTGAAATTGAATTGCGGAGTTTCTCTATAAATTCAACTCAACTCATCCTTGTGTAAAAGGAAATGCGTTTCCCTCGTTTTTCCCTCTTCTCTCGTCCTTCTTCTACGAGGCAATGTGTTATAAACGAACTCAGGAATGAATTTTTGAAGTAGAATTGCTCTCTATCCGTCATTGAATAATTTTAGAATGAATCACTGGATTTCTATGAAACTATTGTTTGCAAAAATGTATATAGACTCGTACTCGTTTATGTAAAGCGTATGCCGCGGCCGTGGAGACCCAGA
Source organism: Dicyrtomina minuta (assembly GCA_949802685.1). Classification (NCBI taxonomy): domain Eukaryota; kingdom Metazoa; phylum Arthropoda; class Collembola; order Symphypleona; family Dicyrtomidae; genus Dicyrtomina; species Dicyrtomina minuta. The sequence continues at coordinate 47,473,499 of OX461812.1, forward strand.
CCGGGCCCGACTCCATACTTTGATGTTTTCTCTAAGGATATGAGGGGGCATTGATACAGATATATAAGATATGCTCACATTAACACTGAGATGTAAATGGGAATGTCGGTTAGTTTAAATACTATACCCCGCGTAATTTATATTTTATATAAGTCTATTTCGTTTAATCAGATTTCCTCAATATCCCGCAGTCCATTCTAAACTTAGACTCTCATTGCCGTCATAATCATTGAAATGATTCAAATAATTCTCGAGTTCTGGACCATGCAGCGAGAATTCCTATAGTCAGACTTTCACTGAACACAAAATATTTAATAGTAACCTCCCATATAATCATAATAGTAATATATTGTCGACTGTCGTTGAGGGGGCAATATTTCTTGTAAGCAAGTTTAAAAATTTGTAAATCATAACTGAGTGTCATTTCTTTCTACCAAAACATTTGAGCTATATACACAATTCGTACTTTTCAATTTAAAATAATTTAAATGTGTAATTTATTAGAGCATTATGCATTTTTTAAGAAAACATTGTTACACTTTTATATATTTTTAAAAGTGAGCGTTTTTTTAACAATTAATTAATTAATATGTATAGTAAAACGAAGCATTTATTATTTATTGTACATATTTTTTACATCGTTTTACATCTTTTTACATGTGAGGAGTTTGCTAGCAAAACGCGTGAAGTCCATTTTTTCAGAAATTGAGATTATTGGTGCTTAAGAACGAATAAGTACATGTAATTCGCACTCTGCAATATAAGATGTCAAAGGTCACTGAAACTATTTTAAATAATTTTCTCAAACCCCGTTTTCTAGCTTTAAGCCCACTAATCCCCACAAAAAACCACTGATTCTTATAAAAAAATATCCCTATTTGCCCAAAACTTTAATAGTTTCACCCTCTTGTAATAGAATGAAAGTTATTCGCTTCAATATCAAAATCAGGTGTACTATTTGTAGGGGATGGTCCATAAATGACGTCCCACAAATTATCACTTTTTAAGGCTAATCCATCGCCATGTCATAACTTTAACATTGCAACTGTTATCTTTACCACGGCATGTCATCACTACATGACTTGATTCACTTACCCTACAGAAAACGTCATTTACGGACGATCCCTAACAGATCAATATTGCAAACTAGGGTTCAATTTGTTTGGCACATCTGAAAGCTTTGCTGTTTTAATAATACAGAAGGGCATGGGTTACCAAGTAATTAAGAAATTGCACGAAAAAACAGTCGTGTTTCTTTTGAAGGAAATAAAGACGTAAGGGGTCGTCCACAAATGACGTCATTGATAGTTTCAATGGGTCTACTTGGCAATCCTATGCTAGAAATAGGCATTTACGCAATATGATTAATCTGGCGACAGGGGGGAACATGGTTTTAAAAATGAATACTTTTCTATGGCGTCATTTGTGGACAATTCCTAAGCAAACATAAATTCTTTGGGAGTAGTAGATTTGCACTTGACTATTGAAAATTGGAATTCGGAATTGTTTTAATTAATGTTTACTGTTGTATTTACATGTTTTTAAAAAGTGCAAAATGTTCTATTTACATGTTTTTGAAAAATGCAAAATGTTTTATGTACAAGTTTTTAAAAAGCGTATAATGTTGTATTTACATGTTTTTGAAATGTTCAATTCATACTTCAATTTTAAAATCAGAAATTAGCATGCAATTGAATATAATTCAAAAGGTTAATTTTTTGCATTGCCCCTTATGGGTTTTGTGGCAAAACATGTTAAGTCCAAGATTTCAAAATTTTGAATAATTTTTAACAAATTACGGCGCAGCGTCAGATTTCAGTATTTTTGGCTACAAATACACCTGGTAGTATGCAGTTACGGAAAATAAAATTTCGAAAAAATAATCACGTTTTCACATGATTCAAAATTTGCGCTTCCTGTAAAGTTGGGCGACATGGACTTGGCGCGTTTTGCTAGCAAAGTCCTCATGTATAGGTAAATGTATAGGTATGTTGCTTAGTTGAAGCTGAAGTTGGTATTGCACCCTCAACGACAATGCATGCACTACTTACTACTTGCTGCTTAAGTCGATATTTGTACCATACTTAAAAATGTAATTGAATTTTTAAGTGTAATATACCGTATTGGTTTAGTGTATGCCCCGCAGCCCTTTACATGAGTAAAAATGAGCTCTGAAAAAAATGTGTAGACTCCGGCTATTTTAAAAATAAAACTGAATTTTTGTCGAAGCAAGATTTTGGAAAATGTTATTTTATTAATAAAGGAAAATTTACAATACAAGAAACTTAAAATAGGTTATTAGACAACACCTCATCAGTAATCTCATTAATCGGATCATCAGCAGTAATCTCATCATTGTGTTTTACGAGTTTCTTCTCCATTCCGAAGATTACAATAAAGATGTAAAAAACCAAAGACTACAATTCTGCATAGGTGCATATAATGTGATCCTGTATGGGCTATTATAATGAAAATGCACAATCAAGAAATTAGTGGGCCAGAGGACTCGGGATGGGTTGGTAACGGGTCGAATATGGTAGCTGTGAACTCTCCTACACTTTATATAACTCCAAACTTATACATAATATATTGTTTTCGTTGGTCGTAAGCTACAACACCACTGCGACTGACTGTAGACTGCAGCTATGTATACCCGTACATAAAACGTACAATGCAAATAAATTATGTGAAAATAATTTTTTTCTTCAGGATATTAAAATTGCCTCTTTAATCTTTAGATCCAAGAGCGAAAGGAATGTTTAGTTCTGCTCTGCAGAAGGACAGAGTGAATTTATATACATGCTACACGACACAGGACAAAATTGAAAAATGAACTTGGTCGGTCTTGTTATGGATTTTGGTATTTCGGCGTAAATGAATATTATTATAAGAGAAGTTTTTGGAGTTGGAATGGAATAGAAAATCATGTGACAGATGAGACCATCATCTTATAAACTACCAACTCGATTCGATATTAGAATCGTTTCTGACAGCTCCATGTTCCCAGAACTGAATGTCAATGTTTCAGTCTCGCCCAACTTGATATGCCATGTCAAACAACAATGTGCTGTCGGAGCTTCAGCCAAGCCAACGGACAATTATATATGTATAAATACACTCTTGATACGCGATGTGTCTATATAGACGTCAAACGGTAACTGTAAATACATCTATCTATATAATATACAGTTGTGTAGGGTCATATAGATTTGAAGCCCACGTTAATACACTCCACACTTTCCTCGTCTTTTTGTGACGTAGATATTTCAAATGACGTGCATGAGCACATTTGTCCGCTTGCACATTACTTACTTTCCCCATTTAATTTCATTTCAATTCAATTATTTTATGTCTTCTGCAGAAATTCACAATTCACAAACTCATCCAAATTTTAAGTCACGCTAACAAAACAATTACAATTTTTCAGAAAACTATAACCATGTCCGAATTTGGAGGATTTGGCCTTTCTGTGTGTGTTTCAACACTATTGTGTCTGGCTAATTACATTGTACGTAGGTGGGTAGTTTTCCCATGGCAAACTCATGGATAAATAATACATGCATATAGCATACACTATAATATTATGTAGAGTATATATTTGTGCAGGTGTCGGACGCCGTCGCAGTGCGAGCACGAGCTAGTACCGATTAGTAGTCTACTTGACAAAGAAATAGTTGCGTCATTTATGTTGATGTTGAGGAGGCTAGGTCGCGTGTGTGTGGACAGGCAGGCGGGACGTGTTAAGACAAGAGGAGAGATAGGTAGGTAGTCGTCGTTGAAAAAAAATGAAAAATGTGTCGGGTCGGCAGCTGTAAATTTTGCGATTGTTTAGGAAACACGGGAGGCAGTAATAGACGGCAATTACCCGTGACCTCCCATCATAAAAGAGATACGTATGCCTCTCTCTGTTTTTGCCTCCTCGAGCATCGCCCAGCTCTTTCACACTTTCTACTCTGTAACTCCATCATCCTCCTCTTGTACAAACTACAGGCAATAGACTACAGACTACAGACTACAGAGACGCTCACCCTGAGCAAGAGCATGGCATAAAATAAAAATCCCATCCATAGTTACATGAATATTTTATGAGACTTCACATATATGCCTCCGGTCTTCCTTGACGAGTGGATTGAATGTCTCTATGAGAGAGGACGAGGAGCTCAAATTCAAGCCAAGACGCGTAAAGCTACCCATGTCGACGTCGTCGTCAATGTAATGGGGAGCCTGAAAGGAAAACCACATAAGAATGATAAACATAGAAATAGAATGGAGAGAGAGAGAGAGAGATGCTCAACTTTGTGTTGTTTGCTTCAGCTCTACGTTCTGTTGGCTCTGGCTAAAGCCCTTATTATAGTGTGAGGGCATACACATCCCCGAATCCGGATCCTTATGCAGGTACCTAACTTACACCTATATCTGGACATATAATATATGGGAAGGAGAGCCTCGGCCCGGAACGAAGAATGCAGCACTCTCGTGCCCATGAGATCTCCTTACGATTCAGAGAAAGAGGTTGCATTACATGCATGCAAGGAATATTATGGATTTCTACGAGAGACCAGGTCGTGGTTGACAAAAAATGACAAGATTCGGTGAGACGGTGTCAGGCTGATAAAGATAGACGCCTTATCCAGCACAATTTTTCAATCATGCTTTTGTTGTCGTTCTGTCTACACGGTATGTCTCAACAGTATTCACTTTCCTCGTCTCTACTCCCATGTAGGTAGAGAGGTAGGTACTTTGTACTTGGTCTCCCTCTGAACGTCTACATCTCTCCGACTCTCCGTGCGTCCGCAGTATCCTAACCCTACTCCCTCCTCTCTACCATTTGCTCCGAAAAACTATATATAACGTTTTCTATTATCTTTCCCAAATTTATTGTATCATCCTTCTCACTGTTTTTAGTATTCTATACTGTCTGCCAGAAACATTTCGACTGAGGAAAGTATTTTTTGACGAGTTTACGACTCCACAGCTCAAATCTTGGTCGCCTATTTATATTGATCTCATGCTCATGCAAATCCGAGCCATCGGCAGCATGTGCCTAATACATTCACGTAACAGAATAAAATATACCAATACACATCCCATCAATGTTCTTCCCATGTACATGTCCATGTCAGCGGGGACATGGATGGAGATGTCGAGTGCATTCCTCGGACTCGGACTCGTCCATTTTAGCTCTATTAGCTTATGGAGAGGGAGGGAGGACGGGGATTTGAATTCTCTCGTTTTTTATTGTATTTGAAAAGCAGAGAGAGTCGGAATATTTTATACAAGAATGACTTCAAACGTGCGTTGAGAGTTGCCTTGGAAAAGAGTAGAAAATTAATTTAGAGACAAAATAGAATAACATGACAAAAATCTTGGATTTCAAGTTATAGAGTTGGAATAAATTGGAGTCGGTCGCATTTGGCATGTGGAGAGATAGTTTTGGGACGAGCTCCGTTGTGTAGTGGAGTGGTGGTCTCTGGAAACTGTCTATTTACTGTAGAATTTACTTGAAACTAAACCAGGACGAGTGAGAGTGAAAAGCGTAAAAAGACTACGTGTGGATTCCATAGAATCGGAATCGGAAATCGGAAGCATAAGCTGTGTGTGTGTATGTGGAGCGTCTCATTGAAACGAAACAGTATGTTTACACAGACACAGACTCTCCTCTCTCTCTCCTCTCGTCCGTCCAAGATAGAAGCATTATAGATTTCCCTTTCAAATAAAATCCTGTGAATGTACATTTTATGAAAGTTTACATGATTAAAACTGTTGGAGCAAGCTTTGAGGAAACCAATTTATTTCAAACCTCCAGCTCTCCCCCCGTAACATGGGAAGAGTTGGGAAGCTTAGATTATATCTGTATTGTGGTAGTAAAAGCTTTTGATTTTTCATTGACTTTCCATGACTCTGTAAGTAAGTAGAGAGCGGAAGAGCAGAGTTTGCTGAGTAATAATCAATCCATACGATAGAAGTCTTCCGAGTCTCTCAGAACTACTTGTGGTTTCTGGAATGTAATCTGGTTTGTACAACAGCATCCACAACTCTCATTCGCTCGCACATGGGCACACATGTGAGGAGAGACTCCAAACGGGCGAAAGCACGTTGAACTTATTGAAAGTTTTATCAGGAGTTCTTCTGTCCCCTATACCTACATTAGAGTAGAGGCAGCGAGTGTATCAGGAGGAGCAGGCCCGTCACGTAGGTTCTACACCGTCGTCATCTCCGTGCATTGTCGGCATTCGGCATCGGCATCGGCATCGGCTATTATATATCTACTGAGTCAAGATAGGAATTTAGTTTAAGGATGTGGTAACAAAGAAGGAATCCCTGGTTACAATGTGAAAGTTACCGAGAGAGAGAGAGAGAGAGAGAGAGAGAGAAGAGATCCCTTCAAAGTTGTCCAGGAGTTCTAATGAAACATGGAGTCTACATCCTTGTCTGTATTTTGAAACTCCAGAATGGAATGATGTAGCCACAAGCCACAGGAACCTTAATATAATATCATCCAGTCTCCAGAAAGATAAAACCCGTTCAAGTCGCTGTCTGTATATCTAGTCTGTGTCTAGTATCACTACCCGTCCCAGCTCCAGTACCAGTCCTACTACCCGCGTCCTCCTCCCGCTTTGCCTTTGCAAAGGAGGAAGCTTGAGCTAAGGAGTAAAGGAGAAGGAAAACGGATTACCTTGTCTTCCCTTCCCGTTCCCGTCTGTCTATACAGGATTTCCACTGTCTACAGGCGTCTCCTCTACACACTGTGGTGTACATACGTGAGGAGTGCATGACATGGATAGGGGCATTGATAGTTGGTGTTGGGAATCTATAGTGGTATAGTGGAGAGTACGGAGTGAGACACTCTCATAGGGTTTTGGGTTTGATGGTATGAGTTTCTGCTTGAGCTATGCTTGAAAATTTCTAGCACTTCTAATAATAACTTTAACACTGTAGATTCTCTCGAATTTTGAAGTGATGAAAGCATTGAGCGCTCCGCATGAATTATGGTCTTCATAGAGACTCTCCTGCTTCTTCACGACTTAGCACCATATTGACTTTGCAAGAAAGCTTATCGGATGTTCAGATGGAAGAGTATCATGAAATGTATACATTTATTCCATGATGTGCACAGCCCGCTTCAAATCAAATAACCAACAACCAATAACACAGGAACGAGAGCGACGACGACGACGACCAAGACCAGGACTCAGGACCAGGACCAGCACACGGACCAGGCCCGATTCTAACTCCACCCACTGATCATGAGAGAGAGAGAGAGACAGAGAGAGAAGGGAAAAAAGGACACATATATAAATAATGTACAGAATCAAATGTGTCACCGGAAATTGGCAATTCAGAAGGATTATTTTCAAAATAACCTATAAGATATTCCCATATGAACACTGAACATGAAACTACAACTGCAACAGTACAAAGTCAGAGAAATGAAAATGATGGAGCAAGACTTGAAGAACTCAGCAGGCTCAAGACTCAAGAACTCTTCCCTTCAGTCTTTGTATAACTATATTCTCTGTCTGTATTTTTAACTTTTTTTATGTTGTTTTTCGATGATTCTTCATATTGAGTTGACGGGGAGCACAAACGGGAGAGAGAGAGAGAGAGAGAGGAAAGGGAGGGAAAGAAGGATAGTCTTCCTCTTCTCCTCTCGCTCGTAAAATCTGGTGAAACATTAACGAACAATTTATTTCACTCATATTTGCATGTCGTCATTCACCAATTCATTTTCTCCGTTTTCTACAAGTGTACATAATGTTCTTTTTTTTCCTCTCTCCTTCCTTCCTTCCTTCCTGATTTTATTCATTACTCTCTCAAGTTTGAGCCTCTAGACTGATTCACTCCTTTTTACTTCTTAGTATTCCATATTCCTACTTGGTATTTTTCAAATTTATACGCTCGTTTCTTAGTTTCTTTCCTCAATAAAAATAAGCAGCTACTACGGATATATGTGGTAGACTCAAGAAGTAGCTAGGTACCTTACATACTCGTCTCGACTCGAGCATAACTTCCACCTCCAAACTCTTCAAAGCTCAAACGAAATTCCAAACTTCTAAGAAGGAGCAATAGCAATTAAATCTACACAGAGAAATCCAAGGCATTTAATCCAGCTCATGCATGGTATGGAATATGGATGTACGTCGTACTCACTCACACGATGATTGTATGTTCAAATAAATCAAGATTGAGGATGCAAGACGGGGCTATCTACATTTTTTCCCCATTGACTATAGTATACAAAAAAACACGGAGCATCTTGCTTCTCTTACTTTTGATACACCACTTGATGTATAGATTGAGCAATTTTGTAAAATGAAGGCAGATAGCATGACTTGGACCTTCAACTTCCCCGACACGTTTTTTCAAGGTAAGCGGAACTCCTATGTATTTTCCGTAGTTTAGTACCACCTACCTACCTACGTTGTAAGATGAGACAGACCTTCACAAGTACACCCTCTGTGCTCTATATGTATATGCTCCACTACTATATGTACATGACGAAGACGTTTAAAAGATTGCCAATTCCACTCTATACACTGCATGGCAAGGTTGGGGTATAGAAGAAGAAAATGGAAGTTTGGAGCTAGTGAAACTCATAAACGAAGAAAGTTTTCTCATACAATCAGCTTGACTAAGGATTCACTTGTACACGCAAGAATTCATTTAAACTACCACAACACTTGTTTCCATGTTTCCAAGCACTGACGGTGGTGTTCTTTATTCCCATCCGCTCATTCATAGTTAATCTGAGGAACTCCTTGGGAAGATTTTCACTTTTCATGACAGTATTATAAAATATATAAAAGCTTCTTATATTATTTTTTTATTTGGAAAGTGACAGTCTATAGTCACAGAGTCAGAGCTATATAGTCTCAAATGGTTCACAAATCAAATCCCTACAAGGATTTTTGACAATTTGATTTAATAAAAATTGTAATTAAAATGGACAGCTCAGTTCTCACGAATTATATTTATTACATATTGCAGAAACAAAGTATTGGTGCATATTATATAATTTAGTTTTAATTTGTATATTGTAAAATTTATGCTAAATAGGTAATTGTAATTGTAATAGTTTATTATTGTGATTTGATTGGAATTGAATATTCATCGTGGCTGCTAGCTAGTTACATAATCAGGGTCGGATAATGGGGCCAGCGCAGGCAGCCCCCGCTGCTTCAATTTTCAAAAAACATGTAAATGGAACATTTAGTAGTTTTCAAAAATATGTAAATAAAATTTTTTGTACATTGCAAAAACATGCAAAATCAAATATTTAACACTTTTCTCAAAACATGTAAATAAAATTTTTTGCACATTTCAAAAAAATGCAAAATAAAACATTTAACACTTTTCTCAAAACATGTAAATAGAATATTTCGCACTTTCAAAATAAATAAAATAGTATATTTTAAAATTTGCTAAAACATGTAAATATAATATTTTGCTTTACCAAAGAAAACCATCAATAAAATCAAAATGCTAATGGTTTTTGTATGGAAACAAATTGCTGCCTAAAAGTAATTCCTTCCTCCGGCCCTGTACATAATATTTGTAATGTTGAATTATTTAAGTGGAATTATTTGTGTACTATTGTTAGATTGTTACTACTATATATTCATATATGTATTCAATATACTACATAACCTGTGGGATTTATAACTCAATAGCAATGCCATTTAGTGATTTAGTTTTGATTACTTGTGCATTGATTTGGAGGAATTGATTATTTTTTGATTGGGGAGTGTGTCGTAAAAACCGTCTTTATAATTTTCCCGTGTTTTCCGCCCACACATGTGTAAGATTCTATACTAGGTATCAAAGATATCCAAACAAGTCGCCTAGCCTTGCCTAGCCTTTTTTTTTCCAAAATACTTGGAGCCTACCTTAGCCTAACCTTTTTTTAACAAAGTACTTGATGCCTACCTTAGCCTAGCCTTTTTTTAGCAAACTTTTTGGAGCCCACCTTAGCCTAGCCTTTTTTTAGCAAACTTTTTGGAGCCTACCTTAGCCTAGCCTTTTTTTAGCAAACTTTTTGAGCCTACCTTAGCCTAGCCTTTTTAAGCAAATTATTTGGAGCCTACCTTAGTCTACCTATTTTATTACCAGCCCTGCCTTAGCCTACATTTTTTTTTCAAATTTTGCCTGAGCCTATAAAAGCCTTTTTTATTAGACACTCTCCATTGAGGCATTGCACTTTGCCACTTCCTTTTCCATCTTCTTCAACAATTTTAAAGTTAGTAGTCAATTCTTGAGGTATAATTATTTTTTTGAGTGCCATTGGAGCAGGTAGTGCTCAACTTTGTTTTAATTTAACTTACTTAGCTAAAATACTTAACTAGTATTGTAATCAGTTTGTGTAGCAAAGCACTGAAGCACCTGAAACTAAAAATCGTCACATCGTACTTAACTAATCGTGTAATGTGCTCTCCGTAGTCTGTAGTCTGTAGTCATGCGTTACTTGCAGACTAATAAATACAGCAAACAATGAACACACTAATTCAACAAGCATATATATACGTTCACATTGTAAGTCGTTTCAGTTAATGAGAATTAAACTTTGCGCGTTACCAAAACCTCACAATGCTTCAACCAATCAGCATGAAATTTTAAGCACTACCAGTTTTACTACTATTTACTACTAAAAGTATGGATTATATGTATACAATATGTGTTGATATGCAGCACTTTAGACGACGTTAATACTTTCATTTGGCTCTATGGTGCCTAATGTTTCATATTCATGTCCCTAAAAATTAAAAAAAAAGGCTCAGAATCAGCCTTCCTTAAAGGCTGCCTTGGATCAGACGCCTTGCCTAGCCTAGCCTCTTTTTTTGTTAAAAATGTCAATCCTGCCTAGCCTAGCCTTTTTTGTTGTTAAAATTATCAACCTTGCCTAGCCTAGCCTTTTTTGTTGTTAAAAATATCAACCCTGCCTAGCCTAGCCTTTTTTTTGCTAAAATAGTCGAGCCTGCCTAGCCTTATGCCTTTTTAAGGGCCTTTTTAAAGGCAAGGCGGCGATCATTGCTAGGTATATGTTAAGCGCGAGGAAGAATGTGTCTAGGAGGGTGTTCTGACTTTTTTGAGTCGTGTACTTTACACCATTAAATGAGTTACGGTGGTTTTCATCCATAATAGGATTTCGTGGATTGCGTGCATGGGAGGATTAAAAAGGAGCCACAAGTCTCATGAGGAGTGTGTAGATGTGAGTCGTTAAACTTTGACGATTCATAAAGAACATCAAATAAAAACCATGTCTTAAGCTCAAGCTACAAGTATGATTAGACATAAGCAGAAAAAAAATATTCTCATTCGTATCTAAAAGATCTGCATGTGTGTTTAGTAGGTAGTGCTTTTAGTTCAGGACTACATACCAGTTGTGTGTAGGGCATATTCGTAAGTACATAGTAGTGTAGTACCGTTACCGTTACCGTTACCGTAGTAATGTAGTAAGACTACGCTTTGAAAAAGAAAAACATAAATGCATAGGGTATGATAATTATTGACTGCAGTCATCCCTGTCACAGTTCTGTCTTCTGTGTACATGTTACAACCCATCCCAAACCATATGAGAGCAAGAAATCCTCTGATCCGAAGAAATTCTACCAACAACAAGTTTTTAATATGAGCCGGTTTTGAAAATAAGCTGGCTTCACATTCATCCTTTACAAAGTTACAGATATACGAGTGCGAGTACGACGAGGAGGAGGAAAAGGAACAGGGAAACGGAAAAGAAGGAAGCCGAAAATAACTCGACCAGGAGGAGTAAATAGTAAAAATGAACACAAGTTTTTCTCCATGTTTCTCTGATGTTTCCCATGAAAATGTCTCCTTTAGTCTTCTACCAAATCCCATAATCATAATGCGATGAGTTATGCTGTGCTCCACCATTGGCTCTATGACTGTATTCATAAGCGGTGTGAAAGCTAAAACAAGTGGAATATTAATAATTCTTCGTCAAAAAATTTCATACATTTTTTTTTATTTCCTTGATGTGTTCCAACTTACCAACTTACGACGATATCCTCCATGTTACTGCTCTCTGGCTCATGTCAAATTGACTGCTGTACTACTACCTCACATGCACTTTGTACTGTAGTAATAAGGATATTCCTTTTCCTTCGTACTCTTATTTTTTATACCATTACCACTGAAACGAAAACGACGAAACGACCACACAAAAATCAGAAAGTTGCAACAGTGCGTACAAGAAGAAGGAATCACAGAGCTAGCTCAATTACAAACGTGGTCGGGGTAGTATAGAAAATAGTAGAAGAAAGAAACAGCAAAGCCAAATGAGATGTTCTACAGTTCTGCTCCTGCTTCTCTCTCCCTCTCTCTCTCGCTCTCTGGTACGTGTCAGCTTCTTCACACAATATTTCCGGTGGAAGGGGAAGCCAGCATAAGAAATTCTCCATTTTAAAAGTAAGTCTTCCGAGAAACTCAAGGAGCTTAAAGCTGAAGCCACAACAGAATACATATAATACATTTAGAGTGATGTGCATATTATGTATCCAACCGCATTGCTCCGTCTGTTTGCACCGAAACTGAATGCAGCCTCTAAGAAAAAGCACCAAGACTCAGGAAGGTGGGTGCTCTGCAATTAGGGGAAAAGAAGAAGTTTTTTGATAAAAATGAAGAGAACCACCGTAGATTAATTCAGCACCCTTTAAAAAATTTCCGGAGAAAATTGGCCAATGAGGATTTGTCAGCGTTGAGGGAGACAAATAGGTGTACATTCCCCCCACATTTCTACATGGACTCCAAGAATCATGAAGTCTCATGACATTCTCAATCAACTTTTACTTACTATACAGTTACAGTACACAGTATAGAGTCCAGTGGACCCTTTCCCCATGCAGTATGCATGGAGTACACAGTTTGTAAAGTTTTCGACTTGTATTGTTCCTTTTCAGCCAGTTGAGTTTTAGTACGAGTCCCTGTAGTGTTTCAAAGGTAGTGCCCCATGCCACTAGTTAGTAGTTAGTTACCACACACCACACCACTCTTTCTACGCAACATTACAAGCCACACACACATGTATCGTTGAAACTTTACCAATTTATTCTAATGCCTCCACTATACTGACTAACCTACTTACTCTGACTTACATTGTGCGCCTTCAATGGCAATTGAATCTACTAACTTCTTATGCTATGTAATGTATCACACAATGTACAATAATTAACTCTATTATTTTAAAACAACATCGTAGCTATTTAATTTTCATGTTAGTCATTACTATACTTAAATGTGTCTTTTTTGTAATCCTATGTAATCCTATGTAATGCTACTACTGCAAAAGGTATGTTGATAAATAGAATTTGTAGGAAATAATAATGTCGTTTCCATAGTAAACCAATTTATTACTGACTGCCTGTATATTGAGAAATAAAAATGGATCCAAGCGATTTTTTTTCCTTTGAAATAATAGCCAACCATGTCAGGATGTGATTCTTACTCGTGTACTCTTACTATTCATCTGTTCAAGACTAAAAATTCAATCTATCCAAGGAAGTTGTCTATTTTGTAATAATTATAATTGTGAATAAAAATACACACAAAATTATTTAATTGTATAATATAAATTGTAAAAAAATTCGATACACCGATATGTCAGCGACATTGTTATGCATGCATTATTATAAAATACACTCCTTTTAGGATATAGGTTATATAGGATCGCAGCGAGCAAGCGGTGTTCTGCGGTGCGGATCGACAGTATTGGAGCTCCGTTACACATCTTTACCTCTGTACTTGTCACCTGATGTAATTCTTGGGATTTTGTTAATATTACTACTGTTTTTAACCCTTACTTTTTAAATAAACCGACTATACTTTGTACGTTTCTCATGTCAACTGGTACATATTTACATATCTGGTAGCTATATAATTATTCTATCTCTGGAATCAACCTAGACAACGCCAAAGCCAACCACTTCACTCCTAAACCAACCTAGATTTATCGGTTACAATTTACAATATACGAATATACCCTTTAGCTTTAGCATCATTTTTCATTGTCGTGACCAAGACTACAGTATTACAATAATAGTGAAGAAATTGAAAACCAACAAGCTTTATTTATTCTAATAATGATATTATTACAAATTTATCGATCTTTACTATTGCGATACACAGCTATATCAATGATAGGAAATGAGGCTGGAAGTTGCCCGTGTTACCTGTTCCAATTTGTGAGTGAGTCTCCGTTAGTCCATACTCCCCAGAAATTTGAGGAGACGCGACGACTTTCTAATTGCATGTGCGCGGGTTTCATCACTCTTTATGCACTAATCGCACAGGAAATATAAAGATAGCGAATATGGCTCTGGTATCCCAGTGCTGCAATGATAGTTAGACGAACATGTAAGTCCTTCCTTAGTGACGATAAGGAAGTAAATTAAATTTATTGTAAATATTTTCAGTAACCCAGATCTCACTTATCGTCTGATGCATCATTTATACTTTTGTACATTTATGAAGTCACTCGAGTTATGGATCGATATCGAGCGGATCAATACCCCGTCATCCCAAAAAACTGCACTCTCGTAAGTTTAAGTCCATTTCCAGCGACACTAACCGTAACGGTAACCATATTAGAGGGAACCCTACTACACATTTTCTTCGTCTCTGATACGAGTACGAGCGCAGCCAAGATGACACACGATCCATAACGAATAAAATGGATGGAGATGAGAAACGATCAAGGCAGTGTGGAGCTCTGTCTGATCTTAATCTGATTATAAAGTTTTGAGAAATGTGATTAATATATTATTATGTTCCCATCGAGTGCAACCTGTAAAAAGTAAAAGTTGTTCCATTGTCTGCAGAGAGCAAGCTATTATATAGATATTCTGAATTCCGATTTGAATCAAGCCATTTGTAAAAAGTTGAACCCATTCTGACAGTTTCCACTTTTCTCGTTCAAACTTGTTTTTATGTTTTAATATAACTCACCTTTACCTGCTCCAAGATCATCTACTAAAATACAACTGTCCAGTATATTGCTTTTGCCATGATAGGTATGTACACTTGAACGTGGCTTGAACGGATGTTAAACGTGGCTGGCTCAAGCATAGGGTTTCACGTATCACCACACCAGTAATCCATGGATCATTCTGATCACTGGTTGATCAAAATTATCGATCATCAAATTAGTAGAGCCTAAATGAACAGTACTGCTCGCTCGAAAAGGTAATAAAACCCGCTCACAAGAGAAATGTTCCTTTATGATGAAATATTTATGAACGACATATTACATTGCGAGTAGTCACACACATCTGAATATTTTATGCATACGGAGGTGCTCATACAGCCATAGTCCTAGGTGTACGAAAGCAAAAGAGACTGTACAACACATGTTATTTCTTGTACACATTTTCAAAACTTTAATTTCGTTTTCTCCCTAATAGTTTTTTTTGACAAACAAGCTCTTTTGATGTGTATTGATGTATTTATACCCACCACACACATAATATATCCTTACTTTTTTTTTAATTTCCCAGAAATGTTTCAACTTCAATTGTTAAATTGTATAGTGGTTGTATGGATATGAGTAACAACGCGTATTACATACAAATTACATAACTTGGCAACATGAACAGTACAATGAAATAGCAACGGCCTATAATGGTTTCATCTTTTTACATTAAAAAAAACAAATTATTTTTTTGCTTGCACAACCACGACCGAACAAAGTAACTTTATGGATATTAAATTACTTAATAAGTAAATATGATGTAGTATATGTGTCCTTGCTTATACACTACAGTAAAATAATAATAATAATTACGTATTAATAAATTCAGCAGTTGCAAAATCAAAGCCTTTTAATTTCCTGGCTCACTCGTCCTCGTCCTACAAACTACTTGCTTAAACATTATGTTGTTGATTATGACAAGTGACACTATAATATAATATTACATACATAATTGGTTCCATTGAACATTTTTACAACAACTCAGAATCAGAATTGTTTTTTGTTTTGTTTGTTTTAGTTAAAATACTGCAGAAAATACTTTTTTTATCTGCGGATATGGTACACATGTAAATACATAAAAGTCTTTGTTTACATTCTTATGTTCAGCATGACATGCATACAATAGAAGAGAGGAAAATAAAGTCATTGAGGCATGTATTTTTTACGTATAGTCTAAAGATATATAATTATATATTTATGTGTGTATCTGTACAGGTAGGTAGGACATAATAGTAAATATTCATAGTATAAATAGTAGGTAACAGCATGATGTACATATTTTATTACAGAACATAAATAAGTCCATATATATCAAAAAGAAATTGTAATTTTATATTTCTTAATGGTACAATTTATGGCATATCACTATGCGTTTCATAGCAGCATGAACTGAAAACTAGCTTCTCAACTCTCAACAGCTATTGTACGAACCAGCTCAAAATGATCGATTTTACATTTCATGTTTGAAGACACGGTACAAAGTGAATAGAGGGCAGAAGGAGCAGATAAATCTATTATAGATTGAGTACCCTAGATATATCATACATGTACATAAGCTTAAAGTAACCAAAGGATTGCGTTTTGAATTTGAACACTTTTTCAGCCCCGGTCATACAAACATTTAGTACGGGGCTAAAGCAAAAAAAACTGTCTAGGATTATGCTATACTATGACTCTACGGTAGAGTAAAAACTCTTTTCTAGACATAGGAAGAAATATGAATACATTGCATTGATAAATAAAGTATAGTAAACAGGTAACATTGTGCAACACGTGTAATAAATGTTAGGGAATTTTTTTTTCGTTGGACTCGATGTAGTAGCAGGGAAGCTCCGTTAGCCATCTTGGTGTCACTACTTAGTTAGATACTAAAGCCCCAGAAATAAAGTTTTTGCTTGCAGTGCCAGTTGTTTGGTTGTGTTTCTCGCTCCTTTATTCCTTGGCCAGAGCCAGAAAGAATGCCATTTACCTAGTTGCCGCTAGTTGTGGTAATCTCCGATTTAGCATCAAACGGAGTCCGTACAAAGTAAGTAGTCAGAGTTCCCTTTCCTTTGACGTAGGTGGGTCCTCTGCACTCACATTCATATCCAGACTCTATTAGCAATTTAGCTGTATCTTCCGTCACCTGAGAATTTCAGTGAAACAACGGATGAAAAAAAACCGTAACTTTCATCGATTTCTACATATATATTCCAGTAATATTATTATCTCTGTCTACTGTCTTTCTATATAATTACATACATGCGAGCTAGCACAAGGTACGACAAAACTACTCCTGCCGTAAACTATACATAATAGATACTCACACACATCCTACCCAAAGATTCACTTTTATCAAAGATATATGCTGCCCTGACACATTTCTATCACATTCCCTTATTAACAAAATCGTCAACGTCTATATGCAATAAAACATTAATTCTGTCGTCAATACATGGAAAAAAATATAGCCACCCTACACGCCTCTATATCCCTCCTCGAAATCAATAGTGGCATCCTACAAAAAAGATATACCTACGTAGGAGCTGAAAGGAAAATATTGGCCGAGAATTCCCATTTTATTTTTGCTATACAAGGCTTAGATAAAGTTGAGAACGAACGCAACATAAAGATAGCTATTTGATGAACATGTTTTCTTTCACTCCGATAACATATAGTCCGCATCCACTTCCACACTCCACATAACAGTGGAAGAAAGCATGAGAAAATCAATACGGAACCAGACAACATGAACCCACTACAATGAATAAAAGACATGCTTGATAATATACTACACAGACACACACACACCCTATAACTATTGGAGTAATTAATTAAACCAGAAGCTGGAAAGTAGAGTTACTAACCTGAATCCTGTTCATGCTGCCACAGCTGTCCATCCTGTTTAAAGTTTAGAACACAATTATACAAAAAAAAAGTTTACTTACATTTTTACTTCGAAGTATAGTAGACCAAAAAAAATCAATTTTTGTGATGGACAAACAGATTAAGCGTGTGATTTCAAAGTCGAAGATAATCCAGAATAATGTTACTCGTCAAAAGATGATAATTAATTCTAATTGAATTCCTTATTTCTTTACCTGGAAGCAACGTTGACAGTGTTTCCCCAAATGTCATACTGTGGTTTTTGAGCTCCAATCACACCAGCCACCACCGGTCCATGATTAATTCCTGAAAGATTTAAGCACACATTTTCATTGGAATTACAGTGACAGTTAAGCTTGGAGTTAAGAGAAAAAAAACCATGGAACAGATGAGATTAAGACATTAGTTTACTTCATTTCTACGCAGATGCCGTATAACTACTGAATACTGAGCACATACTCGAATGTTTACTCTCTCTCTCTCTCTTTCGCACAGAGAGTCAACCGTTAGTCCTATAAAACATTTCATCTTAATATACGTAGAAATATCCACCTCGACAATTTAAAGCACTCCATAAATCCATTAATAATCATTAACACGCTCCTTCTCCGTTCTAGATTTAGAATCATAAAGTACATGAAATACATACATGTGGTGTTTTTGGATTTAATACATCATGGTTTCATTCCGTTCCGCAAAGCTTCCTTTCTAGAATGAGAACTAACGAGGAGGACGGCCGACTGTGTGTCTGTCTGTGTACATAGGAAAATGAAAACGAAACGGTGAGGGAAGTTTCGAATGGCGTGTGCCAGCCTATCGATCAAAGACAGTACAGCTCATGTACGGCTCTCGTCGTTTTTATGTATGCTCTTCGTGAGTGCGTGTGTGTATGTATGAGTGTGTCTACACATTCTGTAAAGCTACAGTGTTAAAAAAAAATTCAAACTATTATGTAAGCTGTAACAGAACGTCAAAGAATAGAAGAAGTACCTCCCAGTAGCAACTCAACGACTCAAGACTCCACTAACGCTGTATACAGATAAAGGGAGCTAAAAGACGAGCTCGACTGCGAGTGGAGAAGAAGAGAGAAAAAAATCACGTCGTGCTACGGAACGTACACATTAAGGTAGGAAATCAAGCTGTCATACTGCACTAGATTCAGCGTCAGTTAGCATCTCCACGGAAGATTCATCTTCCCAAAGTCGTCCTGCTCATTCCAATTTCTGTCGAATAGAGACACTTCATCATCAGACACTCAGTCACACTGACGATGAAAACACGTCCATGTACATACAGTCCATGACAGACTTTCACGTCTCACTCTCACTTCAGTAACATATACTGGCTACACATATACTGGGCATACAACATGTCTCCTCCTATACACGCACATACGTATACATAGTGTATACTTACGGCTGGAAGTAGTTGTGTATTTCAACAAAATATAGATTAAATGACTCTCAGGTCACAACTAGACATTTTGTTCAATATGTGTTCCATACTTTTCCACTAATTTCTTTCTCCAATCATCAACAGACAAGGCGATAATGATTTACCATTTCACCACAATCCCAGAGTATTTCTCTAATTCTAATTCTAATCACGTTATAGAATAACATATTGGCGGGGAGGGGAAATTGGTACAACTGTCGTCGTCGTGTGTAATTCGTAAATGTGCGAGCCAGACGCTGACGTACAATAGGCGCTCAACGAAAACGATTTCACTTCTTCTACGTCAGACACAATATATATATGTGTCTGCCTGATATAACCTATAATGTTGGATTAAAATGTGGGTCTTATATTTTTCTGATCGATCCCTTAAAGATATTTTGCTTTTTTGCCAGCATATTATAAAATAAATAAACAATTCACAAGAAGCGTATAATAGTAGCTTATTTATATGAATTACACTACTTGTCAGCACTTTAATCTTCATTTACCTTAAAAGAAAAACAAAACAATCTGGTAGCTCCACAACTTTAACAAACAACTGGATGGGGTAGCTACTTTTTAAATCGGTTAAGCCTTCCACTACAAACTGATTTATTACACTCTGCACATGCTGCCTTGTTATCAAAGGGGAATGCTTTGTATGCGTGAAATTTAAAAGATACATGCAATTGGGCGTAATTCTTTGAATCATTTATGTTGAAATTCCGAGAAAGAATGTGGGGCAAGAAAAATTGACGGTGTTGTACCGGGAGTCTTGTACAAATAATGTAGCTATATACATTACATACATGCTCTTATTCTTCTCTCCGAGCTTTATAATTTACAGCCTGTAGAAAGTTTACATACCTCGAGAGAAAGACCGTTCACTATGTGAAGAATAAAACCGTGTAAGATGCATTGCGTACAAGTACAATCACCTGAATACTAATACACATACCATGGATCCTCCATTGGCTATCGACATACACTGAACACAGCGAAAAGGTTCTAATCTACCTACGCCTATAGAAGCTCGTGATCGTATATAACTCTTCTGCAATACGCAGTAGGCTTCGAAGTCTGAGCAAGTATTTACTTCTTCGATTCAATCCACATTAAACCCCGACCAATGCAATGGGTTGCTTGAGTCTGTTTCTATTCCGTACGTCTTGCTTTTACGCTATCGGCTACTCGAATCTCGGACCACATTTGTGTACTTGAGTTTAGCTTGAGAAGAGAAAACAAACGGTATTCTATGTTCTTGGCTTCCTTTGTGTTAAGCCAACAAAGTACTGGTTCGTTGGAGTACAATAGTTTATGAGGAAAATCTAAGATGTAAAGGGAAAGAAAGAAAAGAAATATAAAAGGAAAGGGAGGTGAGTTTCTGGAGGAAAATCAACAAACACCTCGAGAGAAGATTGTTATCTTTGGCCGGTTTGATGAAGGGATTCGAGAGACCAAATAAAACCGATGAAGTAAAGTACCACCGTGTCCTTAACCACACTCCACCATTTCGCAGATTGTAACATTGGCGTTGGTTAAAGGTGTACACAATTTCAATTCTGTCGGTCGATGAAAGGAATAAAAAGTGCAGTTGGAGCTTGCAGTAGTCATAGTAATACGTACTTACGCACATACATATTTGGAATACGAACGACATGTAGATAACCAAGACGGAAAATTTAGGTGAGACTCAATGGAACGGTTACAGATCTAGCATCTATCTGTAGCAAGTCCAAAGGTTAACACCACAATTTAGGAAACCTTTTACGTCCGTTTTTGCTTTTTCAACGATAAAAATAGATTTTCACTGCGAAGAGACTGAGAGCCAGTCTAGTCAATTCTGAGTCTTCTGATATATACGTGTGAATGGAACTGAGAAAGGTCTCTGGGAGTTTTTGACTTACAACCATTCCGAGGTGGAGACGGAGAAACAGAAGCTCTCTGTACAGCCCAGCCTACTTGCTTCACCCCTGTCGACAAGGAATGGTTCTCTGTGGATACTTGTATGTGTGTGTGAATCTGATATGGCTTTGTATTCCTACTCAAATTTTCAATCATCATGAGGAGACTTTACATTGCATTCTAGACTCTACTCTACATACATCCCATCCATACCCATATCACGAGTTCCGAGCTCACGACAGGATTTTCGAGTTACAGTTAACGCTACAGACGACCTACGGTGTTGTCATCTCCAGTTACGGGCTTGATCACTAGTCTTCTTGGAGAAAAACAACCAGCTGATTGGAAAAACAAACGTGAAGTCAAGAAGTCTAGAGCGCAAAAAAAAAATAGAGAAAATTTGAAGTATGAAATGCCATTCGCTGAAAGACCAATAACGTTGTGAACAGATTTGTACGAACGACAAAAATCTGATTCAACTCACGACTAGGCTTCAGAACCCAAGACTGTCAGAAACTACTTTCAATTCCAAACCAATATCTGTAGTATAAAAAAAACCTCAAAGGAGGAGTTCAATGCAAAGTCCTCGGAACCTCGGAATTGTATAATGATGCAGAAAGTATAAAAAGTTACGGAATTCTACAAACTAAAAGTCCTAACGGTTTTTAGGAATGCTCTATGGAAAACCCACGAAGAAAACAAATAACTGAATAACAGGCAAATATATGAGACGTTACCTCGATATGCTAGGTAAGAACTGCTAAGTCACCCCGCCGGACAGGGACTAAAAATTCGCAATCGCTTTGCAACGTTTATAAAGTCGGCATGCTCGCAACAACATACAGTATAAGTCGCAACTATTCTTTGTGTTAGTTTTTGGAACCAAAACCCTGATTTGAAATTATTACTCGCATTTTTGTTTTCAATACAACTAGTAAAAACAAGGACAAAAGCCCTTATTTAATGGCAGCCTTGCAAGCCCTGGCATCAGGAAAAAACAGGAAGTGCCGTTTTGACGGTGACTAGCTTGTGGAATTCAATATTGGCATATTATATAAAGAACCCATTTTCGAAAAAGTTAATGGCGTGTTTTAGCTTTCAATTTGACTAAAGTTTTAAAAAATAATTAAAATGCATAAAAGTATTTAATTTAAGCATTCTGAAAAATAATAAATTCTTCACGTATGAAGATGGGCTTTGAAAAAATTATCTTAGTTTAAAAATCATTTTTAAATCCTGAAAATACCAGGAAAATTGATTTAAAAACCAGGAAAAATCGGGAAATTTAGCTCTAAAAAACACGAAAAAGCAGGAAATTTTGAGTATAAAATCCGGAAATACCAGGAAATTTAAAAAACTCAAAATCAGGAAATTTGTTTTTCATTTTGGGGAAACGTGCCAGGGCTTGACCGTTTAAATGGTATATCACACGTCGGTTGTAGGACATTTTCCCCCCGGACACTTTCCCCCCGGACATATTCCCCCCCGGACATTTTCCCCCGCGGACATTATCCCCCGGACATTTCAGTAACGCCGGACTTTTTCCCCCCGTACCCTTATTTAAGATGCTAAGATGCATATTGTTATACTACAAAGTGATAATTCGCTAAATGGTATAATCATGAATCCAATTCAATCTAATAATTAAACCTTAAGCGAGATCTGCGTAGTAAAATATAAAATAAAAATTTAAACCCCTCGAAAAGGATATTGAAAAAAAATCAACTTACAATTAGATTATAACAATATTCTTTAAAGTTAGTAGGTGCTAGCATACTCAAAAATTCATAAAATATATGTACTGCACTGTTTCTCCAATGTGCCTAAAAATTATGTACCTACATGTGTATGCTGACGTCGTAACAAATGCTTAGTTACAAGGTCGAAGGTAATAAGACAGGGAAAAACTATTTAGGTCATTAATACAAGACAATATTGCTATGGATCATGGAAGAAAGCCTTAATTTAAATCAACTTCCTAAGTCAATGCGCATTGGCATTATAACATTAATTTATAAGAAAGGTGACCCTAAAAACCTTTCAAATTGGCGCCCAATAACACTATGCAATAGTGATTATAAAATATTGTCTACAGTTATTAAGAATCGCATTGCCACTATACTACCAAATATTATTGGACCTTACCAAACTTGCAATATTGCTGGTAGGTCAATTTTTGACAATTTGAATTTCCTACGAGATATGTTTAATGAAGTAGAAGAAGGAGCTATCTTAACACTGGATCAAGCATCGGCATTTGATACGCCTGATCACAAATATTTGAAATCGGTACTTGAAGCATTCAACATTTGTGACTTCATAATAAATGCTGTCATGCTGTTGTATCGAAATAACTACGTTTGTGTCAAAATAGGCTCGCTTCTAACAAGTCTGATAAAAGTGTCAACAGGCATAAAACAAGGTGATCCTATTGCCAGTTCTCTGTACGTTATCATAATTGAACCCTTCCTCTCGAATTTATCTCTAAAACTACCAACCGCAGGTCCAAGTCCAAGTATTTCATCGCCCAACACATATATTTCAGCTTATGCTGATGATACACACGTGCTGATTAATAATGAAACACATATTAAAATAGTTGAGGATGAACTTGAAAAATTTCTCAGATTTTCGGGCGGAAACGTAAATCGGACAAAATCAAATCTTCTCCTACTGGGAAAATGGAAAAGCAGACAAATCCAAACTCACTTTCCAATAATAGAGGATGGTGAAAAAATTCTAGGAATTCACTTTGGGAACCCAAGCTACACCCAACAAAACTGGGATGTTCTTCTGAATAAGTTCAAATCTAAACTACAATTCTATGACTCAAAGTACGAAATGTGTAATATTTTCTTAAAAGTACACATACTTAATACATTTGTGTTACCAATCCTGTGGTTTAAATTAAAAGTGCTCGACCCACCACCCCAATTTATTGAGACTATCATCAAAATTGTCAATAATTACTTATGGAAGAATGGGAAGCATTGGGTAAAACAGTTTTTTGTATATGCTCCACTTGACTATGGAGGGCTTGGAGTGAAACATCCTTCAGCTCAAATTGGAATCTTCAGAATTCGACAAATATTCCAAATACTAAAAAAACGTCAAAACCATTACTTTGGTATGCAGACAACAAAAATAATTTCCAAGATCATATCCCATCACTTTGTTGATTCCAAATTATCCTACTACAAAAACTTGCAATGTCTTTTGTCCAGATTGAAATTTCATCTTATTAACATTAATGAAGAACTCTGTAATACAATTAGCGTTACAAACCCTATGTACGTTACAAAACATATGGGTAGCGAATTCCAATTGTATGGTCTAAACGTTTTAGGCGATTTCCTGAATAAAGAAAAAACTAATAACTGCATTCTCTTGGCCCCGAAGCACAAACAAAGAACTCTGGAATATTACGCTCAAATTGTTACAACTCAAACTAACCTATTAAAAAGTGATAAAGAAATATCAGCAGTAGCCTACAACTCCTTAATGGGTAGTGAAACAGAAATCACTAAAAATAACGATTACTTTATATGTATGACAGTCACAAAGTGCGACTACACTGAAGAGGACTTACAACAATGTAAAAACTACGACTGGAAAAGTCTAGCAAACTGTATTAACAATAAGGAAAGAGAAATAGTGTGGAAGTTCTGGCATGAAGCCATATGTACACCAAAACTAGCAATGAAAATGGGACTTATAAAATACAACCTATGCCCATTCTGTAAACATTTCAATCCAAAACTAACGCATTTTTTAAAATGTGCCCATTTTTCTCCTCTCTGGGATTACATTAAAAAACTCGTTTTAAAAAGTCAGAATACATGGAACGGGAAAACGAAACTACATGGAATACCAAGGAAGTCCTGTGTCAACCATGCCATTCATCTAGGCTATAACATTATGTATGAAACTATTATATCGTACTATAATCAAATAGCGTTCAAAAATAGTCCTGTAATAAGATATAAACAAAAATTCTTCGAAATGATGTATCTACACTTTTACCATTTTAAAAGCAATAACCTGACACTCGAACTATTTAAATTATACTGGTCAGAAGTCAATTTCTTATTTAAAATTCAAAACAATAGGATTGATATCCGAATGTCGTCATTCAATTAAAACATTAATATTCCCAATTAATCTAATCACCTTTTAAGAGTCTGTCCTCAGCGTCAGAAAATGTTTGGACGCGAATGCCCTAAATGATGGACCCGAATAATCAATAAGCATAGCTTATTCTTGATCTTGAATTTGATATTATAACTAACATTATTTAACTCCCTGTCCAAACTGCTACATTAAAATAATGATTATACAACATACTGTATGTACTATAATTTATATTTCCTGAAATAAAACCTAAATTTTCAAAACCTAAAAAAAAAAGGTCATTAATAATGGTAAGGTGCCACTACCTCTAAAATTTTGCATAAGTTTTTTAGACTGTGGAACATATATATATATATTGTTAAATATTAATGACGACGCTAATCATGAGAAAATGCATCAACGCTTAGATGCCCTTAGATTACTATAAATATTAACTATATTTTCCCAAAACATTTACCTTAACGCGTAAGTGTACTTGTCTATACCATTAGTTTCATTTTGGGACCGGGGGGGAGTGTCCGGGGTTACTGCATGGGGGGAAAATGTCCGGGGGGATAATGTCCGGGGGGGATAATGTCCGGGGGGAAAATGTCCAGGGGGAAAGTGTCCGTATACCCACACGTCAAAATCAACGTATTTCAAGGTTGAGAAATTATGTAAATACCTAGGTAGTTAAGACTTACGACTAGCATTAATGTCTGAATGTGGAAATCCGTGTTCGTCGCTGTTTGATTTGACAATAAAGTCATTGTAATTACCAACGAACGAACACTAATAAGCGACTATCATTGAAAGCAATGCCACAGGAAAAAAAATAGAGAGTAGTTTAACACCTTTGCACTAAACACAGCGTGTTTGTTGAAAAAAGTTTGTAAAAAGATGTGTAATTTAATTATGAATAGCTCAAGCTTGGAACGAAAATATGATTATTTTAGCTCAAGATGAAATAAATTTAAAAAAATATTAAAAGCCTTACTTACAGTTTTTGTAAACAACGTCCTATCTTTTTTAGCATGATCACCTTTTAATTTAATCGGAGAACAGGATGAGTTAAAAATATTAAACTCTTAAACAATTAAAGTTAATAATTATTCAAAATTTTAAGCTCTCAAGGATGTGATTTGTCAAAACCTTACACTTGCCTCCTGCCGTGTAGCTAAAACTCTGCCGTAGGCAGGCTTTGGGTATCTAGTATAGCTACACGAAGAAAGAACTGAAGAAATACAATAGTGAAAAATCAGATAAAAAATTATTACTATTTTCTGCACGAAAAAAAGCATGTGTCTACCGTATTATTGTTTATTTTTCGTATGTTCGATCTTACATAGTATACATAGATCATTAAATATGTATGGCAATAGTACATTGATTCACTTAACGGAAAAATAAGGTTAGTATACTACAGGGTTGCATTAGTACTCTATTCAATTAAAAAAAGCAAGAAATCCAATAAATATAGGTTTCGGGAAGTACTGATAGTGCCCCTAATCCTAGTAGATAAGTTTATTTTTTATAAATATTATATCCACCTCAAAAAACAAAACGCAGCACGGTTACTCGTAAAAACATGCGTGTAGACTTGTAGACGTACAAATGTTACACCAGCTTACAATGATTAGCGCTAATTATTTCATCAGTATGACAGTACGTCAAGAATTGTTATACCAACGACTATTTAAGTTCACTGTTAAATGAGAAAAAGTACATACGCCTAATTAAATCCTAGTAACTCTTTTTCTTGCCCAGCCCAAGTTTTATAGCAATATCCTCTTCTGTTTCTAAAGACTCAAGGGCAATATACTACGGGGAAAAATGTCTTAGTAACTAAAAAGATCGAATTAGAACGTGTACCTCCAACTGCCTAGATTAGTATATGCGCTTGCTAACCCAAACCAAAGAGTACCTAGGTACATAGTTATATGTAATTCACTAAAAGTATCATCAATATATATTAGCCCTATAATTTGGAAACAGACTTTAATAAAGGAAGTGTAATTCAGAGATGGCATAAAATTTAATGGTGGAAACTACTACTACATGATCTAAAACGTCATCCATTATTGTTGTAGTTGAAGGCGCAACAAAAAAAAGCTTCCATCCCTAAAATCTTTTCGTCGTTAAAATGTATACTTTGTTCCACTGCCAGGAATGCAAAAATGTAAAAAATGCTTACCTAAGAAATTAACGAGAGTTTGACTATTTGTTACGAGGGTGTTGTGTAAAATGTAACTACCTACCTACGCTACAGCTCCCCCCCCCCCTTTATCCAAAACCACCCGCAAAAGTGTTCCATATTTCAGTTAATATACGAACTCTGTGTATTAACCTTCTTTCATTGAATTCGCTCTTTCGGTTGTCACATGGATTCACATTACATGCACGCGTCCTGAAGGAAAAGGAACATTGCGCTTATAGGCTGGAATACATTATGTTTATTAGGATTTCGAACGAGACTCCTGAGAAGAAACCTCTCAAATCGGGAAGATTTCACCAGATTCAAGCTCTTACATGAGGGTAGAGTGAAATAGGGTAATATTGAGGTCATAGATCGTCTGAAAAAACTTTTAACCTGTCACATTTCTCTGACTCTGCACGCTGAGCAAAGGATATAAATCCAGTATAATTTAAACCATGTTGATTCAGTAGTACAAGCACAAGCTCCCCTTTTTGCCTGTTGACTCCTAATCGAAGTCGAACTTGACTCAAATATCTGTGATATTGCTATGGTATAGGGGATCTAAATACTAAAACGAACTTACCGACTCGAAGCTTAAACCGTTGGAAAGACTCCTTATTGATATGATCCAAGACAGTCATGAGAGCAATTGCAAAATCAACAATAACTCCCACCACACTGTGCTCTTGTCTTTTACTTTCCTATGGTACAAAAAAGGTTTTCATTTTCATTAGATCCAGTCAACTTTTACGATTTTGATTTTAATTACTAAGATATTACATTATTATAATAAGCTATAAAATACTACGAAAGTAGAAGGAACATATTTTATCAATTTGAATTCACTGGCTTTGTGACTTTCTAATGAATATTTCTTCTGAGTTAATTGTCAATCATTTAATTTAGTCACGGCCGTGCAATCAAATTCATTAGTCCACTTACTTGAGCAAGTATTCACCAATGTATAATTAATTTATATGCATGGTGAGTTTTCAAATTAAATATACCTGAGGTTCTTTTCCAGGATCTAAACCAGATGCTGCCATATAAGTCGCACCAATAGTCTTAATTTTTTCTATGCTGCTATATTTTGGTTTCAGGAGAAGCTAGAAGGAAACGTAATAAACGATTTGTCATTGCAGATGAACCAACAAATAAACTTCATAGGTATAAGTAAAACAGCAAAGACATTTCCAAAATTACTACCAAGGGAATTCACGAGTAAATATAGCTCTATGAAGGTTTACGGGATGGGAAATGGGAAGTAAATTAATCTTTAACTGACTCGTCCTGAGTACACTCTAAATAAACTTAATCAGTAAAAAATAAGGCTTCACTAAATTACAAAGAGTTATTGATACGAATTGAAGGATCGCATTGAAAATTGAATACGGATGGAATTCGTCCAACACACGCGGGGTAAGTGAACTTTTTGTAACACTGACGCAAATCCACCCAAATTCTTGAATCTTCCACATAGTGTGTATTGGTATGTATCGATAAATACAAGTGCACAGATAAAATAATTATTATAGTGTACTATGAACTATAGAAAATAAAATAAGAAAAAGTAAATGACATGAACATTACACCTGACCTATAGAGATGTAGGTAGGTACATGAATGACAATTTATTGTTAAAACATGGTTTTCCCACACACAAAATCGAAACTCAAAGTATTCAAACCATACAAGAGATTTGAGAAAAAAAAACTAAAGACGAAATAAGGAGAAAAACAAATAATTAAACAAGCTTACTTTGTCAAAATCGCAAATGATTTCGTTCAGAAGTCTCAAACACTCTAGTCCTTGCTTATTGACATCATTCTCATCGTAGAACTCCTTATAGTTGGGAATGGAAGCAAACATGACAGCAATACAATTGTAGCTTTCGTGATATAGGTCCTATAAAATCAATAAAAGACCCCGGAATAGCATTAACGGGCTTTGCAAGTCTCATCAACAGAAAAAACTTTCAAAAGATTATGATCCACGTTACTTTGACTGGCCCATTTGTTAGAAACTTCGCTCCAACATGACAAGGTAATATATTCTCCAGCAACAACTGTTAACATAAAAAAATACGTGTCACATTAAAAACTAACAAAATTAGTTTGCCATTCAGTAATGACTATGGAATGAAATGGATGATCAACAGGATGTATTGGAGCTTTTCTTCGTTTACCGAATTCTGATTATATTATATGAGAATCGATTTTTTATGCCAACTCCCATGAATGAACTGTCCAAACGGACGAATTAATTACTCTTATGGGAGCAGTTTCACAGCATCACAATATTATAATTTCTAATTTATCATTCATTTGAACGAACTGAACAAAGGCGGAACCAACCTTGTTTATCCCTCGCATCGTTTCCACCTCCTCCTGCTCCACCTATGAGAAAAGAGAAACAACATTTTACATTTGGGCAAAGAACAACGCGCAACTACGACTCGTAGGTATCGCATCTGTCGTCACATTTAAGGGAGAAGCACGTCCACTTCTTAAATCATTGTCATTCTTTCTTTTTGCAAATTATTGTAATTTAAACATCACAATATTTACCTAAAGCAGTAAGTGCCACATAAGAATACAAGGTCAACATTTTTTTATATAATATATTGGAATTACTAGTCCAGTGAATGGTATTGGGTTATTATTTAAAAAATGTGAAATGTAGTAACGTTTTTTGACTACTTTTGACGGGACCAAAAAGGTATTCACCTGAAGTTTTGATTTCCAAAGATAGTCAACTCTTGATGTTGACTCAGTATGACGATCGACGACATGAAGGAGACAAATTAACACGACCAGAAAAAATGTAGTCTTCACCTCGAAAGGAATGTCCGGATAACTGAATAAAGAATCACAAAGGTAATAAATTAATAGACTGTAGTTTAGCTTTATTAGAATACATGCAATCATCTAGTTGTTAAGGATAGTATTTTCATTTATTTAATTTCTCACTGTTGAATGCAAAATACTTAGTATGGTGTCTGCAACCAGAATAATCTAAATTAGGAATGTCGTTTCTAGCTAGTCCTATTGCCCCCAGTATATTCAAGGAAATTTAAAGAACTCGTTTTATTTGTATAAAAATGTTTGAATCTATTTAGTATTCATACAATAGTGTACTAAAAACACAATGACGTTAAGTTATTAGTTTAAAAAGTTGTTATTTATAATTTTCAGAATCTTCTAGGAAGATCTGAGCTTGAAATACGAATAGTAATAATATAACTGGTTACGAGTAGTACGTATCTTTTTTGCGACATCAGATGGCACGGCTAGATTATTTTTACAAGCATTACTTATTCGTTGTATGTTCAAAGTTTTCTCTCCCAATATTCACCATCATTGTTTCACTACTTTTAGTAATAAATGAATCAGAATCAACTTGTCCAATATCCCGATTAAATTATTACATACAACTGTTTGACACTAATCCCTTAACTCCGTTTTAGTAAGCTGAACTTTTCAACAAGAATTAAATATAAAATTGGATATTTTATCCTCATTGATTTCGACTTGAGGCTTATGCTAAAAAAATAGCAAATAATTCCTGTAGTGTTTACCTTTCTAGCTTTCAATTAAAACAGCTTCCATGAGTAATTTAAATAATCTACCATAGTATGTATTCCCTACTCATCTTTAGTTTAATTTTTCTTCCCTTGACTGAGACTGTGCTTGTATCTTACACTAAATTAACTTTATCTTTACATAACACAATTTTTTATTGCAACAACAGTCTTTTCTTTACATAATACAGATATACCTAAAAGTAAAAGGCATAGGATCATTTCTTTGTGGAGACCACGTTAAGCTATTTATTTCGAACACAAACACGAGGATTTAGTTACATTAATACACGAAACATACCACGATAACACAGCGGATAAAAGTTAAAAGGATAACTCATGCCAAAGGCATGTGTGAAAATATGGAATTAGGAATGTGACGTACCCATCATTAAATTTAGCATAGTAAGACGAAAAGAAATCTCGGCTGACGTACGAGACCAGAGCCACGTGAGCGACGGAAGTAATGATCATAATGATCAGCTTTAGAAGGAAGTCAACTCGAAGAAACACGGACACAGCTAAAAGAGCAACGAGACAGCTGCACAAGTAATACTGGAGGAACAAGACAAAATTCATTGGTTAGATCATCATGAACGACAACGACAACCTCTTTCTCAAAAGCATTATTACATCAACTCTACCATTTGTGATAACAATCAGGAACGAATTTCCTTCGCGAATCAAGGAAACAATAGACTTGGTCTACGTATTTGAGTTATACCCTTGAGGGTAAATCGGCAAAACTTAAGACTTATATTTGGATCAAAATTGGGTTATACTGATAATGCTACTTTGGCGCCCTTCTTACTAATGACAGAAAATACATTGGCTTACTGGGACAAATATAATTTCCTCAAAAAGTAAATCTTCTTTGATCTGAATGCTTTTAGTCGAGGTAAAATTAAATTCGGTCTCGTTGAACGATCCCACTTCCATCGATTCATTTATTGCGGAATAATTTGTTTCCAACAGGAAAGTCTCCGGAGAGTCTGCGTCTATCTAAATTCAAAAAGATATATTATCAACGGTTAAATAGGAGCATAAGTAAACATAAAGTAAATAGCAGCAGATTCACAAGAACACAATAGCACAGAAGTGAGAAGACTTCGTGGAAACACTGGAAGCAGAAGCTACAACCACGGACTTACGGACCAGAAAAGACAAGTCAATAAATGTACCTTAACGTATGTATGCATAGGTACCTTTGTCCTCGACTAATTATGTCAGTGCAAGCTTGCACCAGATAATAGGATTTCGAGCTCCCCATTCATTAACACGACAAAGTCAATGACTAACCATGTATCAATACCTGACTGGTGAGTTTACGTGAACGTACATATACAGCTGCTTGGTGAGTCTAACTGTGACAGGTCGTGTATATGGACAGACAGACTAAATTGTAATTACTTTACATGGTGGAGTGAACTCTATTCAAACAAAAATTTAGATTTTAACTTTTGAACTGTTTTTCATGCAATTTCTAGAGTCTTTTAACATAATTTCTTTCTTATTTTACCTTGTCGGTTGTCCTACACTTGTACATTCCCAGAAGAGGTATGCGTATAAATCTATATAATTAATCAACTAATTCATTTGTTCTATTGTTACAGTTCTGTACTTTGTAGGAACCAAACAATAAAAGCATAGAAGCTGTACTATATACTTTAGAAGTCAAAATTTTCTATCTGTCTATTGCAGGAATTAATGACTCTGATTTAACCAAATCCTCTAAACCAACTAACCAAGGGAGTATAATTAATTTGCGTTCCTATATGAATTATGAATTGAAGGATTTCCTTGAAAGTGTCTCTATTCAGACAGCAAGAATAATATTATCGTAGCTAATTATCTAAAACTTGTTTTTAAATTTGACGTCCAACAACACCAACACGTAAGCTTAGTATAAGGTACTACACTGTACTACACAGCTACGTAAGCTTCATATAATGAGGCAATAATTTATTGTTGTTAAGAGCCTCCAAAAAATATTTATACTCCGGAAACTAAAATACCGTAAGTAGTTTCAGTCAACATCAGCTACTTGCTGCATACAAATCTTATCTGCGACCTAATTTGGCATGTATGAGTAAAGGACTTACCAAAACATTTATGAATCAAATATTAGGAGTAATCGGTTAACACATACCATGTTAGTGATAAAAATTATTACAATAATTGCATTATTTGTAAAAAGCTAAAACTAGAAAAAAATAGAAGACAGGTTTAACACATTACTAGCTTGTGGCAAGAAATTAGTGGCATCAAGTGGTTACAGTTTTTACCTAAACCCCTATGATAGGTTTAATCAAAGATCTGAATAAATAATAAATATAATATCAGTATGTATACATGTGTGAGACGGAAAGAGATAAAACATCAGCAATCCACTCTGTAATTAAAGCTCTTATGTGTAAATACGATATTAATCACACATACAATTAGTTAAATATTCTTTCTCCACTACGCTTGACAAATGCCACCTAATTAACCTTTGCCTCTTTTCATACATTTATAAAAAGTAAGGTAAGTATCACTAGTAGCAGCATATTAATTTAAAACCAAATTTGTATTAGTAAAATGCTGCCCTAAATCATTGTTATACAGGGTGGGCCATTTATTCCGGGGGATTGTAGCAGGCTATAAAAACCAAGTTTATTATTCGAATAGAACAAACAATATACCGAAATAAAGACAATTTCCGGGAGATTTGTTTGACACCTCATTCATTAAAATCGGCCAAGAACTGATTACAAAATGGCCTAACTAACAAAATTGCAGTTTTTAGATTTTTTTGTCAATCCTAAAATTATGTTTTAACAACTTTGATTTAAAATGAAAGCGTAAAGCAATGAAGACTATACCTACCGAAAAAATCATGCAAACATTTCAAAATTTACCAAATTAAATTTAAAAATTCTAAAAATTAAAAATTTCAAAATTTTAAAAAATTTTAAACTTGGTTTTTATAGCCTGCTACAATCTCCCGGAATAAATAGCCCACCCTGTATTATTTTCGGTATGATTTATACATTTCCTAGGTGACATTTCGCGTTATGCATACGCCAACTGAATTTGTTGATTTGAATGAGTAAAAACTCAGTAAATAAATCTTTAATGATGATACACGTGGATCCACTATGCACATTTCTCCCTGATACGTATAAATAACCAAAGTTTCTTACGACAGCAATCAAAGAAGACGCGCAGATGAAGGTTGCAGAAGTGACAAATATAAGGAGGCGAATCCAACGGACATTTGTTATGACAGCAGAAGTATGACCATAGCATGTTGGTGGTTTTCGTACATGTGGGTCGTCTAGATCTTCACTCTCGGAGCAAGAACATTTTTTTTGCCAGCTTAAGCAGACGAATAACATGAGCATGAACAACGTGGGAGCACAGGAACCCACAAACACTAACCACCTGAAAATTTCAAAGAACCAAAATCATTTAACACGAGTAGTCCATTACCAAATGAAACTGTGACGATTATTGTAATTTTCTAATTATTTTATTCCAAGACTGTGCCTCCTCCCTTAAATGTACAGTATTGTCATGTGTAAAGATATATACATGTGTAGAACGACTCTACGCTAGACACACAGATCCAGATTCAGCACCTTCACGTCTTATGGCAAGGGTAAGGATGATGTAAGTAAGTATCTAGACCTACATAGGTACCGTACTATTTCAGACCCGCGCATTATTTCAAGATATACGGTATCTATTTATAAGTGTCTGTGTTCTTTCTGCCTCGTTGTGGATACTTGACACTACTTAAAGTTAGTACTATGAAGCTAATTTATTCGCGTGCATTCACGACTCCAAATTTTGAAAAGCAAACGTATAGCAATTGAATAAAATGTCCACCCTATCTTGTCAGTCAAAGTTTGTAAAGTTGCACAAAAACTAAAGCCAATATCAAAATCTTTGTTACTTAATAATTTAAAAGGTAAATGAGAGGGATTACAAAGCTCTTGAGTCTTACTCTTGAAGTAGTAAAACTATTCACAAACTCCAGGTATGTCATCCACGGCAGAATGTTGAACTCATTATAACTTTAAAAGGCTCTCATACGTACCTAGGCACGTCCGCCTCATTGAAACAAGTATAAAGTAAATTTTGCCTTGGATACCAAGCTAATCAAGCAATTTTCAAGAGGGATAGGTTGGTAGGCTTTTGCTTGACACACGAAGTGAATCATTTGAAGTCGATATGCTTTTCTCTGATCCAGAGATGAGCTATTGTTTCCAGTAACAAGCACGTCACGAGATGAGGTTGGAAGAAATAAAGCAGAGCTATATGGCAGGATTAGGATGCATATATGCTAGTCACGGCGTTAGGCTGTGTGAAACTCCAACTACAAACTGACTAGTGAGAGTGTGAAGGAGACAAGAAAATACTGGAACTGGAAGTATGAAAATGAATGTTACTTTTCCGTACCCTGGGGTAGTCAAAAGCTGAATCACAGCCATACACATGAACAGCACAGCAGCACCGGTCATATAATAATGAAACTCTGGGTCGGGTAAATTCTGATACTGGGCTTCTAAACTTCCTTTCCGGAACCACAGCGTGACAGGATTTAAGTCTTCTGATGTAATGCATTCTCTGAAAGGAAAAATTAATGAAAATACGTGTAAAT
This sequence comes from Dicyrtomina minuta, assembly GCA_949802685.1. Taxonomy (NCBI): domain Eukaryota; kingdom Metazoa; phylum Arthropoda; class Collembola; order Symphypleona; family Dicyrtomidae; genus Dicyrtomina; species Dicyrtomina minuta. Next base: position 47,509,224 of record OX461812.1, read on the forward strand.
GTGTCGATTTTCATAAATTGAAAATTTAATCCCATTGCAAAATGCCTTCTTTTAATTTTGTCAAGATCACTGAACAAGAAAAAATTACACATATCGTCCAAAAAGCACGGACAAAGAATTCAAAACTGAATCAACGGAATAAAATTGATTTTCGATTTCCAAATTTACAATCAAGCTTTCGCCCACTTTATCTGTTTAAGTTTACAAGCCATGCTGTGAGCAATAATAATGAAGCTATACTTGTATGAGCTTGCTAAACTATAGGTGAATTTTATCACTGCGGAATAATGCGCCAACATAAAAATATTAATAGTGTGGAATAAGAAAGAATAATAAAAAACTAAATTCATTGATTCTACGTAATTCGCTTATTTCTAGCGGGCCCGTAATTTAATACTTTCAAGTCTCTCATCCACATCGTGCACGTGTGCAAAAGAGAGTACACTAAAGTGGGGAAAGGTAAGGACGAGAACGAATCTCTCATTTACGTCTCACTGTCTACAAATTCGAGAAATTCGAGAAAATATACATATATTCTAGTATTTTGTGTCTGTATAGGTACTATTCGTTGAACAAGACAAAATACAATGATAATATACCTACATAAAATTGATGCAGATTTCAAATCTATATTTCCGGTTGATAAAGTACAGAATTATTTTTAATTGATTTAGAGTATTATCTAATAATCCCTTACCTGCACTCAGCAAATGTATTTGAGTTCTTAAGTAAGTTAGACTCAATTTCCAGACTCTACAGTTTAGGGAGGAAAACAATTAACAAACGTTAAGCACACATACAATCAAGTAGAGAATAGGACCAAAAAATAAAGACTGCCTCATCAGTTCAGAACATTTCCTTACAGCTAAACCGATGGTTTTAGCGAGTGTGCTTTCAGCAATATTGGCAAAGGGCTTATCAGCCCCCCAACATTCGATAGTTTTGGTCATTTTTGAAGATGCTCGAGCTCGTCCAGCTTGTACTCCGAAGACGGCTCCACCATTCTTTGCATCCGTGAAAGATGCCTGTGAAGCTGATGAAGGGCTTCGAAGATTTCTATCACCAGTCTTAGGATCCTTTTTCAAACAAGTACAAAATATAAATAAAAGAGAGGCTATTGACATTCTGATACTGTGTGTCTGTCCAATGAGCACATCGAAAGTTGGAACTGGGATGAGAGCAAGGTAAATTAAGGTTTGGTGATAGCGGAAGTAACGGATGTAATCAGAATGGAAAAGAAAGTAGAGGAAAAGGAAAAGTGAACTCAAGAGAAAGGCTAACCTTCGGTGGAAGGATGAGGAAAGTTTCTACTTTTCTATCTGCCAAATAGTTATCTCGTAAATGCCCTTCTCCTGGTTCAACTTCGTAGTTTCCTGTCAGCTGAAGATACGTCTCCTTTGTGATGTGAACTCGTCTGAAAGAACACCATGAATGGTCATTTTAGTTTTAACTCAATTCTTTCCTTTCCCTACACAAATACAGCATAGGTAAATTCTAGTCACTAATTATATATTATTATAAGGGTCAACTTCAAATAAGATAATTAAACTTTAATAGTATGCACCTGACTGCCTACCAACACACAAAAGATGTTTATTTACAAGTTTCAAGTAAGCATTACATTCACTTTATTGAATCCCTAAAAGACTAACACTAATAACTCCACGCTTAACGGTTTTCTACCTACACAAACGTATTCACATAGTGTTTAAAAGCAATTTGACAGCAATTCAAACTTCTCACTAGTCAGTCTCAGCCTCAGCCAAGAATTTAAGTAAACAAAAGCTATAAAAAGACATAATATAGTACCGGCATCGACTATGGGGACTACCGACACTGACTGTTTGTGTTTACAAAGCTTTCTTTCGGAAGCTCTCAGAATTTCATTTTATAATGAAAATACATATGCATCAGATATAAAGCTTCTACCGTATTTGATCGTATATGCGCCGGAGCGTCAATTTTTGTCTGGTTGTCAGTTCAAAACATTGAATAAGATCCGGGGGCTCAAATAAGCCCTCATTTTAAAAAATTAAATAAGCGCCGGGCTGTTAGTTTGAAAATTTAAATAAGCTCATAGACGAATGCTTTTTAATTCGGTGCTTTTAGACGTGGGCAGAAAAGGTATATATATGTACAGAATTAACATTCTTTTCATATTGCTGGCGATGACAATCGCAGTATCTAACGCTAAGTGTCAGCTCAGTTCTTTACACGCAGTATGTACAAATTATTTTCGATAAATAGATAAAGTTTTTAAATTGAGCTACCTACCTACCTATATAATTTTAAGGTTTTAATACTTTTATTCGAAATATGATTGTTTTTTAAATTCGTAAAAGAAATATTTAAATACTGCATTTTAGCACCGTAGTTCTTACTATGTACTAAATCATTTCTTGGGGTTGTCCAGCAATTACGTTTACAAAAACGACAAAATCTTGGGCTACCAAACCCCTACTCATCGTTAGTCATTTTAATCCATACCCACCTTAGCCCCTTGCAACGTTCACATAGAGCTATTTTATTTTTAGTTACGCGTATAAGTTACTTTGGTGCAAGTAAAAATTATATACTGGTTTAAAATATATGCAAATGTGAAATGCACAATATATTTCCTGCAATTTAAACATGTTTGTGAATTTTTACATTTTTGAATGATCATATCTATTTCCTACCAGGCCCTGCTGGAATTATCAATTATCCACATTTTTAGACCAGAGGCTAGTCGGTCTCTGCAGCTTCTACCTAGATAGTTTCCTTATTCTGGGGCTGGTAATTTAGTTGTTTTAATTACTGGTTCACCTCAGAAATCTAGAACCAGAATAATTTTATGCGATGGAGATTTTATTTTGCACATCATTTTGTGACAATTATATTCGACAAGTGTTTATATATACATTGCATTGCCAGCAATTTGTCACACGTCGAAGTGTCTACAGACGTATTGGTTTGGACGTACTAAATTCAAGATCGTTTTCCAAATTTAATGTCGTTGGAACCAAGTGTCGCTATTTCAACTGTCTGCATACGAACCGTGTTGGACAGCTTATATCGCGACCCTCAAATGTCGCCAGGTCTACCAACCTAATCACAAGCAGGATTATTTTGCTTGTCAGTAAGTAGATTCAGCGGTATGCGGACATTTTCCTCCTAGACGCTTTCTCCTAAGAAAATTATTCCCCACCCCCAGGGCATTTTCCTCCCAAATCGTACCGAGCACATTTTCCAAAAGTAAGTAGTATATAGTAATACGTATGCGGAGCAATGTAATGAAGTAAAATAATTCAATAAAAAATTAATAATCTTCTTATTATGTTGTACTAAACTCTCACGCACAGAAATTGATGTACTGTACTATGTATCATGTTGAGCGGAACGTGCTAGTTTTACTATTGAAATAATGTTTGAAGTGGCAAAGCGTTTTAGTGTGACTTCCCACATTCCTTCTGAGCTTGTGCTCGAATGGGGTAAATTAATGCAAGCAAATCATTGCCTATTAGTGGATTGTGAAATGTGCATACTTCAGAATTTATTGATACTTTTGTTAGAGAAATGAATGAAAACTTATGTCGTTCTTCAGCTTATGATTTTTGCATATTTTCGAGAATATCAATGAACACACAAATTTTCTGTAAAGTCACACTTGTTCACTTCGGTGGTGTGATTTTGATACTGGGAGGAAAATGTGCTTGGCACGATTTGGGAGAAGAATGTCCCTTGGGGAAAATGCCCGAGTGCCCGGGGGAGGGGGGGATTACCAGGAGAAAAATGTACTACACATGAAAGTTTTAATGAGAAAACCAACAGAGTTTAAGTAGGTATCTTATCTTAACTTAAATATAATATCATGGGAGCTCAATTTTGAAGTCAAAAGAAGCCACATGATTAGATTCTATTTTATATTATTACCACCAATATCTACCAAAACAAAGTGAATTAGCGCTATGATTAAGAACAAGCTGTTTAAACTATGTACTAATATTATAATTGGTACTATAGCAAGCATAACTAAAATATAACAACCCATATATCTCATACATGGAGTCCTTAGCTGGAAGGTAGCGCTAATTTTATTTTAGTGCGAAAAACGTTGGAATTCCCTCTGCTAGAGATTTCACTATTATTTCTTATGGGCATAATTTTGTTTAAAACATCTGGGTTCATTAATTTTACACAAGAATTTATTGCCGCATAAAACTTGATTTACAGGCTTGCAAATGGTTCAACTGCTTTGTTTCCTATCCTCAGCTCAGTGCTCAGTTTCGGTTCCGCAGTAATTCCAGTTCCTACTGGACTGTACTAGACTACCTACCTACATACACATTTTCCAACGTATCCAATATCGAGGCTAATTACTACGAAGAAATTTGTAGGTATATGTACTCAAATGAAAACTAAACTTGCATTGTTGCAAAGGTAAGCTATTTAATTACCTACGTATTACTGATTTTTATAAGTGGTTATTGGAACTTTCCGTAGAAACCAAAAAAATGTATTTTTACCCTGGCATTCCTCCTGACTCCATGTGATTTGCAAGATTTACATCATCGCTCCAGACATCGTATTGCCATTTCCTAAGACCCAAAACTCCGCAAAGAACGTTACCTAGAAATTCCGTGAGAAAAGTAATTAGTGGACTAGCTTCTCCTGAGATTTATTAATATCTTCAAATTAGAAGGAGCTACCCAGCGAAAATTAATTCAAATTTTCATCATTATCATCAGCTCGGTGGAATCGAATAACTTTATTATTTGACCAACAGTTTTAAGAAATATTGGGCTTCTTACTAACTTAATTAAAATTTAATAACGCCAAATATTTTTATTTATGAGTTCGAAAACTTGCAAGTCAGTATCTACATATGTACATGGTATTCTTCTAGTGCTACTGTAAGGTCTTACCTGTATGTATTCCAATTCGCATGTCAACATTACAACCAGTAGCCTTTCGAACCATCCTATAATATATTCAAAAAATAAATCATTAAATTTTATTCACGCAGATTAGGTGCTTCAAACCATATAAAACAAAATCTAGCTAAAAGTTGATTGCATTTGGAGTTGAATATTTCCTTTAACTATAAGTGCAAGAGCATCAAATTACTTGTGAAAATGCCGGCATATTGTGCCCTAATATAAATTCAATGCCAAATATGTATCATTTTTTACTTAAAATCACACTCTGAAGTAAAAATGTGATAGTCAGTACACACACTTAAGATGCATAAAATTATCTGAACGACACACAGTCCAAATCCTCCTTTTATGCTCATTCATCCAGACATAATATTACAGATATTACATTGATGTTAGTGTCATAATATATGGAAAAAATTTACTCGGGTTTTCGGTTTTTAAAAGAAGTTAAACTAAACCAGAAATATTGAGTCTTTTGTTGTTTCTTTTGTGGAGAAAGGCAGAAAAAAAAACTAAGCTCCTTGAATTCTCGACGGTGGGCAACCAACTGCCTAGTGACTATAGACCGAATGTTAAACTACAAAGTAAAAGTAGAAATAAAAAGAAGCAGAATGTCTCCCGAAGGTTTATATCGGTACTCTGTGTGCGCGGATGGAAAGCAGGAAGATCATGATGATGGATAGTCTTGAGCCTACGGCCTGTATCCCTATTCTTATTCCCCAACAGCCTTTCTCCTTTTACAGCACATCGTGAATTCGTATCATCATCCACAATCTACCGCATGAATTTTCTTTTTTCTCTAAACAAACTCTCGTTTTAGCTTTCATCAAGCGATAATCATATTACATACTTGAATTTGAATTTTCAGGAAAATGTAAGGATTTACGCTAGGACGAAGGGAATACTAGCAGTATAATAGAACAAGAACAAGAATGGAAAGATGCTAAAGTATGTTTTAAAAAAATCATACACATACATAATATATAGTATATAGGTAGAAGCTATATTGCTTTGGTGTACACCAGGAAGCATTTATTACCAAAGTCACTTGAGACGTAATATTCTAAAAAAAATGAGTAAAACGTGCACAAAACTACAATGCAATATACAACAGAACGAAGTGATCATCTCAGGCGCAAAATATGGGAAGCGCATATGAAAGATTGGAGTTCTAGAAGAATACTAGTAATGTAATAATAAACTTTAGCATTCATGTACTTTTAGATTCCAAATTTTATTTTTTTGCGTATAAAATTACCCTGTTATTTAATGTTCTAGGCTAATTTAAGAATTTTAATATAGTCATAAATACATATTAAAATTTTTTCCTTTAAGTTCAATAAGCTACACTGATTTCAGTCTACCCGTTTATTTCTGCTGGAAAAACGTATTTTTCCAGCAGGAATAAGCATCTCTCCAATTTCAAAGCCAACCAGACGTCCAGTGAATGATTGTTTTTAATTCAATTTAATATTTTTTCAGATTATGAGTATTTTTCATTTTCTTTGAGTTCTATTTTTTCCCAAAAAGTTTTCTCAAAAAAGAAAACGGAAAATTTACTCCGGATTTAATGTTAATATACGTCAAAGTAACAATAAATCGATGCTCCCAGGTTCCAGGTACTTGTATATATTGATGCAGAAGATAGAGTTTCCATTCAATTCTCTATCCTATCTATAATAGTTGCTCTTTGGTTATATTCTGTAGCATTCAGAATACTATCCATAGATTTGCATTTTTATGAGATTATTTACACGGACACAGGGAAAACTAGCGTCTGTTCGTACTTTTACTTGCAAACTATTACTGATACAAAGCGTAAATAGTGCAATATAAATTCAAAAAAAACTTCCAGGTAATTTTATTTTTACTGCATGGTCTACAACATTGTCATGATCGAGGCGTAATGGTAGTAATAAGAACATGATTGCCCACGCGTGACGGATGCGGTAAAATAGGCGAGTAAACAGTAAAACTACGCACGTAGTTATTTAAAAAAATTGGTTTCATTAAATGGTATTTTTAAAGTGCTTTTTTGTTTCTAAAAATATTTTTGAAAAAATAAAAAAACTTTGCAACTTTAAGACACAAGATGTTCCTCCTATATCTATATAATAAGCAAGGTGCCGGAGCACATACAGAGCCATAGCTCCCGAACCACAAAACGTACAAAGACGCAAATGGTACCAAAAGACGCGGAAGAACAGAGCTTGAATTTTGCTGAAAAACTAATCAGAAATCGTAAATTTACCAAATGTTGCCAAAAAGGCACAGTAAAACTAAACTTTCTTGACGATTACCCACGTGAGCTCAAAAATTACATGGACTGCAAAAAAAGCGATGCAGCGGAACTTTAAAAAGTTTATACGGCAATATAACAGTGCCGTATCATTTGCATCGATAAAAACGCAGTACCCTATTGGAACAAATGGCATTAAATGCTCAAAGGAGCCTTTTGTACGCCTGCATGGTCAAGTAAACCATATAGTGACCGCAAAGCTGCATTTCCGGGAAAAGATGAAGCCGCGCTATGCCCAACTGTATATTGTTGACACGGAACTAACGACGGCACAGCGCATGGGTATAGTTGAAAATGAAGGATGCTTGCTTTACATAATGGCTGATAAAGACAGCAATACGTGCCGTCAATGTCTTTGCTACGGCACTGAAGAAAGTTGAAGAAACAGTAACAGGCAATCCCACAGGACGCCTTCTAAAAAGCATTTGCATGTCATTGGCTAAAGAACCCAGGAAGAACCAGCAAAGGTTTAATAACAGCACAGCAGCTGATATATTAGCAATGTTTGCAAGCGGCGACGGGGCCCTACCGGGCAACAGCGAGTGGCGCATTTACAGTAGAGCAGTTACTAGAACGCAGCGCGTGCCGATACTTGACGCAAATATTGATTTGTTTGTGTACCCATTGATTCACCCTACAGGTTATTGAACTCACGCAGCTCAGATTTACAGCATGCAGATCACGTAAGCTATAACGCGGACTTTGACTTAGGGCAAAGCGGTTGGGGACCGCATTTGTGACATCTTGAGAGTACTTGACGGGTATTTAGATGGACACGCGTCACAAGGCGGCCGAACTTACAAGGGTGGACCGCAAGGGCATCCGCTTATTCGCTTGCTTAAAGTGACACGAAGCTTCCATCAGAAACCTGCGTAGGCACCTGGAGTTGTTGGCGGCAGAGAATAAATATGTAAAAGCGTCTGCAACCCTACAGCCCTTAACATTCTCAGCTCCTGCCGCCCTCTCCCACCGAAGCGCGTCACTTTCTGCCCTCGGAGGCCCGTTGCCACCATATACAGCAGCTACGGCCTGCAGAAGCAGCGAGTCGTGCCCCTCTATCCCTATCCAAGTTCCTCTGTCCCGTCGAAGACGCCAAACTGATAGGTGGGATGGAGGACGGGATTAACGAAATATTGCAGCGGCAACTTAGGACCATTTGCTTTCGGCACCCTTACCCCTTCTAACAGTACCTGCGCCTTCGAGTCGCAAGAATTCCACCAAATGGCGCAGCTATACCCAGCCGGCGCATTACTACCACCTTTTCCTGATTACGCCTCCCCCTGGCAGTGAAACCCCCAATCTTCAAGAAGAAACCACCCACCAAGTCTCGGCCACAACTCTAGGACCCCGGCAGCCACGAGCTCTCTGAAACCCACCTCAGAAAGAAAGAGGGTAACCACGCTGCTGTCGCCTACCTCAGCGGCGGATCCATAAATTTTTTCTGGGGGGGGGCTAACAATGTTAAGCCGCCATAATTAGAAAATGGCCGCTCCTATCTTTACAATGTTAAAAAATTTCATTCTGGGGGGGGGGGAGGCTACAGCCTTCTAGCCCCTCCCTCTGGATCCGCCGGTGGCCTACCTGCATCACCTGCCAGAACTTCGCCACCACGCATTTTTGTACTCCCTCATTATTTGTGCCACGAAGTTTCTAACTTAAAAGTTGGGTCATATTGCTGTCTCTGTGTATCGAATGTCACTCGTGCGTACTGCCTAAACTGTAAATAAAGCGACAACACTTTTTACATGCGCCGTACTTCTTTTATCCTTTTGGCCGCCCCCCCCCCCTTCCGGCGTGGTCTTGCCGTAGGCAGGGGGGCCTGACTTCTAGTACCTATATAAAATACGTATATAAAATTATATACAATATACGCAATCAATAGTGGAGGACATAGCTCTTCGGGTGTTCTACTGATTGTATACTATAATAAACACTTGGAAGATTTCTAACGGTGCTGAAATGTTGGGGGCAAGCTTAAGCACTGAATTCCGTTGGGTACAAGTTCAGATGAAGAATATACTAGAAGACAAATTTTCTCTGTCCTAATGTTTTACTAGTGAAGTCTATATTTCTGTATATCGTCTCTACAGAACCAAAATGATACAAATCCATCTTCAGCTAAATACAAAATGCACTATCTAGAAAATAATTTAAAAATCTTGAACCTAAAAGCATGTAAATTGAGCATTTTACAATTTTCAAAAAAACATGCAAGTAGAACATTTTGCACTTTTCAAAAACATAAACATTAATGAATTTTTGGCTTAACACTGTTGAACATCTTAAAGTTGGAAGAACTGAGAGTAAAAAATTAGTTAAAATACTAGTAAACTGGCGGAACTGGTGCTATGGTCTATTATGGAGAGTCATGACAGAGAATAATCTGATCGTGAATCTATGGCCGATAAGAAACGTGTAAGGTAATATGTATCTACAATAAGAACTCGAGCACTTCTCTCAAACAAAGTAACCACTCAGATTCCATTAACGCACTAAAGTACCCATAACATTTGACGTATAAATTGATGACCCTTCAAAGCAAAAACTGCTGGAGACAACTGCTTCATTTCAAGTTTCAGTTTGCACTATTATAGCCAATCGCATCCAACAATAAAGAAATTGCCTGCATCATGGTTGATTGTTAATTGTTTTTTAATATAAATATAAGTACTTTACCGCATTTGTTTCGTTTGTACCTACTAACTACCAGTGTGTTCTACACACTACATGAACATGAGGTACCTACACATGCACATATATGTGAAGTTGAAGGTGAGGACATCAAGCCTGAAAAAAACATTTCACCAACGTAGCACAATGGTTATGGTGAAGCCAGCACTCATTATAGCCCTAGAATTTAATTAGCTACAATGATTGTGTACAGAACTCCACAGTATCCGCATGCAACAAGACTGCGACTTTACGGGACAAGGATATAAAAGAAACAAATAGAGCATGACGTGGATTTAGAGCTTAAAGAGAATTCATTCCCTTAATTTAGGTAAGTTACTTTTGGTTACACAGTGCCGCTGCTGGTTTTACTACAAAACATGTCGCACATAATTAGTTACCGTCCAGACTCCGGATAAATCTTTCTAATTAATTTTCTTGATGAGATTCAACACTCAACAATATACATTATAGAATCGACTTTTCGAATATAAACATAAAAGCAACCTGCACCCATGCCTCCACTTCCCTTTAAAATCGATAGGAATTTTGCAGTAGTATAATAGAATGAAACATACTACTGTTTGTTTAAAATTTAAAACATGCCCTTTGAAGCCTCTCATTATTTCTAAATGGTCTAAACTATCTGTCATTGTATTTAAAATTAGCATCAGACGTCATAGAAGAGCCATTTAGCCAGTTGGTGCAGTAAATAGTTTTAGTAGTAATAACCCTCAAAAGATAATTTTATAAACCGAAGACATCGTTCCTACCTGATTGCTTCAATCATTTCCAGCCCCATTTTAACACAATTGTCGGCATGGTTTGGTCTTGAAATTGGAAGTCCGGACACACAGTAGTAACAGTCTCCCAAAATTTTAATGCGCATGCATTGATTTTCCTGATAAAAGCAAATAAAACAAAATTAGTCAACATAGCTTAAATCTTCTAATACAACGCGGGTCTCTAATATTAAGCGGGGATAGGCTTCTCAGATTGATTACATAGTACGTGAGTTTTTAATACTACGCGGGTCTCTTTTAGCACGCTCCATTACCTGTACCCGGGTACATCTTCAGGTTTGGGTACCCAGGTCCGTGCCCAGACCTGTACCCGTACCCACATACGCGTGTACCCATTCCGAGCATTATGTAGGTATGCATTTACCAACTTATAAAACTTGTTATTCGGTAATGTATTTGAATTTTTGGGGCTTTCTTTGCATTTTACAAACTGTAATTAAATACTTTTACTAACTGATTTTATTCTAATTTTAATAGCACTCGGGTCTCTATTAATACGCAGGTCTTTAATTGTATTCGGGGGTAAGAAGCTCCAATTTGAATAGTACGAGGGGCGTACCAATACTTAGAAGATATGCGGTACTTACGAATTATTAATCATGATAGCTTCGAAAAGTGGAAGGTAGATTAAATGCAGCTTGCAAGGAAGGTTTATGTACTGAAAAAAACTACTACCTTTTTGGGGGTTTCGTCCTTTCGTCTCTTTAATTTAATATTTGCAATACAAAATGATGGGTAGAGCTGTTCAGCCAAATACATTTGAACGTTGCTGCACAGAAGTAATGAGACAAAAATTGGGACAGCCTAGATATTATTATGCTTTTGCTATTCGACCTAAAATAATTAAATATGGCCACATCTTTTTGTTCTGTATTTTTATTTTCCATATTTAAACGTTTATCGTGCGTGTCCTTGCGTTATGACCTGGAAATAATTATCATAACTTCTATGGTTTAGCAACCGCTAAAACTATATAAGTACTCGCAAATACGGATAACTGGCATTATATAAAGATAAATAGAGACACTATAAAACTCCTAACATAGAATGCAAAATTTTCCTATTTGAATTCTCATTCTGTGGTGGTGATGCAATTAAGCCAAATAATTGAAGAAAATTGGTCGCAATTTATAATACATAAGATCACAGATGTAAATAAGGGGCCTACCCCCATAAAATGGGAGATTTAGCCTTTTGTGGTCAGAGGATTGTGTTGTAATTATATGGAAATTATTGTGCTCCCTATTCTAACTTACATATAATTATTCATATCTGAATTACAAAAGTTTTTTGGGCACACAGAGTTTTCCCATTATGATCTAGCCTTGTATAATATTTAAATTAATAGAGAGACGATGCATTTATTATTCGATGCTAAAAATAACCGTGAAATTATTACCTTGAAACGCTTTTTTTAGTGTGCGCCGTATGGAAATCATGGGTCATGAATTTCCCAAGAGTGATAAAAGTGTCCGTGGAGGCGGAGACTAAATAAGACCAGGATCGCGCGACACTTTGCTGCCCACACATGAACTAATGCCTGACTCGACTACATTCAAACTGTATGAGTGGGCGTACTGCAAAATGTCATGGGTATTATTTGTTAAATATTACGTGTACATGATCTTATTTGTGTTTGCCATTAATTAGAATTCTGACTCTGATCTAGTTTCAATTCACATATTATATAGTATGGAGAAATCCCTCGAAAAAACTGTTGTCTGTCGTAAATCTAGTCGACTATTACCATTACTCCATTTCCATACGCGCAAGCCTGAATGAAAGTTTTGGGTTTTGGCAGTTACAAATATTTTGACAATTACTGCCCTCAATTTCATCGTATTTACATGATAGGTAAGTTTTAATTTCTCAAAATGGAGTAATTTGTCAATGGTGAGTGCATACCATTGCACTGACTTCAAGTAAACTAGGACAGGAACCGCATAAGAATTATACTCTACGAGTCAAGTATACTTTTAGACGTTAACATTCATATTTCCTCTAGAAAATAGCAAAAACTCGACGTGTGGAGTGGATAGCATTATAGCCTACGGGTATAGAAAAAGTAATTATTATTGCTAACAGAAACAGATTTAAAGACTAAATACATTAATTTCCTTTCGAATCGATTTATCTATGGTACTTCCAAGGAAGTCAAAGTCGGAATTCTAATCTACATTATTTTGCACAAAGGAAATGTAAATGATCTAACTTAAAACCTGATTAACTTCAACCTTTGAGAAATTCAGTTAATAATTAATTTCGTATTCACATACCAGCGTTGAGCCATGGTATTTAATACAGATGGCTATTCAAACGAAAACCATTGTAGCGTAATTGTAACACAATTATTTTAATGCTGTTGGCTATGTTTGTTCAACACTCACTACACTAATTCTATATCAACACCAGAATCAACTCTAGCAGCTACAATAGGTTTCATATCAGGCATGTTCTAGGCTGTCGCGCCTTTCTTTTCCGTCCCTATCAGTAGTATATGTATGTATCAGTAGTAAGTGAAAGGAGTCCCCCCTACATGCAAACAGCCGTTTTAGAAGCATGTAATTAGTTTTATTTGGACAGTAATAGTAATTTCAAAGCCCGAACTGGATGGGTTGGTAAAAATAACAGGAGAGCCCCAAATTTATAATTTTGTAATTACCTATACACAAAAGAAAGCAGTGTCATACTCTACATTCTTTTTAGTTATTATTACTTCGTGACCGTGACTCAATTTTTGCAGAAAATGAATGGAATCCGAATTTCCAAACCGAAAAGAAAATTTATTCTATATTTACCTAAAGTAAGTAGGCACTCAAGTTCTAAAAAATAGACAAAGTATTGGCTTAGTACACATACACATACACATATACATCACATCGGTCTAACAAGTCAGACCTCGGTCCGTACAGCTCTGCTAATGACGGAATTATGATTACGAAAGGTACGACAGAATTTGAGACATGTCGTGCTCGTTATTTTGGTAACGAGAGGAAAAATGTATAATATATGTACCTATATGTATTTCAAGGAAAACCTAGGAAGAAATAGTTGTTGCCCCGCGACGACAGGAGAAGATGATTTATGTATGACACTTCTTGCATACGAGTCAGAATCGATAACTTGGAAAGCTCGTATTAAATTAGAAAATATGTGGGTATCATATGCGGGACTCGCACAATCTATTTGACTTCACTTCAAGACCCCATGCTATGCCATGCTCTGTGATGATACATGCGAATTGAGGAATGACAGTGAGCAATTAAATTGAAACGATTTAGTATGACGATACCCGCGGAAGCCTGGCTGTATGTAGGTAAGTACTTGGAAATACGGTTTCATTCAACCTTAAATTAACTATGGACGGCCGCATTGTTTCAATCACTCATTAGACTTACATCAAGACGAGACCCGAGTCATTCATATATGCATGCTCAGTAATCGTGACACACAGTCTCGCTCAACAGCTTGAATACGGATGAGGATTTACCAAGGTAAGGTATATGCTAATATATTATTTGTATAAAAAACCTTAAATAATGCAATTGGACAGTAGAGGACCTCTCCTACCTAAGCATAACATGGTCATGGTCTCTAATAAAGTGTGTCAATACACACATCCACCGTATTGAGTTTCCTAACGAAAGACTCCTCAATTTACAAGTTACATTTTGAAAAAATCAGTATAAATGCAAATATTTATAAAAAAAATAGCAATAAAAATAATAAGAAAATTATTGAATGAAGTGGCCTATCTGACTGAGAGCAACTGAACTATTCGTGATAAAAAGCCAGACAATCAAATAATTCATTAAAATTTTTAAAACGTTAATACAATATAGTTATAAAATCGCTTACTTGAGCAATTTGATCGAATTTGCCAAAAAGTTGATTCAAAGTCTGAACCAAGTTGGATGCACTCAGCTTCTCAGACAATGGTGTAAAGTTGACAATGTCCGCATACAAAATACTGAAAATATCGAAAAGAAAAACAAATAAGTTAACATGATTGTCTCAAATAGATGTTTACTGTAATTTGAATGACAGTGTCCCCTGTTGCCTCATCTCAAAAAATCATGGAAAACTTTTAAAAAGTGTCCATAATCATAATGTTAATATCTTTTAACACGGTACATTTTAATTTATTATCATTTGTGTGTTTTTGGAAACGACAGGTATTGCGAATATTTTAACCATACTGTGTGATTTGCACTCCAAAATTCAAAAATTGGTATTCAACGGAGGCAGTAATTGGAAACAATATTTTTGGTGATGCCAAAACCTACAGTGAAATAAAATCATATTCATAATCATGATAATATATATAATATATAATGATCATCTGCATTTCAACGAGTTGCTTAGGATGCACAACTAGGGAAGAACGGTCTATGCTTATGATTATGATACAATTCCACAATTGAATTCTTGTGGGCGAGGTAAGGGTCCTTCAGTTCCAGTCTGCATTTTTATGCTTACCTGGTCTTAATTGGACTAATGCGCTCAACGTAAACATGACTTGTCGCTAACACTACACTGCAGAGACGCTCATATTGTAGTAGTATGCCCTTTCCCGAGTACATTTCTGAAGAGTCCAAGAAGAAACGCACTTCATTTCAACTGTTCCATCTTTCTATCTCTCTCTTTCTCTTAAAATAAAAGCACGCATGTAATAAACATCATTCTTTGACTTACTGTACTTGCATTCTTTCATAAAAAAGAATATGACCCTTATACACGGTGGTCCCATTCAAACCGAAGATCTTCAAGTAATAGTGCATTCCAAATATTTAATACTTTCAAAAAAATTGGATTACATACTTGCATATTATAATTCTTTAAAAACATTCCAAATATTTGAAACAGTCAAACTATAGCTTCATAAAGAAACGGAAATTAGCACCTTTTTTTGGCTATAACATAATAATTATTATCGAAGGTAGGTAAAAAATATTTTTAAAACTTAATGAAATATTTCATCTTAATGAAGTGGTTGTTACTAATAAAAGTGAATAAAAGGGTTTAAAATAACCATAAGCCACTCCTGTAAAAATATTATTTCTAGGGTACAAGATTTGTATCGTAACACGTATTCATTTGATTCAGTGGATTCATTATAAACACACAAAAAAACAAAAATAAAGAAAACACATGTTAAAATTTACTTGAGATGGGGCACCCTGTATTCGTACAACGTGAGTACAGGAGTGAATAAAATTATGAACATGAGACTACATGATTATGATACGAGCCACTCCAGGTTTTTTCCTCAGAATTCCAGAATGAAAAAACTGCTACCTAAGCATCATGTCTCTATATAACTATGACTATTCAAACCCTTTCATTTTTTACGACATTCACTCAGACAAATTAAATTCTTCTTCCTCTCAAAGTCCTCTGGCTCTGGCCATGACTATGACTCTGAGAATGTGAGAAATAGAAGAAGAAAAAGTAGTAGAACTCTACTAAAAGCAAATTCTGCTGTCTTCCATTATTCAAATTAATGCTATTTCTCAGCGTGTAATTAAGTCATAAGTGTGACTCAACACAAAATAAAACTGAATACCTACATTGCATCACAACTATTCTATATTTTATTCACTATTTGAATTTTGCCTCAAGATGAACTCTAAATGAACGAGTTGAAAGCTAGGAAGAATATTAAAAAAATATTGCATATGCATTGCACATGCCTCAAAATTCCTGTTTTAAAGAATTAAAAACAAAATATTATGATGATCCACGATGATGCTCACCTGACGTTGTTATGCCGCTGTACATACATCTCGTGAAAACGGTTTGAAACAGCTGGGCTTACATCCAGACAGGCATCTGCCATTTTTAACATTATACTCCGTTTTACCTGTAAACAAAAATATTTAATGGTAAGTCTAAATATCAAAGACGTAGATTACTGCTAATAAAAGAAATTGAAGTGGCAGCTCTTGCTCTACACAGATATACATAGATGTCAATTGTTGAACAGTTCATATCGGTCATTGATACCGTGCCCATTTATAATCTATTATCAATATTGAATTTATAAATGTTCGCCTAAATGCAATGCTGTAATCTTCCAACGTTGTTATTGGTATTGACATTAAGTATTAAGGAAGCTTCCCCCTTCCCACGAATTCCTTCCACCAACTCAGGCTACACGGTGCATCTGTAGACTCTGACTAGTTGACTATTAGTAGATCGTTTTTAACCAAACTGCAAATAATAATATTAGAAGGATCCACCAGCTGAGTGAATCACATTCTATTGCAGATTCACAGATCATAGAATACTTGAAGGGATTTCCCAATTAATTAACTACAATCTCTGACTCTGAACGTATGCAGCATTAAAATATTAAATTTTCTTCTATGTAGCTCAACTTCCACTCTGGCTCCACTACATGTGGTCAATTAAAAATTCCAATCCTATTTCGGATCGGGCACTGCTGCACATAAATCGTAGCTCAAAATGAGAGTTTTTAAACTGACCGTGTGTATCGTGATAATCAGTACAGACAACTTGATCCATTTAATTCAGTCTAATGATGAGGTTTTGAATTGTTGAACTGAGCTGAGTTGGTTTCACTCTCTTTCTCTCTAGAGAATTCGGAAAATTATATTTCTCAAATTGATGGATGAAGTTTCGGAGCTGAAAGTGTAAAAAGTCTATCTACATTTTTATGGAAGGCTCTTCTTGGTTTCCGTTTAGTTGGATTCGGAATTTGGACGACCAGAGGAAAGTCTCAAAAGCGGAGGGAAAGTAGAGGAAAAGCATTCCATGAGTAATGTATAACCCGTTATATACCCTAAGGCCATATTAACTTTGAATTCCGAGCTGCTCTTCCTTTCTTTTTCCCTTACTTTCCTTCTGAAGCAAAAGGAACATTTTCAACTTTCTGTGGTACAACTTTCTCAATTTTTATCTTAACTCTGCGGTTCCTTAATCTTACTTTAACTTCATCTTGATTTTTAGTTCTTTTTGGGCATGAGATTCAACTAAAACAATAAGCATGGTAAATTAGGTAGAAATGTCCCTCTCAAAATATCTATGTAGGTATTATTAAGAAAAAAATGTTGATTAGCTTCTTTTAAAAAATACACACTATTTTTTATTACCTTCAAGGTATTTACAAGAGATTAATATGAAGCAAATTTCGCTCTCAAATAAACGAGATTCTGTGTCTTTTCCTGTTTTTAAGTCTCCTACAGGGCTTTTACACACTTTATCCTGAGTATTATTTTTTGAGTGTTTCTATTTAGAAGCTTATTAACAGTTTAAATGGCATGCCTGGGATCTGCAGCGTTTTGGTTGTGCACATCTATAGAGGTTTTAAAACATTAATCAACAGGGCTCCTGGACGTCTGAATGCGTACCGCTACAGTAATATCTGCAGGGCAGTTTGGACACCTGTGCCTACACTAACCGCTCCTCTCCTTTCTATGATTGAAATTGTAATAGAGCACGCAGACTACTCTTCCCTGAAGGTCGGAAGAAATCAAAATGTTAATTACCAGCTCTAAAATATGCAACGCCACACTCTTGAAATTCCCTTACTTAGCACTATCTCCTATGATGTAATTATTAGAGTCCCATTTTATATTTTGTCACAGCTGAAGAACCAATACTAGCCTAGCCCTATCAGAAATGGTGCAAAAATGTCTGAGGGGTAGTTTGACAATTTTTTGACATTCAATTGAAAATATGTCTTGCGGAATTTAAAAAAATAATCAGCTTACCAACGCTGAAGTTGAAGTTACATATTAATTCAGCATATTTGACATCCCTAATAAAATTGTGTATGGCTAGTTTTATACATCGTCAGCGAATACGTAGGTAGGTAGGTAGG
Source organism: Dicyrtomina minuta (assembly GCA_949802685.1). Taxonomy (NCBI): domain Eukaryota; kingdom Metazoa; phylum Arthropoda; class Collembola; order Symphypleona; family Dicyrtomidae; genus Dicyrtomina; species Dicyrtomina minuta. The sequence continues at coordinate 47,527,761 of OX461812.1, forward strand.
TGCCATAAAGCTTCTAATACGGAAGTTAATAGTTACTTCAAACTTTGCATTAGACCCGGTAGTTATTAGAAATAAAGGTATAAAAAAGAAAACTCTCGATTTGATTCAATGCTAAAGACCCTGTAAGTTATCTGAGACCCCGGGACTTATTACGGAATCGGGAGTTACTAGAAGCTTTACGGTACTTACTTATTCTCAAAGAGCTTTCACTGAAGCGAAAATTATTGCTCGATTTAAAAATGGGAAGAAAGAAAGATGATTTTTTTTCTAGGATAAAATTACTTTGCATAAAAAAATGTAGGAAATGTTCAAAGTATAAGTAATGGCATTACCTCTGCTGCAATATACGCAGGGATGACGGACAAAAGTAATTGTTCTTGCTGTTCTTTCTCACACTCGAGCTTGACTCGAGACTCGAGACAGGTCTTGGTTCCTTCACATGTTCGTCTATGAGCTATCAAAGCCATTTGTCGATGGTAGATTCCAGCTATTAGTCCTGCCAGTAAAAAGACTCCGCTCGCAACCACCTTCAGTCAATAAAATAAATAGAGAAAGAGCATTTTAAATGAGTACTGTAGGTATACATAGATGACTAGGCAAGTGTATGCTAAAACTGCGAAATCATATTCTCCTAATGGTGCGCCATGATAGTCATCCCAAAGTGTATACGCACCTACATATATCTGTTCGTATGTATAGAAGTCGTTCACGCGAATGTAAAAGCAGTAGGAAGAAAATAGAAACAGATACAGACTCCCATTCCCATCATCATCATCATCATCCCAGCTCTACACAATTCTCCCGCCTGCCTTCCCCGTCTGCTCGTCTCTTAAAAGACGTTTTCAATCGAAGCAATTTATCAGAGAGGAGAACTTTAGCACAATAAAATTCTTTGGATCAAATAAATTGACTTGCATTTTCATGAGCCTGTAAAAACGGTTGAATGAATCCTTAGTCTTTCGAGAAAAGTACTTCTTCATGTAATTACCTACTTTGATTCTGGTCAAGCGAATGATATGATATTATTGTTACTTTGAGACTACTACACGACAGAACCAATACCTTCATCCCCACTGACTGCCAACAATCTACAGAGCGAGAGAACGACCTCTTTAGCACGCACCTAAAAGTACTCAAACCACACATCATATGCTTTCCACTTTCCCCTCCCTTTTATCTGTCCTTCCTTCCTTCCCGTTTCCCTCTCTTTTCATCAGGAACATTATTTTAGTTGAGTAAACGAATTACTCGAGGCAATATATTTTTGATATTCCAGACATGTTTTGTCTCCTACAAGCTCCGCCGACGAGCTCCACACACACACACACACTCCAACCAAATTGAGGAGAAGAACTAAAGGAATGAAGGGTTGTTTGAATGAAGATAATTGCATTTATCTATACTCACTCCGTCCGTAGACGGATCTGGGGATCTGTGTTTTTATGAATTCCAAGGAATAATGATCGCTTCAAGTTTCTCTTGATATATATCTTTGAGCTTTTGGATTTATCTCCCTTATCACTCCCGCCAACCACCTCCACTACTACACTATTTCCTTCCGCATCGATTATTATATGATGTATGATACAGTGTAATCTCACGGTACAAGGGACAAAAGGGTAAAAAAATTCAATCTTTCCCATTCTATAATAAGGGCTGCGTCTCTCCATGAGATCTTGAGATATATTTGAGATGATTCGGAGACATTAAGCGGCACAAATACAAACATAAGGAAGTAGAACAATCTGTCAGTTGAATCTCAAGATCAAACCTTTGTCGAACCAATTTTTTTTTATTCATATATATGTTTTGAAAGGTTCTGCATTTTAAATTTCTGAAAATATTAGAATCTCTGAACGTTTTCCTGCTTTAAATAATCGCGTTTACAAAATGCCAAATGCCTTACCAACGAAGCCCTATGAATGAGGATGCCGTGTTTGTCTATTTTTTCTTTATATAAAGACATCCATTGAGCTTATTTCGACACTTCAGCTTTGTGTATACAATTTCCATAAAAGGAGCAAAAAAATATTCATCTGGTCATCCTCCGGTCTGTGCTATGTGTATATTTTTTGCAATTTATTGAGGATGGTGAAAATGCTTGGATTTTGCGATAAACGTTATGTAATTCTAATGTAACCTATATGTAGTGAGTATTCCCGCCGCAACCGTCACCGTCACGCGATAACTGCTGTGGATTGAACCAGATGATTCCATGATTGGATGCGGAGTGGCTCAAAAGTAGAAAAAGAATGCTATTGAACATTCCAGAGTACAAATCGCCCACATGAAGTCATAAAGTCCTAGTCATGTTCATGTTTTGTTACACAATTGAGCCTTATTGACAGAAAAACATGAGGGGTCGCATTGAAGGATTCCCTATGGGATGAGAGACTCGCAAAGTCCGTAAGATTTAGTTAGTGTTTTTTGCGGTAAAGACCCGCATCGAAACCAGCAACTAGTAGTCAACCAGCAGGACAGGAATCTGTATCTGTACATGACGTACAATATACAATGTCCAGCCTCAACGCCAAGCCAACCATCTCCTCAGTTATTTGTATTGATTCTTCCGTACAATACTTTTGGTGAGTCAACCGGTCCCGGTACCTGCACCAGGCCCAGGACCAGGACCAGCCTCAGCTCTTTCTATCCTATTTCAGCATTAGTTTCATCTCATTCTCCTTGCAAGGAACAAACTGCTTTTGAAATGAACCATGTTAACAGTATCGCCTATGATGCAGCGGATTGTGCAGAAGATGGAATTGGAATACATTAATACATTATAATGAAGCTTTCTCAAGACTCAAGGCTCAAGACTCACAGGATTGTCACCCTTCTTTTCCTTCTCGGTCTTCAAGTCAAAACCCAAGTCCATCCAAGTCGAAGACAAGCACTAAACGAAAATGAAAGTTTTTCTCTTTTATATTAGATACTTGAACATTGAACGTTGAGAATCCAAAGTTGCTGACAGCACAAGTCAGAAAATTTCAAAATCCCTTTGGACTTACAGTCGGACGCACATTGGTTTTTTTTATATTCTAAAATAATACGATTTTCGCAGCATCGTGACTTGTTTATTTGACTTTACCAAGTAGAACTGAGAGAGAGCGAGAGCGAGAGAGAGAAAGAGAGGGACTAAGAGTGAAAGTAAAGAAAATAGAATGGTAAGAACGTAAAGTAGGAGAGAACCGAATGTTGAATACAGAATCGTAGTCTATCTGTGCATCTCTGTATTCTTGAGTCGTCTTCTTCTAGTGTGACATTAAGTTAAAGTTTCGGGACTTCCACTGTCGTCTGTGGACTGTGAAAACCAAGGAGTGAGGCAACTGTTGAGCAGTTGCTTGGGCAGATGTAGAATTGAATTAGTTATTTTTTAAAAGACTAAACCGAAGAAAGGTTGTACGGCTAAGCTGGAATGTGGCCATGTACGATGACGGCATAAGAAGGGGGAAAAAAGAAGTAAAGTGCGTTCTCTCATTCCTTGAAATTGAAAAGCAGGACACATTTCTTATCAGCATCAACATAGTGTGCGAGAACTTACAATGTACGAGATAATGGGAGCTCCACTGGAAAAGCATGGTATGTAGCTCCATATACAGATATTCCTTGCAATCGTCCTGATTCTGGTTACATAATTATACCCAAGTATATGTACGTACTATATGCTTTCTTTGTTACTCTCTGTAAGAATAAAAAGTAGAAAAAGTCATCATCTGTTTCTTCTTTTGGAAGATCCGATGGATTATTTTGTCTAATGAGTGAAATGGAAAGAAGAGCATATAACATGTAAACGTGACGTGGGTGTGGAGTGTGGAGAATGAAGAATGTAAATTTTTTAGTGAATATTATCAAACTTGTGTATGTATGATTGTGATAAAAATAAATGTACAAGCATGAATCCCAATAGACAAGCTTGCTTTATGGATGCAATATAGGTGTATACACGCACCATTTCTGCTTTCACTGATACTTTAACGCTCACATACGACACACATGTAGGTAAGTGAAACTGGTACTGGTGATGGACAGGAAGGATCCATTAGAGCCTCGTTCTCGTTCTTAGGATTAAAATAACGTTCTCCAGAAAAAAAACAAGAATTCTATTGCTGTCGCTTCTGGTTTATAGGTACTTTTCTTCTACTACAAGTAAATCCACGGAATGCAATAAATAAGACATACTTTTGTTGAAGCTGAAGATACCATATTACCCATACGCAATGCCCACATGAAATGTAAAAGTAAATACTACTTGTGTTGCGTCTTCAACAACGAAACATGAGTTCATACTGTACTTAGTACTGAATTCAAAAGAAAAAATCGGACTTGATTTTTTTTATGAAACGTCCAAACCATAATTTTTAATATTTCAAGTTTGAGGAAAATTTAAATTATTTTCTCGCTCTCTTTCAAACATTTGCAACCATTCGGGGTTCATGCCGTATAGCTCATAACCATCCTATATAATATGAACTTATTTAATAGTTAGCTGGAAAATTATTATGTAAAAACAAAACAAATCTTAAATTCATATAACCGTTGAAACTTCTTAAAATTCATGTATGTTCTTACTGTGTCTTTATGGCAAGCGTTATTGTAACGCCAGTTGTAAATAAAAATTTACTTTCTCTCTCTCTTGACATATTTTTCATTTTATAAAATATATTAAAACTCTCGTGTATACATATAGCATTTACATAACTGCTTATACAATTTTTGTTTACTCCCTACTGTCAACTGTTTCCTCCTGGAATAAAAAATTCACGATCACAATGTATTATGTGCGAAATTAAATGTACAGCCGGAGAGCCGAGATGAAGAATTTATTTCAGGCTTTGAATTATTGAGCAAGCTCATAATAATATCCTCTAGCTGTCCTCCGCATCGGTCTCAATCACAGCCTCATTACAAACAAAGTATAAAAGAAATTGTTTCGACATCCATCTGTATGAAGTTGTCCTTAGTACCAGCATTATTAAACACATAATGCATGTAGGTACTTCTTGTACCAAAAATGGAAAAATAGGAGCAAACACGAGTTTGGCAAGGACTCATGCATTAGAATATCGTTTTGCTGAAAATTGCTGACAATCGTGAATATTTTCCACTTTCCCCTTTCCATATGAATGTACTTCTGACTACTGCCATTGTGAGTATTTTGTCTGTAGTTGTAATCGTAGTCACTTAAAGCTCTCTCATGTAATTCCGGCATGCACACGTTATCTCGGAAACGGAACTACAAACATAAGCATCCATTCGGCAACGACCTCCATACTTTATTTATGTATAATATTCCTTGATTTTAAATTAAAAATACCTTCGTTTGCTAGTTTATACGGAGTTTATGAAGCGGAAATTTTGAATTTAAAATCAAAGACGTATAATATTACATATTTGTAGGGTGTAGAGCTGTTAAAATAGAAATGAGGAGTTTTTTTTAGCGCAACACGTTAAGTCCGCGATTATTTAAATTTTCAAGGATCACAAATTTTGATAAGCAAGAACATGATAATATGAATTTTTTTCAAGCGTTTAGTTTGCAATGACTCCAAAGCATTAGATGTATTGGTCGCCACAACTACTGAAATATAACGTTGCCTGGTAATTTTTGAAAAATTATTGAAAATTTTGAATTTATAAATTTAAAATAACTCATTAGAGATAAAAATACACCTTATGAGAAACTATGCACCAATCATCTCATTTTTTGAAAAAAATGGACTTAAAATGCTTTGCCCGCGAACTCCTCAAATGCAGTTTAATTGCGGAGATCGATACACGCGTGAACGTATAAAAATTTTCCAGGAGAAAGCTGCATCGTGATCTTGAGTTGCAGTTGGAATAAAGCAAAACAAAAAGAAAGCTACTTGATTCTGATGAAACACAAAAAAGGTGAGGTGGCGGAGGAAACAAAGAACGTGCACTACTTGATCATCGAGCAGTGAGGAGAGACATAGGAAGAAAAAGATGCATTATCTATAATAACAAAGTCCCTGAGTTTGGTTTTGGCTCGTCCTTGTAATAGTAACAACTACTGTTGTGAAAAGTCTGACACTTCCTAACAGATGCTTCTCTTTTTTTTCGTCTAATACCTTCTCTTCATTTTTATCAACTGCGGACGACGACAACGACAACTGACTTGAACATCTAAAGATCTCAACTTTTTCTGTACATCGTGTCAATCCAACAACTTATATCTCCTTAGGAAGCCTAAAGTCTAAAAAGAAAGAGACATGACTGAAAAAAAAGTCAAAGGGGACAAAGTCATAGACATAGACACACTGTAGTCGGGAGAGAAAAGACTTACAAAAATCTTCACTCTGCGATTCACTCATGCAATTGAAATGTCAATGGTGGAGAGGTGCCTGTGTCATTTCGTACATATAACTCCACATACCTAATGCCAAAACCACACAGATTCCAAATTCCAAGAAAGAGTCGGTCTTTTTTTGAAATCAACTAGATGACAGACTGAACCAAGTCAAGATATTGATTGCCCATTGAAGCTCCTGCAAAGGCAAAGGGAAAGGCACACACTCTCACATTCACATCATCATCATATTTGCCCGATTTCCTCAAGCAGAAGTAAAATCAAAGGCAAACGATCATTTTTACAGACGACCAAGTCAGCAATTCAATTGGAGAAAATAAAAAAAATCCTTTAAAATTATTCTTTTAATAAAAAACGAAAAGAGTAAAAGATTCTGTTTACTTCATTTCTTTACTATATCATTTACCATTTCCTTTGTACGCAGTCTTGTGTAAGCATAGTCAGTGCACTAATTCACAGATTGTTATGCCTGCAGCGCGTTTTTTTTATTTAATAGAAATTTACCTAATTAAACTAGTTTTATAGTGCTAATATTAGTGTACTGTTAATGAGTACTCAAGAAAGCCTTACTATAAATATATGGCTTGTACTTATATACAGTAGCATTGTTGGGTTCATAGTGCAAATATCAAAATTTTCAAAGTTGAAAATCACCTTATGCTCGGCAATGTATGAAAAAGTCTTATGTGCCCAAAAGTGGGATTCTGTAAGTCCTTGAAAACTTCGACTTGCAAAACGTCATGTGTCATGTCAATCTTTCAGATTATGACATTCCTAGCTGTCCTTTGAAAAAGACATAAATGTAACATCAAATTTTATACTGAATTTGAAAACAGAAACAAGATAATACATTACTGCGATTCGGCTATGGTTATTATTTACGTGTATACCTTGCCTAGTTCAGAACCCAAATTCTAGAATCTAGACTTCCAAATATAACTAAAGGGGGGACCAATTTCAGATTCAGAATCTTTACTCTTGGTTAGTTAGTGATGTATGAGGCACTGCGAGTCTGCGAGCTCTTCCAAATCGGATCTCGCCAAGGAAACTTTGGAAATAATTTATGCATGAAAGATGAACACATGTAATTGGGTGAACGAGGTCAAAGTCAATTTTAGTCAAAACCTTAACTTTTCAACTCCAACGCAACGTCCCCACTCCAACTGTCAACTATTATCTGTACTGTACACGAAACTTCTCTGAATTGTTTCATATTACTTGCTTTGGCTACAAGACTAACAAGTTATGCTCATTATTTGCTGCGTGGGAAAAGTGAAAGTGGGTACAAACTACAAACCTCCCAACAACTATACCATTACTGTACCAATTATTTTTCCTGTACAAAATTCAAAATCAAAACTCCCTGCGTCATTAAATTAAATTTGTCAGTCAGTAATCCAATAATACTTTGTTTTCTTCTTCTGACCCCACATGAAACCCATTCATGAAAAACGATGGCCATTATCCTTCACCTATTTTTGAAAACATCCTATTGAGAATCATAAACACATTGACATTATTATTGTTATTATTTCAATTCCAAAGCGTACTACTGCTAAAAAGCACACCGCCGCACTCATGCTGAGACCGGGACCGGCATACGGCGCACGGGGTAACAAGTACAATTATCCGTGTGTACTACTGAACTTGATCAGAAGGGATTCAGAATTCCAGAGAAAGAATATAAAACATACAAACTACTGCCACCATTAAAATTTATACTTAATACTTGGCTAAACGACCAGTGCGATTATACCACGTCTCGCGTAAGGTCTTATGAACATGAACGTGGTTTCTTCGACATCAATAAACTCTCCTGCCCTCCTTACTCACTACTATTATGAGCGAGAGTCATCCGAGTGGGAAATGAGAGCAAAAGAGCCTTTCTCTGTCTATTACTAATATAATCATGCACATTGCACGACGCTAATAACTCGGCTAGACTGCAAATGGAGATATCGGGAACAGTCCCGAAGAGTTCTGCAAAAAGAGAGCTGACACTTGTGTGCAGCGACATAAAAGTGCGGCATGTTAGAGTGCAGACAGAAGAGTTTATAGATCCCTCGTCCTTACTTCTATACACTCGAATTTCCCCGCATCTTGTCTCCATTCTTTTTTCCTGCACTCTTTAGCCAAGTACCCGAATAATATATATCACTTCATAAATATCATCGGGAAGGGCACTCTCTTGGAATATGGTATTTTTCCCAGTCTCTCTAATTTTCTTCCCAATGACGTCACGCTCCACACAATTCTTTTAAAGCACAGAAATTTGGAAAGAAGAAAAATGGAGAGAAAACGACTCTGGAGCGACGACCATAGCAAATACTAAACCACAATACATAGTTTTTTTTCTCTCGCGGAATTACATTGAAAACAGGTGTGGAGGTTTTATCACAGTCGCAAATATAATCTGCGATCTACGCTATGTACTTACATAGTAGTCACTTTCTAGTTTCCAGAGACTCCAAAATAGAGCGAAGAAAAGAGAAAATAAAGAATTCACTATCTGTACATTCGGAGGTAGCTTGACTACTATAAAAAAGCACATGGGAATTTTAATCGAGATTCAGTGTAATGCGACGCTAAGGCTGGGTATATACCACACTGCTTTTTTCACAACCCTTAGATATTGTGACACCCAATCGTAAAATTACTTTTCCAACTCGAGGAAAATCCACAGAAAAAAAACTGTCTTTCTATACCAATTCCTATACTTATACAAGAGATTCCTTTTTAAAGTAGTTGTAAGAATAGGAATAGCATTCGTTTATAAAAATGTTAGATTCCAAATCACATTGACAATGATAATGATACGGTTCAGCCGCGTTCACTGATCCGAAGAATGATGTCGTCAATGATCATGGGTCATGGATGCCAAGTAGAATTGAGCGCTTGATTTTTTACTGAGGCACAGAGTAACTGTGTAGAGATCAATTTTTCCCTCTACTTATATTTAGTTTTCGTTTCCTTTACTTTCATTTGACAATTAAAAATCTTTCAAACCCTGTTTTTTTTAGAGATTTATTTTCCGAAATGAAAATTGAAAAATTACAATGCACGTATGTCTTACCTTACCGAGCTTTGTAGGCCGATTTGAACAACGGATTATAATTCTACTATTTTCCAAACATATAATTTGTAACATGCATGGCACAAAAGAAAATTTTGAAGTTGTTGGAAGCATTCCTTTAGTATAATAGTATAAGATATATTCAGTACAACTACATATACCTGTTGGTTGTTTCCATTGTGAATGATAATGGCTACTCAATTTAGATTATAATAAAGACGTCAACATGTCGACAATGATACTCGCTGCCCCAGATGTGGGTCAGAAAAAAAACTATTTAACTTGATACAACAGAGATTTCATGCCTCACTCTCTCTATATATATATATATACAAATATATCTGAAATTAAAACCTTATTTTTAGCTCTACATAGAGAGCGTGTGTGTGATGCAATGTGAAAAAGAATGGAAAACATTTACAATTGAATTGACCAACAGATGTTAGCTCTATTTGTAGAAATTAATCAGTTTCTTGTACACTCAAAAATAGCAGGCGTTGTATAACGTTGGTGAAGAATCAAAATAATCCGTATTCAATTAAAGCTCGAATTAAAATGAGCTATGCCAACAAAAAAACACAAATGTGATAGATGCCATAAAATGTAAATTACGACTTTTGAAAAAATGCGAAATGCTTTATGTGCAAGTTTTTTGAAAAGTTCAAAATGTTCTATTTACATGCTTTCAGGATCATGAAATTTTAATTTTGTTTGTAGATAGTGCATTTTGTATCTGATTAAAAATAGATATGGGTAATTTTAACTCTCCACAGACGATATCTAATTTTCTAATTCTAGCTCTGGTATGCTTTATCAGTGGATCTCATTTTGCAACTAGGTACCTAAATTATCTATGTTCTTCTAGGATCATATGTTACGACTCGCACTGCTCAAAAATCAATAGGAAATGTATACAACAAAATCCCTAATTGTAAATGAATCCATTACCCAGATGAAAGAATGAATAAACAATCACAGGAGTCAAAACATCTTCCTTTTTCAGAGTCATAAATAAGCTGATTGTACATCAAACCAAGTCACCCACGCACGTATTCATGAAACAGTGAAAGTTGTATTCAAAATTAGCCTGTAGAATTTGTACATTTTAGTACAGAAATTAATTAGTATATCCTTGTATAAATTAACTAACTTTGCCTTTACCTATGCCCTAATATGCCCACTGCTTTATAGTTAAACGGGGGAAAAGCTAAATGTTATACTCTATTTTTACTCTTACATTAACACTCGCTTTTACTTTGAGCTTCCGGTAATTCCGGTTCAATGAAACCGGGGAAAATCAATTTTATTTTCAATTCTTGATTAAAATAATTACACGTAATTGTTCCTCTGTCTGCCAATGCAAAATGCTATGTATCAGACCTTAAATATATTTTTCTATTTTTTTTAATTGACTGTTCCATTCGTAGTACAATGGTGAAAGCACATCTGACTTTTCTATTGGTTTAAAACCATGTTCATAATTAATTAGTGCCAGTGGGATGGTTTGAACTTGAATTACTGTGGATAGAGGTGATGTCATTCCTACTGGTTGGCATTCAATGCAATATGTGAACCTTGCAATTGCAATATAAAAATAACAAGCTATGCATTTGGATAAAAAAGAATAATCAAACGGGGATAGTTGTGGCTATGCGTATTAACCTCTTGGCCAGCGTGAGCGTTGAGTGGACTAAGAAAAAATTGGTAATGATTGTATACGAAGCACGAGAAAATACGCGAGAGCAGAAGGTTTGAAGGAAATTGAACAAGCGAGATTTGATCATGTGTGAAACCAATTTCACTCATTACCATTACTACTATCATTCTCAGCTACTTTTTTCAGGGAATCCTCAAATGAATCCAATAATATCAAGATCAGAAGGTAGCTTAGCTATTGCAAAGTATTATAGCTAAACGTCATAGATCATGGCCGCAATAATAATGATAAAATCTATAATTGCACCACTTATAACGAAGAGATCTAAAAATAAAACGAAAATCTATGTCTAAAACTCTGGCCCAGGATATCATCAGTTACATTCAGAAAAAAAATATCTAAAAAGAATTGCTTTCTACCTCGACCTCAAGGAATATGAACACCTTGGATCTATATACTAGTAGACATAAAGACAGGTGAAGCACCTACGTATAGAATCGATGTTTGGTTATACGGTATCAAGGACGTTCTATATTATACTATTAGCTTAAGAAACGCGAGTCTGTACTATGATAAAAGAAAATTAAATTCTAGAACACCTTTCTACGTCTCTGGTCCTATGGTCACAGTCACAGCTCGCACGGTCTCCACTATTCAGGTTTGCTCATAACTACTACTGCAAACACTCAAGAGTATGGGATGGGACTAGAAGCTAAGTTAAATTAATTTCAGTTTCTAATGAAATGCAACGCAAATAAAATTCAAGTTGATCACCTCAGTTAGCATAGGAGTAGTTCAAGGGAAAATTATCATCTTGGCTTAACCATTTGATCAAATGCAGAGATGAACACATTACCCATTACTTAAGGTTAGATCAGAAAAAGTTTTGAAAACAACCCGAAGGCTTTCGCAGAGGATTTTTAGCTTTAGCTTTACAAGCGTGTATAAGCACTGATCTAAAATTAAATTCTTTTTCCAATCCATAGCCTTGCATATGTATTTTTTTGTAATTCACATTTTCTTTATTCCAAACCTACCTAAACTTTTCTTTTCTACAAAGTTTCTCTTTTCATTTATATTCCAAACTTGAGATTACAAGTTTCACCGTCTCAAGTCAATTCTAGTGAATACTTTTTCGAGTCAGACCCCTAAAAGTAAGCATTTAATTATATATACTTTTTTTAATTTTCCAAACCAAGAATGAAAAATTCTTTCTCATAAAATGATAATACACTGTTCTTCTTGTAAACTCCATTTGAATTTGAATGGGGCACAGTATGACAATTGAATTGACAATCGAGGGATTACCTCTACTATTTTATAATTTTGGTCTGGGGTATTTATATAGTCATCAAATTGTGGACAAAAGTAAAGTTATGGTAGTGGAAAATTGGACCAAAATGAAAATACAATCGAAGCAATGGACGGGGTGTATAACAGGTACCTACATAAAGTGTACTGTGTTGTAGACTTTTACCGTGTAAGTTGAGCTACGAAAGGTATAGCAGAAGCAGATGAGACAATCTACAAAATCGACATCGACAAAATAATTATAGAACGCCGGATGCTGCGGTATAGGATTTCTTCGCTTCACTTCGCAATATCTAACTCGCCATTTACAACCATACATGTTGTGCTAGCGTAAGCATACAATCCCCGCGGACTGTCTGTGTAAGTATTTTAATGTAGGTACTGTGTATAGCTATTTGTATATTCAGCTATAGGTCCCGGGCCTTGTCTCCCGATGATTAATATCCCCCATTACCCCAGCCAACGATTCCTGATCTCAATTCAAAATTGGACAACGTTGCACCTTCGATTCCATGTTTCAAAGCTTAATCAACCACGTACTTTTTGCATGAACGCATGAGCTTGTCTATTTTTGCACAAATATTCTAAAAATTAATCTTCTAATTTTAAAAAGAAACTCTGAGAGCTGTAGTACATAGGTACTAGGTAGGGCCCTAGAAATAAACTAATGTAGACAGGTAGCAATTCCTACGTTAGTGTGTAGTCAGCTTTTTGACCAGATGGAAGCACTGCACTATATGCGACACAATGAAAAATTCAACTAAATCATTGATTAATCAGAAATTATTACAATATTTTATAAATATTAGCGATAAATGAAAGATGTATGCATTGTTTCATGGTCATATTATTTCTATTTATCCAGCAACTTTTCGACTTTGAGGCTTGAAGAAAGATATATATATAAACTAAAATGGTGTGAAAAAGACGAAAAAGTGTGGTAGGAAAAAATAAACTAACTTGTTGTGTGATATTCTGGAGATAGTCGTCCGATAGGAAAGCAGCCAAAAATAGATGAACGATGGCCAGAACAATGGAAACAATGACAGCCACAAATCTAGGGAGAGGCATAATTGTGT